>JARHVA010000628.1:4562500-4913911 GCA_037957365.1 Torreya grandis
CAAATTTAATAATATGTTTATTTTTGCATTATACAATTTATGGTATTTAATAAATTATTCATATCATATAAATGAAAATTTATTACTAAAATAATAGTAAATATAATGACTATGCAATTAATAAACAATGTATCAATATACTACCAACTGATAGAAATCAGTGAACAAAAACAATTAAATAAGCTACCAAATGATGACAATTAAAAATTAAAATGACTAAATTTACTACTAATTAATGGAAATCAGTCAATTAAAATGACTAAATATACTACTAATTGACATTAATTAATAATTAAATTGACTAAATATACTACCAATTGATATAAATCAGTGAATAAATGTGACTAAATATATGACCAGTTGATGATAAAATAATGATTAAAATGACTAAATATACTACCAATGGATGGAAATTAATTAACACAAATGACTAAATATACTACCAATGGACAGAAATTAGTGAATAAAAATGACTAAATATACTACCAATTGACAACAATTAATGATTACAATGACTAAATAAATGACTACCATGACTACATAAATGACCAGTTAACAATAATTAATGACTAAATTAATTACTAAATAGACTACCAAATTGATCAATCAAAATAACAAATAAATGAATTAAAATGGTTTAGTAATAAATTTAGTTGCATTATAAATAACCGACAATAAACTACTAATGGTCACATGACCAAGCTTAGTCATTTATATGCAATTTTTAGTAGTTTTTAAGTCATTTATTGTTGTTTTCTACTAGTGAAGAAATAAATATGGGAGAACAACATAAAAGGCCTTGGCATGGAAGGGTGAGTTGTGAAATACAATGAAACAAAGAAAGAGGAACAAAAGACACAAGACTAAAAAAATTTCAAGAATAGGAAAAGGGCATAGGAAATGAAGGTGATTACAAAGAATTTCACAAAAGCATCAAATATTAATGAAAGTGTGAATCTAGCATTGGTCTTCGAGAGAAGAGGAGCATGAAATAAAATATCTAGAATATAGAGAGTATATAGGGGATGCTAGGCTTAAATCAAAAGGAAATTATTTTTAACAGCTCACCATGACTTTATTTTTTAAATACTCATAGCCTTGTCATCTATAATGTATTAATGATGTAACCTAAGAAGGGGTGAGCTTGTGTATAAATACCCTTTATCTTTTATTAGAATGTGTTTTTTCATGTAGATGCATTGCTTCTGTCAAGATATATATCTAGAGAGATTTTGTACTAAATTAAGTACCTTTGTAAACTTATAAAATGAGATCAATATAACTAATACTTTGTTTGTGAATCTTAACATGTTAAATCTCTTTAGCTTTAATTTTGATTTTATGATACTAGATAATTACATGGACTATGTGAATGCATAAAATGGTTAACTCTAGAATGATGTTCATAGTACCAATGATTAAATGTGTTAACTCAAACACCTAAGTAACATTTATTTATCTACCATCACATGATAGAATTGATGGAAATTGGTCTAGGTTACATGCATTGGGTGAGCACACAAGGTTACTCGCATGATATGTTGGTGCACTATCACATTGGATTTTTCCTTTTCTTAGGTGCATGACTAATAATTAGTCATATGAAACTAATGATAAAAATAAACCCAACATTTTGGTTCTAGTTTTGAGACTCATTGCACTTATGCACATGATGGTAGGAAGATTCTCAAGAAGTTATCTTAGAAAAATTTAGAGCATTGGGTTGACACCATAAAATAGAAATTTTCACTTCATTATATTAAACCAATAGTTTTTATTACACATGGGTAGAGAAAAATCTATATGAATCTCTATATGAAACCTTATTTATATAATTACCCATTCACATACATGTTTAGCTAGTGCGATATGCATAAGACCATTTAATAAATTATGGGTGGAAGGTTTCCTAGTAATTAGAGTGTTAGATGGCCTTATCAAAGTTTAATACTGCTTGGACACATGTGGTGACATATGGTGGAGGTAATGCTCAATAACTACATCTTGGAATACACTATTTTTAGATACTCTTATCTAGAGGAAGCATAGTTCAAATTCTTAAAGGAACCATGAGAGAGGTATCTCAATCATCTCCCTTTAAAAATTAAAAAACTTATGGTTGATTTTATACTTGATAACTTCCCCATGGATGGATAAACTCTCTCATGTATGATTAGTGTAACTAGTGGGGATATGGAGGGGTATGCATTGGTATGGGATTAGTAGTTTAGCATGGAAGTTAGTCAACAAGAATTTTAAAAGTGTAAGTATGATGAATCCAAGAATAAGGATATAAGATAAAATAATCCCACTGGAAAATAATAGGATACTAAAAGTATTGTGAGAATACATAGGAAGGAAGAAAACAATAATGAGTACTCCTTAACCATGGGTTGTGCCATTTACTAACACAAGTACATGTAGAAGAAGTAAGATAAACATTATTGATAGCAAAAACCAATCCAAATAGTCCCAATTTCCCTACCATAGAAAATTAAAGTGTATTTAAGATTGATGAAATTATTATAAGAAAGTGGGATAATGATAGTGGAAAATCTGAAGTTGAATCTAAAGTCGAGTCCATAGAAGAATCTTTAGGAGTGCAAGTTTAGCATAAAAATTTACCATTAACATTTACTTTTCCATTGCAAGTAAGAACTATGGCTCAACTTGGAATCCTAGGTGGACCAAATGTCAGTATTGTAAAACATACAATCCCAATAATAAGTAATCAACTTCCCTCAATACCCATTATTCTTGTTCACGTATTACTATAGGAGGCACATGAAGAAGTACAAGAGATGGTTTTATTGGAGTTGTAAGAGGATCAAAAATCATTTCAAAAGGAACTAAAGGACATCCATCATAGGGTTTATAAGTAAATGGAGGAGTGCCATAATAAGGTCCACTGCAACCACCTAGTGTACCTATAGTCTATTATGAGATGACACATCACTTACCTAAATATAGATATGTCAAAAATGCAATAGAATTTATTCAAAAGTGTGAACTCATTTGGCATGCACATCCTATAACTTATACTAAATGAAATGAAACTCATTTTACCACTATACTAGATCATGTACAAGAATGGTATCAAAAATTTGATCTTCAACAAGTGGTTGTGAATCATTAATTGTTGAAGACTTCTTTTCTTCAAAAACTTGATATCCTTGAGTTTGAATAGAAAAGTGCTAATACCTTAAAATATATCAATAAATATATCACTAAGAGTGTGTACATGTATGATGCACATTTAAGAACACTTATTTTGAATCTATCATTTGAGATTAACGCTATATACCATACTTAGTGTTTTGTGGGAGGTTTATTACTTTCATTTGGGAGGTTTATTACTTTCATTCTAATGAGCCTTATCCCATAATACTTTTATTAACTTTCACAAGGCATTATAATCTATCCTCCATGCCGAGGATATGGGAAGCATAGATACAGGGATTATTCACTTTATGGAGGCTCAAATTGCTGCTATGGATTCTCATCTATAGAAACCTATATCCAATAATGATCATGACACATGCAATAACCTCTGGTATGTTGATTACAAAGTAGAAGGCTATAACATGAATAATTATCCCCAAAGGAATGCCTGCAGTGTATTGAAAATGTCCTATGAGATCTACTAGGAAGATCATGATGTAAAGAGTTGTCCCTTGATTCAACATGCCACCCAAGCTAAGGTGTCACTATAATATAATATATGTGATGCATATAAACATGATACTAATGACTGTTGGCTCATCAATGAAATTCATGAATCTTGTATATGAGGTACTCACCAAAATTATATCCCTAATAACCAATAGGTTAGTCAAAGTTGATCTTTTAGGGGTTAGAGATGTGAAAATAGATATGAAGGTGGTTGTTTTACACATTTGACATATTACATGTGTGGATCTATAAACCACTACCAGTGTGACTACATGGTCTATCTAACATGTGCCTCATGTAAAAAAGAGCATCACCAAGAATAATTTCTTGATTTTTATACATCCATTACCAAAGAATGTAATGAGAAGGGCACTGGGATGATCCATGTTGTAAAAAATCCAAGTGATTAGTGGAGACCATGCCCTAATAGTTTGACTAGACCCAAGTTTAACATCACTACTCAAACTGGGACTAATTCCTAACTAGTTTCAAATCCACCTACTAAGAATGTTAAACATGAAGAACCTCATGCACAACACTATCCAGATGCTCATAATAAAAAAATAAGTGTTGCACATCACAATGGCCTTGGTATAGGAACTACAAGATGAAATTGAGTTCTTGAATAACAAGGATGATACCAAGCATGTTGAGATGAAAATATATATGACACCCATAGTGGTATGTGTTGGGGATCAACCAATAATGATTACACTTTTGAAAGCAATAAACACGGAAATAAATCAGATAGACAAGTAACTAGAATCAAAGAATAGCAAGAACAAGAGATACAAGAAACCACCCTGAAAACTTGTATTAACAAACTCTTTACAAAAGGAATACAATTGAAGAAACTTCTTTCTTCCACACCTCTCCTAGATGTATAGATCTCTTACTAGATCTCTATTCCTTAAGAGCCATCTCTCTCAAGAACAATCAACTCCAACAAGTCTGGATTGATATACAATCTGTATTCTAACTCTACAGTATTGTCTTAACCTGTTCTTTTCTTCTCCACACATAAACTAAGATCTACCTCTATTATATAATAATAGACACTCATAAGCATGCATTCACAACTAATAGATGCGTCTCTAAACAAGAGCTCTAATTTCCATCATACTTAAATTAGAAACGCGTGCTTTCAACTATCACTTCGTTCTCTTAACATGCAAACATTCTGTTCACTCACGGAAATAGGTTCTGCCTACGCAGGTGATCGACGTCGGTCCCTATTGGCTTTAACCTGCCGACGTCGGCCAACCTGGTCTGCTCCTTGACCGCCATCAGTCGCCTTTGGTCTCCTACAGACTGTCGTCGGTGACCTGCAACTCCTGCAACTCACTCTTGTTCTTGGATGAAGCTTTTAGCTCCATTCCCTAACAATCTCCCACTTGGAGATAAACAGTTGCACCAGTACCTGTACAGCATCACCTTCTAGTTCCTCCATCTTCAACTCAATCATGAAGACCAACGAAAGTTGAATGAAGATTCAACTTCTCCTTAGTAACCGGCTTGGTTAACATATCAGCCGGATTCCTATTTGTATGGATCTTCTCCAGCTTCAACTCACCATCTTCCAATACCTACCGTATGAAATGGTACCTTAGTTGTATGTGCTTTGTTCTTGAATGAAAGGCCGAATTCTTGGCCAAATGGATTGCACTCTGACTGTCACTATACAATCTACAACTCTCATGCTCCCTACCAAGCTCATCCATGAACCGTGTCATCCATATCATTTCCTTGCTAGCCTCTGTGACTGCAATATACTCAGCTTCTATAGTTGACAAGGAAACAACCTTCTGCAACTTAGATATCCAGCTAGTTGCTGTTCCACCTACAGTAAAAACATAACCTGTAGTGCTCCTCCTGCCATCCAAATCCCCTGCCATATTTGAATCTACATAACCATGTAGAGAAGTACCTGAACCTCCATAGCACAAGTGCTTACTGCTGGTTCCTCTCAGATATCTAAGGATCCATTGAACTGCTTTCCAATGTTCCTTTCCTGGATTGGACATATACTTACTTACAACTCCCACTGCTTGGGCAATATCCAGTCTAGTACAAACCATTGCATACATTAAACTCCCTACTGCGGAAGAATATGGAACCTTACTCATGTACTCTACCTCATCATGTGAATTAGGACATTGTTCTTTACTTAACTTAAAATGTCCAGCCAAAGGTGTGCTTACCGGTTTAACATCCTGCATATTGAACCGTTTCAACACCTTGTCCACATAATCTTCTTGAGACAATATCAACCTGTGATTTTTCCTGTCTTGCTTTATGCTCATGCCAAGGATTTTCTTTGCTGCTCCCAAATCCTTCATAGCAAACGTGTGAGCTAATTTCATCTTTAGCTCAGAGATATCTTGCATGTGTGATCCTGCAACCAGCATGTCATCTACATATAATAATAGAATAATGTACCTGCCATTATCCAATCTCTTAAAATACACACAATGGCCAGATTGACATCTACTGTAGCCATGCTCAGTCATAAACCTGTCAAACTTTAAGTACCATTGCCTTGGAGCTTGCTTGAGGCCATACAAGCTTTTCTTCAATCTGCACACAAACTTCTCCTTACCCTTGACCTCAAAACCTTCTGGTTGTTCCATATAAATTTCCTCATCCAAATCTCCATGAAGAAACATTGTCTTAACATCTAGCTGCTCAAGATGCAAATCCTCAAAAGCAACCAAAGACAATACAACCCTTATAGAAGTCATCTTAACAACAGGAGAAAAAATCTCACCAAAGTCAATACCTGGCTTTTGTGCAAATCCTTTTACCACCAATCTGGCCTTGTATCTCATCTGTCCATTCTCACCTTCTTTCAGCCTGTAGGTCCATCTATTCTTTAGTGTCCTCTTACCAGCTGGCAATTCAACCAAATCCCATGTTTCATTCTCTCTTAAGGACTCCATCTCCTCAACCATGCCACGCTCCCACTGACTCTTGGACTCAACCTGTATTGCTTCTTCAAAACTCTCTGGTTCTCCACCATCAGTTATCAATAAATAAAATAAAGAAGGAGAATATCTAATTGGAGGCTTACTTACTCTTTTTGACCTCCTGATGGGTGACTGGGACTCATCCACAAGACGTTGTCCACCCAAATTCTCTGACAGTGACCATCCTAGGTCACTTCCAGGTCTGTTACTGTCTGTCGTCGGTTCTGTCTGACCGACGTCGATCTCTGACCTGTCGACGTCAGTTCCTATATGGCCGACATCGGTCTCTGTACGGCTGACGTCGGTTCTTACTTGACCGACGCCGGTGTCTGTGTTTTCCTTCCTGTGATTTTTCTTTCCCGCGAGCTCATTTTGATCTTTCACCTTGTCCAAATTTGCATTGCTCTATTCAGGGTGATTCAACTTCCTCAGCTAATCACTGTACATCACTCTTTCATTGAAAACAACATCACGGCTCCTAATTACTTTGTTAGTTTCTAGATTCCATAGTCTAAAACCAAAATCATCTGAGCCATAGCCAATAAACGTGCATCTCATAGACTTAGCATCAAGCTTCTTTCTATTCTCTTTATCAATATGCACAAAGGCTTCACAACCAAAGACTTTGAGATATGAGAGATCTACCTTTTTACCTATCCATGCCTCTTCTGGAATTCCACCATCCAGAGCTGTAGAGGGTCCTCTGTTAATCAGGTACACTGCAGTGTCAACAGCTTGTGCCCAAAACTGTAAGGGCAAACCAGCATGCAATCTCATACATCTTGCACGCTCCATTATTGTCTTGTTCATCCTCTCAGCAATTCCATTATGCTGAGGTGTCCTTGGAACCATCCTTTGCCTACGGATTCCATGCATATAACAATAATCTCCGAACTTATAACTACAGAACTCACCGCCATTGTCAGATCTTAGGCACTTCAATCTGTTGCCTGTTTCATTCTCAACCATAGCTTTCCAAATCTTAAAAGTCTCAAATACATCAGATTTCTTTCTAATACAATAGATCCATACCTTCCTTGTGGCATCATCTATGAATGAAACATAGTACTGTGATCCACCAATGGAAGCAACTTGAGCCGGCCCCCAGACATCTGTGTGAACAAGCTACAACTTATGCCTCTTCTTAGTAGACCCAGTCTTGAGAAAACTAACCCTTTTCTATTTTCCAAATACACAGTGCTCACAAAACTCTAGATCTATGCCTTTTAAATCTGAAAGCATACCTTTGGACTTAATAATTGACATCCCCTTCTCACTCATGTGGCCAAGCCTTGAGTGCCACAATTTTGCATCCACATCTGAAGTAGATAATACAGAAGGAGATTTGTTAATAACACAATTACACAAATAGAGAGTACCTTCTCTCTTACCTCTGGCCATTACAAGTGCTCCCTTGGTCACCTTCCAAGATTCTGCTGTGAGAGTTACAGTACAACCCTCATCCCCTAACTTTCCTGCGGAAATCAAATTTCTCTTCAAGATGGGAACATGCATCACATCTCTCAACACCCATGTGTTGCCATTCTGCATCTTTAACTGCACTTTACCTTTGCCAATTATTTTACAAGGCTCATCGTCCCCTAAATACACTATTCCAAAATCACCTTGGACATAGTCACTAAAGTATTCTCTATTAGGGGTAGCATGAAAAGATGCACCAGAATCTAAAACCCAAGATTCTATATTATAATGCAAGGAGAAAATTAAAGCATCTTGTACAATACCTGCAACCTTGGCTTCTTCCTTTCCTTCGTGCTGATTGTCCTCCTTAGGCTTAGACCAGCAATCTCTGCTTATGTGCCCCATCTTTCCATAATTCCAGCATTGTGGCTTCCTGCCATTTCTGGATTTAGATCTACCTCTTACCTTAGACTTAGATCTTGGTCTCCCTTTCTTGCTCTTGTCTTTCTGCCTCCCCCTGTTCTCAAAATTCAAAGCATTCCTAGATGTCTCTTCTGTGCTTTTCCTTCGAATCTCCTCATTCAAAATAACACTAACAACATCCTCTACTTTCAAAATATGAGATGCAGATGTAGTATTACTAACTGCCATAACTAAGTTGTGCCATCTTTCTGGCAAAGAACATAATATTAAAAGAGCTCTTATTTCATCATCAAATACAATACTAACTGAACTTAATTGATTTACAATTCCATTGAAATCATTCAGATGAGTGGACACAGATCCACCTTCATTCATATGCAAATTAAATAATTGCTTCATAAGATATACCTTATTAGAAGCGGAGGGTTTTTCATACAAATTTGCTAAAGTAGTCATCAACTCTACCGTGGTTTTTGCCTGTGATAAATTAGATATCACAGTAGATGCTAGACTGAGTCTTATTGACCCCAGAGCCTTTCTATCAAGAACTTCCCAATCTTCATCATCCATGTCTTTGGGCTTCTTTGCAATTCCACCTAATAGTAAGTAGAGATCTTTCTGATACAGATAATCCTCTATCTGCATTCTCTAATATTGGTAATTTTTGCCATTAAACTTTTCCATTCTAAGCTTACTTTCTTCTGCCATTGCTTCTCCCACTCAAACAGAAGTCCCTGTGAGTAACCTGTAATCAAACACGCTAACCAGATCTAAACTGTCTATTAGTGAACCTGGCTCTGATACCACTTGTTGGGGATCAACCAACAATGATTACACTTCTAAAAGCAATAAACGTGGAAATAAATCAGATAGACAAGTAACTAGAATCAAATAATAGCAAGAACAAGAGATACAAGAAACCACCCTGAAAACTTGTATTAACAAACTCTTTACAAAAGGAATACAATTGAAGAAACTTCTTTCTTCCACACCTCTCCTAGATGTATAGATCTCTTACTAGATCTCTATTCCTTAAGAGCCATCTCTCTCAAGAACAATCAACTCTAACAAGTCTGGATTGATATACAATCTGTATTCTAACTCTACAGTATTGTCTTAACCTGTTCTTTTCTTCTCCACACATAAACTAAGAAGATCTACCTCTATTATATAATAATAGACACTCATAAGCATGCATTCACAACTGATAGATGCATCTCTAAATAAGAGCTCTAATTTCCATCATACTTAAATTAGAAATGTGTGCTTTCAACTATCACTTCATTCTCTTAACATGCAAACATTCTGTTCGCTCACGGAAATAGGTTCTGCCTACGCAGGTGACCGACGTCAGTCCCTACTGGCTTTAACCTGCCGACGTCAGCTGACCTGGTCTGCTCCTTGACCGCTGTCGGTCGCCTTTGGTCTCCTACAGACCGTTGTCGGTGACCTACAACTCCTGCAACTCACTCTTGCTCTTGGATGAAGCTTTTAGCTCCATTCCCTAACAGTATGGCATGATGAGTTTTGAGAGATCTACAAGTTATTCCTTAGTGAGGACATCATTTCCCTCTTGAAGAATTGGTTATGAGAACAAATGATAAATCCATTAGAGGATAGTTGTTTTAACCATATAAGGTAATAATAGACCTATATTCAACATAATCAAGAATGTGATAAAGAGGTCCTTATCAATGCATCCATTAATGGATGGATAATCTATGATATCCTACTAGACATTAATATAAAGGTTAATTTTATAACCAAATATGATTGGAAAATATGGGGATCCCCACTTTAAATCCTTTCACACATGTATTATTCATGGCCAATAAGAATCACACATTGCCCATAGACATTATTAAATATGCCACTGTTAACATCTTGGGTGTCACATTTAAGGGTGATTTGGAACTCATTAAGCTTGCTAAATTTGATGTTTTTATAGATCTATTGGTTTGGCCTTGCTGCTCTGTGAACAATGCTAACTTGTCTTTTAAGAAGTGTATATCAAATTTGAGAATGACACTCAATGCATATTCATTCAACTAAATAATGACCAAAGACCCCTTTTGTTGAAATATTTGATGCTTATGAGTATCTCAAAAACATTTATAACATCAATGCACAAGGAAATGAGTATGTATATCTTAATATTTATGGTATAATATAATGGGGAGACACTCAATCTATCTCAGACACTACCATCATTGAGACACTCAATCTATCTCAAACACTACCATCATTACTTGTGATCACTAGGCTCGTGGAACATTTGATTTTATAGGAAGAGTTTGTGTACTTTGAAGATAAACAAATGTTCCATGAAATTTATTTAACTACTATAAGTTTTTTCACCTTATTGGTGGACACTTAATGTCTACACCACCCTTATAATTAGATTAGGGACCTAGGTTTCATGGTTAGTTGGAAGTCTAATAATACTTAAAGTGGATATAATAATACTATGTTAATAAAGATGAATAGTTGCATGTGAGCAACTTTATATTTCAATGAACAATTGATCATTGGTGTTATACTCATAAATACCAATTGGATACATGGGAACAAGAACATGTAGCCATTTATAATCACTTCCACCATGAAAATCATGTTTGTGCCACCCTGAGTTATAATGGTGTTTCTTATTTGAAATAACATCTAACATAATGTGAAATGTTTTAAAGTACCAAAAAGACATTTTTACTATAATTATTATTGGTTCATACATACTATGGTACTTTGTGCACCTAGGCTAAGGCATGGTATATTAATTAAGAAACACATAGAGACACAAATACCTAGAAATATATCAAATGCTTTTTTCTTACCACATTTTCATTTGCCTCACCATGAATGGATTTGAATTTATCTCTAAAAATAATCCATTAGGTAGTCATAGGAGATCAAACATCAGTTGAAGAAAAATAGGGCACATGTATGACATAACTAAGGATAATTTTTCCATCTTCCAATAACCTAAAATTCTTTTAATGGCTCAGTTGGAACTAGACTCCTGATCAAAATATGACCCTTCAGAACATATCCATAAGTGCAATAATAAGGTCATATATAAGGTTAATGAAGGTACTAGTTCTAATCTACCATAGTCATAATTCAACTACCTAATTTTACATATGGAATATGGTGCATGTGATGTCAGATATATGATGTAGTTATAGTAGAAACCATATTTTGTGCCACTTTAAATAGTCCAATATAATAGTGGGATAGAGGATGCACCCAAAATCACCATTGTGATAAATTACTAGTCTAAGGTTGAATTAACCAAAAAAATTGAACTCGTACATGAGTATAAAGACATTTTCCCATAGAACTAAAAGAAAATGTAGAGATTAAAACCATCATTAGGCAAGATGCATATCAAGTTAGATCAAAGAGATCACTCAGTGAGAAAATGATCATATAAGATGAACCCTAATATGTGTGACTTAGTTAAAGAGGAAATTGATAGCATGTTGTTCACTCGAGTTATTACTACCATTGATGAATCTAAGTGGGTTCATCCCATGGTGATAAACATCAACAAGGATGGTTTCATTCACATTTACATAGATCACAAGATAATAAATGTTGCTTGCATAACTAACCCTTTCCCAATGCCTTTCATAGAGGAAATTTTGAAAGGTATTACTAGGTGTGAGATATACACCTTCACCAATGGCTTTTCTGACTATCACCAAGTACAAATTACTAAGCAAGACAAGGGAAAAACCACCTTTGCATTTTTAAAGATGTTATTTCTTGTACAATGTTATGCCCTTTGGCATAAATAATGCACGAGTAATTTTTTCACACATCATAATGAAATCTTTTAGGGATTTTATCGATAAGCTCATTCAAATGTATATGGATGATTAGAATTTTTATGGTTTAATGAGTTGATATTATGATAATATGTGCCTCATGAGTGATCGATGTCACCAAATCCATATTTATTTGAATTTGAGGAAGTGCATCTTTACCACCCCATTTAGAATTCTCTTAATAGGATGGACTACTAGTGCATCTGGGTAAAATTGCTATCATTATCCAAATCCTAGGTCCAACCACTCACCATAGGGTTTATCCTTCTTAGGTCACAAGGTTACTATCAAGAGTTAATTTGGGGTTATGTTAATGCAGTCATGCTATTGGAATAATTAATCAAGCACAATATCTTATTCCTATGGTTAACTCAACACTATCAGATGTTTGAGGCCCTTAAAGAGAAATTAGTGACTATGTCCATTATCTAATTGTTAGATTGGACCTAAAAATTTCATGTACATGTATACACATTAGGGATGATAGTGGGCATGATCCTTTCACAACCCAATGAAGGCAACCTTGATTGTCCAATTTATTTTGATAGCTATAATCTTACACCAACATAATGGAGTTACTCCACTAAAGATTGTGAGGCCTTATCCATGGTATATGCACTCCAAAATTTTTACCAATACTTGTTTTCCATTCCAATCATCATCTATATGTATCATAAAGTGCTCAAGTATTTGGTCAATAAAATTGTATTGCATAAACACATATGTCAATGGATTGTCCTCTTTCAGGAGTTTTAGTTATGAAAGGTCATGACACCATGCAAAGTTAATTTTGATCCATACCACCTCTCACACATTTAATCTAGTGAATTGGAGTGAACCATATAAGATGATATAAGTAATGTGAAACTCTTTTAAGTCACATACATGCCTTAGAAATTATATGTAAATTAAAAAATTTATTACAACATGCTCATCACCATCTCACCATAGCACCCTCAAAAAAATCAAATGGCTATATGTGCTACCCATTTCCAGATTATTGGAGGAAAGTTGTACACACTTGTATAGGATGAAGTGTTACAAAGGTTCATAATGTATCATGATTGCATTAAATCCCTTTAGGAATTCCATGAGTGTGTCTTATGAACACTTTATGTTGGTGGCATAATAGCATGAAAGGTTTTACTAGATGGGTTGTGGTGGCCCACCTTATTCAAAGATGTCAAATCCTATTCTCACCAATATAATGTATGTTAGTGCATTGGTAAACCAAACTAAAGGGGTGTTATGCCTCTTCATCTAATACTTTCTCACGAACCATTTGATAAATGGGCTATTGATTTTGTTCAACACATTCAGCCTATTATAAGATAGACTAACATGTACTAAATCACTACTACCATAGACTATCTCACACATTGGGATGAAGCATTACCCACACATGATTGTACTATTATGATGGACATAAAATTTATAAGGTAAATATCATCACAAGCTATATTTTAAGTTTAACAAGTGATCATGGCACTTAGTTTCTCAATGAAACAATACACGTCCTCTTGGCTGAGTTCATGATTGTGTACCATTAGTCCATGCCATACCATCCTCAAGAAAATGGCATTGTTGAATCCCTCAAAAAGGTCTTGGGTAATACGTTGACCAATATTTGAAACATTGGTTGCAATAATTGGGATGATTGATTTTATGGAGTCTTATGGTCATATCAAACCATATATAAAAAGTTGTACAAGAGTACTCATTTAAATCTTATCTTTGGCATTGAATAAGTCTTACTAATAGAGTTCCTTGTGACTTATTTACATGTTATTCATGTTGGTAGATTATATGATGAATAATCCTTAATATCATGTCTCAACATTCTACTTTAGCTAGATGAAACATGATTTTTCATATAATAGAGCTAAGGGGTTAAAAAGAAAAAATGGAAGGTCTGATATTATCGACATATCAAAACCAAAGTTTTTCATTCTTGTATCCATGTCCTGATCTATGATTAAATGTTTTCATGCCATTTAGGTAACCTATGAATCCAAAGGGATGGTCCATTTATTATTCATGTTATCATTTTGACAAGCACTTACAAATTGAAAAGGTTAGATGGAAAATTCTTTCTAGGACATTTTAATGGTAGTCAACTCCATCACTACCATTCCATGTAACTTTTATTTTATGGTGTCAATAAGGAATATGCCACTAGTTTAGTTTAGGACATAGTTTTTGAATAATCATCACATTACGTGCCTTTTAGAAATTGATTTTAGCACTTTTGTTCTTTGGTATTCATCACTCTATTATTTATCACTTGACAAATGAATTGCATTAAGTTATGGGATGGAGAATCACACACATATTTTACTAAGGTGTAAGTTTTAAAGGTGGATATTTTACTTAAGATAAAAAATCACAAATAAAATGATTGGAATGATTCATGCATGGTCAAACAAAAACTAAGGATAAGGAGGAACATAATATGAGGTGCATAGGGAAAGTGATCACAATGAGGTACATTAAAAAATCCCATAAGAAGAGGTTCATGAATGATGTATGCAAGATTGGACATGTAACCCACAGATTCAGAATGAATTTGTAAAGGAAATGTCATTAATTATGACAAATTAAATTTAAAAGGTAGTTACCATGAACAAAATGGAGAATTTAAATTTTTATAGGTGGCATGCACTAAGGGGAAGGTGCAATAACTCAAGAAGGTAGGATGGGACATGTATTTATTAATGACATGATTACATAAGTGGAAAACATGTCAAATGGAACCAAGACATGACTATTTGAGGTATTAATGGTTGAAATTATGGATGGTTTCATGGGGATGTTAATGTAAAATAATTATCTACATATAAAATATAGAGATACATTCCATTTTCATTTTTATTGAAAAATTATAAATGATTAAAAATGTCAAAAAAGTGTGAAAAAGTGAAAAGAGAAGGTGCCTATGCAAGATTTTTATTGAAAAAATGTAAAGTATAGATTATGATGAAGAACATTTAGTGAAAGAAGTGGTAAAATGATCATAGGATTGGGTGTGAGAAACGTTGTAGGTTAAAAGTAAAACAATCATATGAGTAGGTATGGGAAAAGTTATAGGTTACAGATGGTATAACCTCCATTAGAGGATGTTGTTTTAGGAATATTAATTATTTTGGGTTGAGGATAAGATTTGGTCGTCTATGTATTAACATTTAGGGACCCTGGTTAGTGATGTAGCCATAGCAAAAAGATAAGAAAATAAACCCACTTCTAGTTATTCTTGAATTAGAAGAGCATGAGGTGTATAATAAGGAAGTCACATTTTTATTCATGAAGAATATTTTGGTGTATGTGACACACAAGGGAAGAACTTAACTAGGTTGAGGGAAGTGACCCATATCAAATAAATATAATAAATAGAACCATGGGAGAGTAGGATGTTATAACACTATCTTACTCTCCTATTTTGATTAAGAAAATACAATAACCAGAGATAGTTTTACATATAGATGATTGAAAATCTAAGGTTTACACCTATCAAGGTCTTGATTACACTAATCACCAGATTGGAAATGAAGGCAACTTGAAATGTGACTATTGGGTGGTATGATAGACCACCAAGAATGAGGTCACCTATGATCTCACAATTTAAAACCTACTGTAGGATCTGGTGGCATTAAAAATCTTCCAATTACCATATTTTGGGAAGATGAAGGAGACAGTTCACATTCTAATTTTGTGCTTTCATGAAGACTACATCTACTTTGTTAGGCATAGAATGAGGATTACCTCTAAATAGATTATTAAATTAATTGGATTAATTTGTTCTGGAGTATATGCCAATATATATATTGAGGATTAAAAATTAATTGATATAATGGTGGTGGAAATGAAGTATAAGAAATAAGGCTACGAAATGTACATTACAAACTTGATATATCTTACCATTCAAGTATATTCATGCTTATCCATGACCAAGCTAGGGGAATAGATAGGTGGAATAATGTGGATATGGCCCATCTCTATGCCATCAACCAAATGTCCAAGGGGACAAATTATAATTAATCCTATTACTTTATTTAGAAAATTGAATAAGATGTAGAGAAGGTGCATCACTTACCAAACTACATGTTTCCTTCGGGAATTTTTTTTCTAATACTAGTTTTCAATGAAATTGGCATCCCATATAATTCTAATAAGGAATTGAAGTGGGTTTACCCACCAAATTAAAAGTCCTCCACCAAGAGGTTCAACTAATTCACATGCCCTGATACCATCACACCCTCCTACAAAGTAAAGATAAGGGGTTGGTTTGATGGTATGAAGGATGAATTTTGGAATGAATGGCACACAATAAAGGAAATTCGCATGTAGATGGTAACATATACTGAGTTATTTATAAATAAACTCTATTGTCTCGCATGAATCTAGATGGAAAGAAATGACCATTTGTCAATATGTATCAAATTGTGTTACACATTAATTGTCATATATTTCATGAACTCTATGAATCATATTGCAAATGCATGCCTTGTAAATATTAATGCAAATAATATTGACATTGAGATTCATACTCTTTACAATATTTATGTCTATCCTTGGAGTCAAGCATATATAGAGTGGAATGATTCTAATAAGACTAATATCACCGTTACAATATAGTCATGTAAGGAAAGATCTGGGTGATCTTTTATATGCTCAAGCCATGGATAAGAACATCAAGAATCTAGGATGTGGAAAAGGAATTTCTCCCCCCTCAACCATGAATATATGTAGAGGAAAGTTTGAAAATAAAGGGGAATAGGTCATGACCTAAGGCTACCATTTCTATCAGGGCATAAGAATAACCAGAGGTTATTTCAAAATGATAGTGACAGGTTTAATTACCAACAAGGACCCAAGGGTTACCTATAGAACTAGGTGAAGCTTCTCTAGAGTGAAGTGCCCTAAGTGGTAATTCCTAAAATATTTGAAGCTTCTCAATAAGTGAACCCTTACAACAAAAGAAGTCATCAAATTATAAACCCTATTTCTATGTGGAGGTTATTGATGGTTGTGTAGCAACAGAGGAATTGCAAAAGGTGTCATCATCTAGTTATTCCAAGCATTGTAGGTGCAGTTGTGGAACCTGAGTAGACTGATAAGACCCATTAAAGTATCTTCAAAATTGATTGGCATTTTAGAGGATCAAGTTAGGTGATAGGCTTTGGTGGACCAAAGACTTCTTAGTGGGGAGATGTGATCTAGAGGTCATTTTTGGAATGATCTCAAATAGTCCTAAAATCACTGACATGCATATAGCTTGTCAATATCTTTTTGACAGTATGCAAAACTCAATAAATAAAGCTCATTTGTTCCCAATGCAATTGGTTAAAGTTTAGGTCAACAAGCGGTAAAAATGGAAAAAATTATCATCATGAAACATTTATGAACCAATTTCATTTCTTTGATCTTATCATAATATTTTGTACACGTCAAATTATGGTTAAAACCCGATAAAAATTATGACGTGGCCCAATCTGAGTGTGACACATGGAATAATGTCAGGTTAAAAATTAGATTTGTTTTTGTCCTTCATGTTTAATATCATGTATGTATTTTACAATTGATTGCCTTTGATCTACAACATAGAAGAATCTAATGCTGCCACATCGGACGAGCCCAACACTGCTACAAGATTGGATGGGAGCCACATCAGAATGCCAAATTTAATTTGAATATTCTAATTAAGCTAAGCCTATGAATTATTATAACCAAATAAAAACTATGGGATCAAGCCACATAATAGATATCAACTATATTGAGAGACTTTACCAACAAAAGGCATGTCAGCAACATAATATGTGGAGATGGAGTTTTTAAAATCTATTCGCATTTGCCTAATGTGGGATAATGATAAGACTTAGAGCATGGAATTGCTTAGTTGAGAATCAAAATCCTAACATCCAAGTAAAAATTATAAGGCCTTACCACTATGCCCATAATCTTAACATCTATATAAATATGCTAAATTGTATTTGAATAGCAGGTTCTCAGCTGAGTAGCTAAGGCATAAGGACCCATTTTCACTCATCCTCGGTTTTGAGGTAACTAAAGGTATTTAAAAACATCAAAGTAAACTATAGAGTTATTATAGACTCTAAGATTGTTCTATCCATATGATAAGTGTTTATATTTGAGGTCATTTGAGCCTATTTTTAATGTCTTGAAGTAAAGCCTTGCAGACTGTGTAATGGCCAGTTTAGGACTGGTTTGCATGAATGATCATTTTCGAAGCACCTAGATTCATTTTCAGACTTCGGAGTGAACTAATGAAATTTTCTAGAATCTAAGATGATTTTGGTGATATAATTATTTTCTTAATTTGAGTTCGTTTGGGCCACATGTTTAAGCCTCTAAGTGATAATTTTGGTGGAGAACTTCAATAACATGAGATTACTTTCACAATAGGAAGGTGGAAAGTTTAACCATGAGTACCAAGACTTATAGAAGGTCTATTTATAAGTTGTATGAAATATTAGAGTGTATATTTTATAATTTCAATATTTGTCCATGTACTTTCAATTCATGAAAAAAGATTGGTTCTATGTTTTAAGTGAACCCAAAGATGTAGGCATTACTAAACTCCATAATCAACTGTTGTGCAGTGTGGTTCATATTATTGCATTGATTTTATTTAAGTTGGTTATTTTTTAGATGAATTATAGTGTGTTTAATAAACTGCCTACAAGGATCCTTTGGTAAATTTTTTGTTACAATTTTAGTGCTAGTTTACGAATAAAGTTTAGTATTAGAGTAGGTCAAGATCATGCCTTTGGGACTAGATTTTCAATGGATATGTATCACTAGATCTAATTGCCCAAATGGTGTTGATACTAGGAATAATAATACATAGGATGATGTCATGCCACTAGGAGTATACATAGTGGATAGATAAATTAAGCACAATCATGGTCAACATGAGTGTGCATCAACATAGACAAGACTAGTGTATCATCAAACTCTAGCAGAAAGTAGACTCTATTTCTACTCAATTAACAAAAGAGTTAGGATGGAGGAAAAACCATCACGATGATCCTATTACACCAACTAGGCTGATCTATAGTCATTTCTTGAGACGTGGACATGTGGTATAACATTGCTAGTTGTAAAATCCTGATTATGTATCATAATGGTTACAATAAAGGAACATAGATAGAGGAAAGGCTTCTATTATTCCACGTACCAATCACCATTCAAAATCCCCAATTTAATAGAGGACACCATTTAGACCTTTGTACATTATCTTACAATCCACAAAATCCTCTGGGTAGAGTTTTTCAATTGTTTTAGAGAGATGTGTCATTAGACTTATGTTTGATGGGGACATCCAGAATGGGTTATGTGACCATTGACATAGTACATCAATTAGGCTTGCTAACATTGCCACTACCACATGCTAAAATAGTTGGCATGTAGAATGTCATTATCTAATGTATGGAAACATGTTATTTCACCTTGTGATTTGTAGTCGGGAGATAGTTCTCAGACATGGTGACTCTCGATATCATTCCATTAGAGATGACTGAGATTATTCTAGTAAATTTGTATTTCTTCACTCGACAAACATCTTTCATAAGTGATAGCATAGAGCTTCACCTAGATCACACTTAGATCATGTAGTTTGACATAGGGTATGTCTCTAGACCCAATCATGATGATTTAAATGAGAAATCGAATGTGTATGTACCAGGGGACCATTAGGAACCTGAAGGTGAGCCATATAATGATCTATAGAATGAATACTGAAGGAGCCAAGCCCACATCAGGATTCAATGGCTGGTAAGGACTCTTAGGTGGTAGTTAAAGGCTTTCAAGCATTTTTGTTTATCCATTTGTATATGCTCATATAACTGACAAAAATAATGTGCTAGTTAGGATTTATGAATAAGACCCATATAGGCAGTATTGTGACATACACCATGTACAGTTTAAGAGACCCAAGAGGCACTATTTGTAATCTGTATATACATGCATTATAAACATTTCAATTTGTTTTATTATGGAGTCACCTTTAGATAATAATTGAGTGATAGGTTTATAATACTCAAGTTGCCTTCTCAAATTTTGGTTGACATTTTCCGTTAACAATGGTATATGGAGATTGTATAGGGTATGTTATAATCTTGTTTCTATCAATTTGTATTCTGTAGAGAACAATTTAGTAGACTTAGGAAGCACTAGGTCCACATGTAGTTCTATGTAGAGGCTCATTGAGGCTATATAGTAGAAGAGGATATTGATGGATGTACTATTTTCCATCCATAGTTTTGTGTACAGGCCCATAGATGGACATGTAGTAGAAAAGGATGTGGATTCACATACGTAATCTCAAACCTATGTAAAGGCTCATTGAGGTTGTGCAGTAGAGGAGATTCAAGATCTTAGATCTATGTAGAGGAGATCATTAGACTTCTATAAAATAGAGGATATCACTATACTTCTATGTAGAGGCTCATTGAAGTTGTGTAGTAGAGGAGATCACTAGACTTTTGTATAGAGGCTCATTGAAACCATGCAGTAAAGGAGATCACTAGACTTCTGTGTAAAGGCTCATTAAAGTTGTATAATAGAGGAGATCACTAGACCTATTTTTAGATGCTTTTTGAATCCCTACAATAAAGGAGATCACTAGACTTCTATGTAGAGGCTCATTGAGGCCGTGTAGTAGAAAAGATCGCTAGGCTTATTTGTGTAGAGGCTCTTATGAAGCCACATAGTAGAAGTCATCACATTTAGATCCCTAGTTATTTATAGATGTTATTGATGATCATGTGGCAATATAAGAATTACAAAAGGTGTGATCATCTATTTATTCCAAGCATTTTAGGTTTAGTTACAAAACCTAAGCAAACTGATAAGACCCATCAGAGTATCTTTAGAATTGAGTGGAATTTTAGAGGATGAAGTTGGGTACCAACTTTTGGTGGACCAAAAGCCTCCTTAATGGTGAGGTGTGATCTAGAGGTCATTTTTGAAATGATCTCAAATGGTCCTAAAACCATTGAAATTTCATAGATATTGTCAAGATCTTTCTGATGGTATGTGGACTCTAGAAACAAAGCTCATTTGCTCCTAGTGAAACTAGTCAAAGTTTAGGTCAACAAATAGTCAAAGTTGGTCAAATTGGAAACATTGATCATCATGGATCATTTTTTAACTAGTTTCATGGTGAATATCTTATATCAAGATTTAAAACACATTTTTAATGGACCAAATCAAAGTCTGTATGCAAAAGTTATGGCCAGTCAAAGTTGTGGTCAAAACTTGATAAAAGTGATGACATGACCCAATCTGAGTGCGACATGTGGCAGCACATCAAGTAATAAAATTGGGTTTTTTTTTTCCTTCATATTTGATAGCATGTATTGATTGGCCAATTTAGTTCCCTTGAGCTACCACATGGTAGAATCTAATGCTACCACATCGAAGGAGCCCAACACTGCTACAAGATCATATGGGAGCCACATCACAATGCCAACTTTGGTTCAAGCATTCCAATTTAGCCAAGCCTGTGTATTTTTCCAACCAAATACTAAGTTTGGGGTTAAGACACATAAAATTTTCCAATTGTATTGAGATCCTTTTCCAATAAATGACATGTCAATAACTTAATACGTGGAGACTGAAGCTTTTAAAAGTCAAAATTTGATCCCATTTGCCCAATGTGGGATAATAATAAGACTTGGAGCGTGAAATTGCTAAGTTGGGAATCAGACTCCAAAAATATAATAAAAAAGGATAAGGCCTTACCACTATACCCATGGATCTGAGTGGCTATATAAATCTTCTAAATTGTATTTGAATAGTAGGTTCTTAGCTGAGTAGTTAAGGCATAAGGACCCATTTTCACTTATCCTCAGTTTTGAGGTACCAAGATGTATTTCTAGAATTTAGAGTGAACTAGAGAGTTGTTCTAGACTTTGGGATAGTTCCATCCATATTATGAGTGTCTATATTTGATGTCATTTGAGCTTGTCTTTAGTGTCTCGAAGTGAAGCCTTACAGACTGTGTAATGGCTAGTTTAGGACTAGTTTGCATGAATCACCATTTTCAAAGCCACTAGAGTCATGTTCAGACTTTAGAGTGAACTAATGAAATGTTATAGAATCCAAAATTATTCTAGTGATATAATTATTTTCCTACTTTTAGTTCATTTGGGCCATTTTTTTAAGCCTCAAAATGAGACTTTTAGTAGAAAACTTTAGGAACGCGAGATTTCTTTCATGACAAGAAGGTGAAAAGTTTGATCATGAGTAATGAGATTTTTTAAAGGTATATTGCTAAGTTGTATGAAATATTAGAGTATCCATTTGAAAACTCCAATATTTAACCATGTACTTACAATTCATGAAAATGGATCGATTCGTGTTTTAAGTGAACTTGGAGACGTAGGCATTGCCAAACTCTATAATCAACTCTTATGCAATATGGTTCATATTCTTGTATTGATTTTCCTTAATTTTATTATTTTTTTGATTAATTTTGATGTGTTTAATAATTTTCCTATAAATATCCCTTGGTAAACATTTTGGTCCATTTTTAGTGCCAATTTATGGATCAAGTTTGGTATCAGAATAGGTCAAGATTAGGACTTTAGGATCAGATTTGTAATAGATATGTATCAGTGGATCTAATTTCCCAAATGGATATTAATATTGGGCAAAATAAAATATAGGATGATGTCACACCACCAGGAGTATATGTAGTGGATATCTAAATTAAGCACAATCACAATCAATGTGAGTGTACATCAGTGCAGATAGGACCAGCAGATCATCAAAATCCAAAAAAAAAAAGACTCTTTCTACTCAGTTAGCAAAATAGTCAAGATGGAAGAAATGTTGTCAAGATGATCCTAGTACACTAGCCAGGCTGATCTAGAGTCATTTCTCAAGATGTCAACATGTGACAGAACATTATTAATTGTAAAATCCTAATCATGCACCACGGTGGTTCCAACAAAGGGATGTAGATAAAGGAAAAGCTCTTGCTATTATAAGTATTAGTCATCATTCAAAATCCCTGGTTTAATAGAGGATGCCATTTGGACCTTTGAATATTGTCTTATAATCTATGAGATCCTCCTACTAGAGTGTTTCAATTATTTTTAGAGAGATGTGTCATTAGACTTGTGTTTGATGGGGACATTAGAATGGGTTATGTGACTGCTAATATAGTACACTGATTAGGCTTACCAATGTTTCCATTGTCACATGCCAAAATAGTTGGCATGTAGAATGGCATTGTCTAAAGTGTGGTAACAAGTTATTTTACCTTGCAATTTATAGTTGGGAGACATTTCTCAGACATGGTGACTCAAGATATCATTTCATTGGAGATGAATGAGATTGTTCTACAAAATTTGTATCTCTTCACTTGACAAGCATCTTTCATAGGTGATAGCATAGAGCTTCACCTAGATCACACTTAGATCATGTAGTTTGAGACAGGGTAGATCTCTAGACCCAGTCATGATGATTCTAGTGAGACATCAGATTCATATGTACCAAGTAACCATCAAGAATTGTAAGGTGAGCCACATAATGATCTATATAATGACTACTAAATGATTCAAGGCCACATTAGGATTCAATGGCTGGTAAGGAATCTTAGGTGGTAGTTAAAGGCTTTTGAGCACTTGGTTTATCCACTTGTAAATGCTCATAGAACCAATAAAAATAATGTGTTAGTTAGGATATATGAATAAGACCCATATGGGCAGTGTTGTGACATACACCATACATAGTTTAAAAGACCCAAGAGGCACTATTTGTAATTTTTATATACATGCATTGTAAAAATTACAATTTGTTTTGTTACGAAGTCACCTTTAGATAAGAATTGAGTGACAATTTTATAATACTCAAGTTGTCTTCTCACATTTTGGTAGACATTTTACATTAACAACGGTATATGTAAATTATATAGGGTATGCTATTTTTTTTTTAGTGTTATTATGTAGAGAATAGTTTAGTAGACCCAAGAAGCACTAGGTCCACATATAGTTCTATGTAGAGGCTCACTGGGGCCATGAAACAAAAGAGGACATTGATGGATGTGCTATTGTCCAAGCGTATTTATGTGTAGAGGCCCTTAGATGGTCATGTAGTATAAGAGGATATGGATGTACATAAAAAATCTTAGACCTATGTAGAGGCTCATTAAGGCCATGCAATAGAGGAGATTAAAGATCTCATATCTATGTAGAGGCTCATTGAATCTATGTATTAGAGGAGATCACTAAACTTATGTGTATAGACTTATTAAAGCTATGTAGTAGAGGAGATCACTAGAATTTTGTGTAGAGGCTCATTAAAGCCATGTAGCAGAGGAGATCACTAGACTTCTACGTAGAAGCTCATTGAAGCTATGTGGTAAATGAGATCACTAGAATTTTGTGTAAAGGCTTATTGAATTCATACTAGAGAGGAGATCACTAGACTTATTTATAAAGTCTCATTGAATTCATGTAGAGGAGATCACTAGACTTCTATGTAGAGGCTCACTGAGGTTGTACAACAGAAAAGATCACTAGGCTTATCTGTGTAGAGGCTCTTATGAATTAGTGTAGTAGAGGAATCGTCACATTTTGAATCCTAGTTATGTGTAGAGGTTATTGATGGCCATGTAGCAGTAGAGGAATTATGAAAGGTGTATCATCTAATTCTTCCAAGAATTATAGGTGTAGTTGTAGAACTTGAGTAGACTGATAAGACCTATCAAAGTATCTTTGGAATTGACTAGCATTTTAGAGGATCAAGTTGGGTACTAGCTTTTGGTAGACTAAAAACATTCTTAGTGGGGAGGTGTGATCTAGAGGTCATTTTTGTAATGATATCAAATTTTCTTAAAAAAAACTAACATTACATAGATATTTTTAAAGTCTTTCTGACGATATGTGGAACTCGAGAAACAAAGCTCATTTGCTCCCAATGTAGCTGGTCAAATTTATGGTCAACAAGTGGTTAGAGCTAATCAAAATAGAAAAATTGATCATCATGGAATATTTTTGAACTAGTTTCATGATATTTATCTCATTAAAATATTTTTTATGCATTTTTAATAGACCAAATTTGAGTTCATATGTAAAAGTTATGGCCAGTGAAAGTTGTGGTCAAAACCTGATAAAAATGATGACATGGCCCAATCTGAGTGTGACACATCGAAACATGTTAGGTAGAAAATTGGGTTTGTTTTCATCCTTCATATTTAGTAGCATGTATGGATTGGGCAAGTGAGTTCCATAAAGCTTCCACATGGCATAATCTAATGCTACCACATTGGATGAGCCCAACATTGCTATAGTGTTAGATAGGAGCCACATCACAATGCCAAATTTGGTTTGAGCATTCCAATTTAGGTAAGACCATGGATTTTTACAACCAAATATCAAGTTTTGGGTCAAGCCACATAATATATGACAACTATATTGAAATATTTTTCCAAAAAAAGGCATGTCAACAACTTAATACGTGGAGATTAGAGATTTTAAAAGCCAAAATCCATTCCCATTTGCCCAATGTGGGATAATGATAAGACTTGGACCATATAATTGATAAGTTGGGAATCAAACTCCTGACATTCAAGAAAAAAGGATAAGGTCTTACCAATATGCCCATGGATCTGAGTGACTATATGAAGCTACTAAATTGTATTTGAATAGCAGGTTCTCAGCTAATTAGGTAAGACATAAGGACCCATTTTCACTCATCCTCAAATTTGAGGCACCTAGAGGTATTTCCAGACTTTAGAGTGAACTAAAGAGTGTCTTGATTTGAGGTTGTTTATGCCTACTTTTAATGTCTTGAAGTGATGCCTTACAGACTATGTAAGGCCTAGTTTAAGACCAGTTTGCATTAATCACCATTTTCTAAGCACCTAGATTCATTTTCAGACTTTAGAGCGAAATAATTAAATGTTCTAGACTCAGAGATGATTCTATTGACATAATTATTTTCTTTATTTGAGTTAATTGGTTCCACATTTTAATCCTCAAAGTGATACTTTTTTTGGAGAAATTTAGGAACGTGAGATTGCTTTTTTAACAAGAAGGTGGAAAGTTTGACCATGAGTATCGAGACTTTTTAAAGGTCTATTGTTGAGTTGTATATAGTCTTAGAGTGTCCATTTGGAAATTTTAATATTTTTCCATGTACTTAAAATTCATGGAAATGAATCAGTTCATGTTTTAAGTGAACCCAGAGATGTAGGCATTGTCGAACTCCATAATCAACTCTTGTACAGTGTGGTTCATATTCTTGCATTGATTTTATTTAATTTGATTTTTGTAGACTAATTTTAGTGTGTTTAAAAAATTTCATAAAAGGATCCCTCGATAAAAATTTTGGTACATTTTTAATGCTAGTTTATGGATTAATCCCCTAAATTTATCTCCAATACCATTAGGTGTAACCTTATAATGTTTTCCATAGAGGTTTTTAGGAAAAATATTTTCAACATCCATGTTGTCATCTAACTTCACTAAAAACATTAGGAGGTTATCTATTTATACAAGGAAGATCATGAAAGTAGGTGAAATTTCAAAGAAGAAATTAAAGAAATTTAGCAATGACTAAATGCGGCCAAAGCATCTTGACTTAGGAATTTAGGTCTATGCCTAAAAATATTGATAAGTAAACTAGTGCTTGGAGATGAAGTTCCCATTACTAGTGAATCCACCAATAAATTGGATATGCTCATGGAATTCTTAGTAAATAAATGTAAAAACTAGGTGAATCTTAAATAGGAGAAGTTATGGGCATTGGATAAGTTTATAGAGGCCATCAATGTCTACCATACCTTTTTTAATAAATTGAGTCTACTATTCTCATTATAGATGGGGTTTTATTTATAAATTTGGCATGGTTGAGTAAATTTTTTGAAGTCTGAATACTACACCAATAATTTCTTGATAATGCACTAAACATCAAGGACATGGCCCAACATGCAAAAGTATTCTAGGATGTCAAATAACTAGAAAAACAAATAATCACTCATTGATAGTCTATGAATGCTAGTTTATCAGAACTTTGAGGATAAAATACTTGAGGAACAACAACACCAATAATTTCTTAATAATGCACAAAACATCAATGACATGTCCCAACATGTGCAAGTATTTTAGGATGTCAAATAACTATAAAAATAAATAATCACTTATCAGTAGTATATGAATGCTAATTTATCAAAAAAATTGAGGATAATTTTTAGTAGAGATTGAGGCACTTGAGGATGCTAAAAAAGTTTTAACTACTCATATTGAGACTTTGACAAATCAAACGTACAATTTTATGGAATATATCAAGGAAATTAAAATATTGAGAGATGAAGTGGAATTTATTACTTCTAATCTTCAAAAAAAAATCAATCAATGGGTGGAGCTCAAGTGCCAAGTGTAGTAGGCAGATCCTACATTTTTGTTAACTAAATAAACTATAGCATAGTCTGAGACAAACTATCAATTTAGTTTGAGGTGTTGTTGGCCCCAAATTTTGTAGTAATATATTATAATTATTTTTGGGCTTCAAGTACTAAAGATCAAGGGCATTAGAACATGTAGATAAGAAAAATAGCATGAGAACCTACATAGAGGACCATGACATGAGAGAATTGCATTGTTATATGCTTAATTTTCACCCTTGGAGAGGGTTTTTTTAGTATTTCTCCAAATAAGCTATAATATTGGGACAACCCTAGGTTATGGGTAACCTATGTTGGGGAAGAACCCTGGTAGAAGGCCAACTTCCTCTTGATGCTCACCTAAAACTAATGTTAAACTAATGCTTTTTAGGGAAAAGGGTTATAAAGATGGCAAGGGCTCCTAATAAAGGTAAAAGGGTGTTGCACCAAAGTTAAAATGGGCACTCATATAATCTTGAACACACACTAGATCAACAAAAGACAACTATGGCTTACTCAATCTCACTAATTAAACAAATATTTCATAGAAGAGGTTCTAAATGGGACACTAGTATAGACCTAAAATTAGTTTGAAAATACCTTCAAAGAGGCTAGAAGAAGGAAAACAAATTAGGAATAATCTCCTTCACCAATTTACTATACATAAGCATGTTAAACACTAATTAAAGATAAGAGACAGGAAAATAGTTGATCCTATTACTTCAAAAGATAGTTCTTACAAATGCTTGAAATGATTGAGCCTAATAAAGTTGAATATACTTTACAATATCTCAAGGAAAGTCCTGTGTCCCAAAAAGATGAAAAACTTCAAAAAAATATAACCATTTATAAATGGAAAGAAAGGGATAATAAAGGAGAAGGGGAAGAGAGAGAGAAGGGGGGAGCACATTATTCATCATAATCAATGAGCTACCATATTTTAATAGATATTCCATCATTTTTTTGGTCCAATCAAAACAAGTCATTATGACCAAGATATTCATGATTTTCCTAAATAGCCTTCGAATCATTCCATTGGTTGAGCAAACTGTACTATAAGATAATATTTTGCTAAAAGTGGCAAGTTATGATCTTGCTGGAAATGAATTCTCCAACTGCTTTCCAATTTCCCAAGTCCTTTTGCTTTTGATCTTCCACTTGATCTCATTATGAGGACAAAATCATCATATTCATGTATCTGACTAAGCCATGCTTAAGTATACCTAAGTAGTGGTTTATCAGAGCTGAGACCATATTGGAGGACTAAATATCCCTTTATTGAAAGTACATACATGTTACACACTTAGAAAACTAGACCTAGATTAACTATATATGAAAACCAATCTAAGGATATTGGTTTTACTATAATCAATATAGATGACACTTTGTCTAATGCTAGGTCCCCCTTTTGGCAACAAGTCACCACCCTTTTGGTACATATTATGTCTACAAAGAACTATTTTACCTCTGTGGACCTATCTTAATACATTTTGGTCCAACTTGAGTCCACATCAAGCTCTTTTCCTTTACTTTTTCCACCAATTTAGGTCAGACTCGAGTTTGGGTCCTTTTACTTTATTGACTCTATTTCAGTCTAGATTTTGAGATTTAAGAAAATGTAGATCGTGGATCTTTGGGACCTACTCCCCCAAGCTCATTTTCTCATTAGTCCCTAGGATTCACTTATCATTTAGCCTACTCAAACTCTCGTGTACTCGACAGCTATTAGCCACACATTCCTTCTCATGTTTTTGACAAAGATTTTGATTCTAAATGGTTATTTGGGTCTTAAAAATGACTTTCATGTAGATATCTATCATTTTTTGACCAACTTTGCAATTTTAACTTGAAGCACAAATATTATTGGGACACCAATTTTGTAGAGAACAGACTTAACATTGAAAGGAACAAACCCTTTTGATCCACTATCCATTTAATATTTTTGAATGATTTTATAAAAATTTAATTTGGCTAGTTCATGTGATCTTGCATGACGTCTTGTCGATGGTCTGGTCTAAAAAAGGCTAAGTATCAGAACTTAGCAAAATCTATGTTGGGTGATGAGTTATCAATCCATAGTTTAATAATGGTAATCTAGGGTTGGTGTCCAAGGCTGTATGCAATAGGAGAAAGAGATATTTATCAACTTATCTCTTCTACCATACTCCACACTTGTGGGAATTGAAAAACACACTTGCAAGAATTGAAAAACACACTTGAAAGAAAGAAAATCACACCACACTTTGTAGAAAATTAAATCACACTTTCAAAAATGGAAAAACACACTTGCATAAATTAAATCACATTTTTAAGAAAGTAAATCACACTTGCATGAAAGTAAATTATTGAAGTGAAAATAAATGATAAACACATAAAACACCTATAGGTTCACAACAAACTTTACATAAAATAAATTTTTACATGAAAAATAAATAATAACAATTCAAAAGCATAATTACATAAAGAAAAAAAATAAAAATGCATTTATCCATCTTCCTTGGAATGAGAGGCCAACTCATTCTTTGAAAGAGGATTTTAATCAGAACACTGGATTTATGTCACAAAGATTTAGAATGTATTATTTATAACCAAGATTGATTATAATGGTGTGGGAGGTTGTATTTATAATCTCATGCTTCCAACCAACTCCTTATTTAGGAATAACTATCCTAGATGTTCTCCACCAAATATGGAGAAACATAACAACTTAGATATTCTAGCTTATCTCAATCTTCCACAAAATATGGAGAGAGAATTTATTATCTAGTTACAACATAAGATCAATCTTCATGAAATATGAAGAGAATTATCTATGAAATACAATTGTATAAATCTAAATTTAGATATAATCCTAAACTAGTTCATAGATAGACCTACACAATATGTAGATATGCATGCGTAGTCCATAGATATACTTGTAGAGTATATATATTTCAAAACCTATAGAGTCCATAGATTTCAAAACCTATAGAGTTCATATATTTTAGACCTATAGAGTCCATAGATTTTAGACCTGTAGAGTCTGTAGATTTTAGAACCTATAGAGTCCATAGATTTTAGACCTACAAAGTTCATAGATTTCAAAACCTATAGAGTTCATAGATTTTAGACCTATAGAGTCCATAGATTTTAGAACCTACAGAGTTTTTATATTTTATACCTATAGAGTATGTAGATTTTAGAACCTACAGAGTTTGTATATTTTAGACCTACATAGTCTATAGATTTTAGAACCTGCAGATTCTATAGATTTTTTTCAAGTTACATTCTTCAAACTATTGATGACTATGATGGGTCCCTTGAAATTTGATGCTTTGAAATGGTCTTCAATCAATGAACTACATGAATGTATAGCTACTAGTTGAGTCCATAGATATGAATTGAGTGATTCCATAGTAAATCTGGGTGAGTCTGTAGGTAGACTAGGTGAGCTGTAGCTATGTCTAGAGTTCCTGTAGCTCACCTCAAAGATGATATTTGGTTGGTACCTCATGCTCATTTCTAATATAACTTATTATGAGATACATATATACACATTAACATGTTTTTCTAGATATTTAGTAAAAAGTATCAACAAACAAGAAGACATTAATTTATAAAGAAATAACCAAGATATAGTTCTTTATTTCATTCTAAGTAAATCATAAGTTCAAAAACTATAATTAGATCCACTTCTTATGCAAGGAAAAAATATTTTATTTCATGGATATAATGAGCCATTTTATTGTCTCATCATTGGGATCAAACTTTTCCCATGCATATCTTTCATTGTTCTAGAGTGAATGAGCTGAAACTTTAGCACAAATAATATTGGTACAAAAGTGAACAAACCCTTTTGACCATTTTCTATGACCCTTTTGTATGTGTGAGATATGAACTCATGAATATGATGCCTTGGCTTTATGTGGAATCTATAAAAATTAGCTAATTATGGAAACTTATCAGATTTTATCCTAAAAAGCCACTTTAAAACTTTAGATATTCTACTTATGTGAAGAAACTCATGTGACCAACTCTCCTTGACTCATTTACATGTGTGATATATAGTTACATCAAAATGGTCACTCAGCTTTTCTATCACTGGAGCCAAATATCTAGACAAGCTCTAGATAGAATGAGTGGACTAGATGAATAACATGCACTCTCATTTATGACACTCCATAGAGTCTTTGTAGCTCTAGACCTGTCCTTAGAAATTGATTAATTACACTTTAAGTGAACTTAAAGTGTTTTAAAATATTTTTGAGCTTCATGATCTTTGTATTCCACTCATTCCATCCAAATATTGTCTAAGACATTTTAATCATTTGATCAATCAGGAACTATGCCTCTTTATTTGCATCAGGACCATTAGCCACTTAGCACATGCTTGGTGTGTGGGCCAAATATGGCCAACAGACATAAAAGAGAGAAACATGGGAGAAAAGTGTGGAAGACCTTGACACGAAAGGGTGATTTGTGAAAGGAAACAAAGAAAGAGGAACATAAGATTTAAGACTTAGAAAAGTGCAAGACTAGAATAAGGGCATAGGAAGTATAGGTAGTTATAAAGCATTTTATAAAAGCATTAGAGATTAATAAAAGAATGAATCTAGCACTAGTCCACGAGAGAAGAGGAGCAAAAAATTAAATATCTAGCATATAGAGTATATAGGGGTTATTAGTTCTGAATCAAAAGTAACTTAATTGTAATAAAATACCACAAGTTTATTTTTTAAATAATAATTAGTTGTCATATATAATATATTAATGCTGTAAACTGATAAGGGGTTAGCTTGTGCATAAATACCCTTTAGATTTGGTTAGAAAGTGTTGTTGGATGTAGATGTGTTATTTTTGTCAAGATAGAGATATGTAGAGATTGTGTATTGAATGAAGTACCATTGTAAACTTATCAAATTATATAAATGTAATTAATACTTTGTTAATCTTGATGTGTTAAATCTATTTGGAATTAATTCTTTTTTATGATAATAGAAAAGTACATGCACTATGTGAGTGAATCAAATGGATAACTCTAGAATGATGTTTGTAGTAACAATGATGAAATGTGTTAACTCAAAAACCTACGCAATGACTGTCTATTCACCATCACATGGTAGATTTTGTGGGAACCAGTCTAGGTTACATGCCTTGGTTGAATACATGAGTTCACTCACATGATATGCTGACACACTAACACATTAACTTCTTCCTTCCTTTAGGTGTATGACTAATAATTATTCATGTATATTTAAGGATAAAAATAAACCCAAGATATGTGGTGACATATATCCACCAAACATAACATAATTATTGTTTTTCATGTGATGCATGATTGGACAACACTACAATCTTAAACTTGTGGGTCTGAGGACCTTGTGTTCATTATAGGCTGCCAGTCTTGAACATTTGATTTTTTTCGTAGTGTTTAATTTGACCTATATTATCTCACTATGATTTGTGTAATGAGATATAATCCCTTGGTCTTTACTAGCCTTGAACCATTTTTGTCAAATGTTGATTCCATATAAGACTGTTTCTCTTGCTCATCAGTTTTTAAGTAAGTCATAATTCCATGAAATAAAAGGATGTTTTAGATGAGTTGGGAACAAAATTCTGGGTTATAATACAATGGGTTACTCGATAAAAATTTATCATATCAATCAAAGGATTCCTCAATACCCACTTATGTATATTTTTCACCTACCATGAGGGTGATCAACTAGAACATGGAACCAAATTATCTCCTCATTCGATATCTATTTATTTATGTATTTAAATTCAGCCAATAAGAAAATAATTTATGGTTCACACATTTATTACTGTCATTTATATTTTTATAACATTAATAAACTAAAGATAAATTATGTTTGGTATCCTTTTTAGTAAAGACGATGATCATAGGTTGAGAATTATAATGCTATGTTGAGGCATATGTTGAAATGTTTTATTTACATTATTGAAAATGTTAGATTTTTTTACCCTTTTGAAACTTTTTGTAAAATGTTAGTGTATCAATGGATTTCTATATAATAATAAGAGTTTAGTTAATTTCATGAATTGTATAGACTTTATTGACTATTTGACCATGTATGTGAGTAAATCATAATACTTTTATACATGAAATTATGGTTTATGAAAAAGAAGTTTGTTAATTGTTTATCATCCATTTATTTAAATATAGTTAGACCATCCCATAATCTACTCAAATGTTATAATTTTATCCTCAAAATCTAGTATAGTTGTTTTTATATCTCTTAGAGGTAAATCTATGACATGCCTTGATAAAGTTAAATCCATCACTTTAATAAGTGATCCTTCTTATACCAATCATGTATTTGGGCCTTAAACATGTCAAATATTACTTCACTTGTTCCATGATGAACTCTATTATAATAGAGGGAATATAAATAGTTTTCTTAACTACATATAAGTCCCTTTTTGTATCAGGGACTCCGTCTATGTTAGAAAATTGTCTACTTGGGTAGAAGGGTGATGTCATTATATATTAGGGTTGTCACTTGTATTTCAACTTTGAGGATATTCCTAATATCTCCTCATCCAAGTGACACAATGGAAACACCTCTAGGCTTGTGGGTAGCCTAAGGATGAGGTGAATCTCTAAATAGGGCATCTCCCTTGATGTAGCACTTTAGATTGAAACTACACCTAAATTTGGGGGTGAAAAGGAAGAGAGATAATTGAAAGAAAAATATCCTAAGGGGGGTGATACACTAAATAAGATGATGAATTCCAACCAGCTGTATGTTACACATGAAATCAAGGGACAAACTAAACATACACTTCTCCAATCTATGTCTTCTCACATCAATGTTACATTATGAGGTTATGGATGAATGCCTTAGGATAGAAGGAATAAACAAGAGGCCTTGGATGATATTATTAGATATAATAACTCACTAAAACCTAGAAATCTCCTAGGACACTTCACATGCCCTATAAGATGAGGTTGTAAATAGGTGAAAGAAGAAACAATATGCTAAAGAATCCATAGTTTTGACTAAGCAAGATTCATCATCCAATTGAAAACACTATGAAAAATCATGGAAGAGGTAAAATTTAGTAGTATTATTAATCAAATATTATGAATTTTATTTGGGATTTTCCATACTCAAGTGGAGCATAAGTTACAATGGCTAAAATGGCTAGTTTTTATATAATTTTAGAGAGAGAGGAGAAGAGAGAAGTCCAAGGTTCACAAGAACACTTATCAAGATAATAAAATAAGTTAATTATATCAAGATAATAAAATAAGTTACTTGTGCATGATAATAGGATATTGGATGAACCATTCAAGGTCATGAATCAAAAGTGTTTATTCAGGTCATCAAACTCTTGAAAAGTTGCATAAAACTTCTTGTTTTGGCTCAGAAAACTACCTTCATAATTTGGACCTATTTGAATGTCCCATAACTAATTATGGATAGGTATGATCCTTATAATGAATTTTAAGGTATTTATAAATTACTCTCTGTGCATTAGATGTAGTTTTGGTCCTCTAAAATCATCCCAAAATGAGATATCATCATCTGTTGTCAAGAAAATTCCTCTTTCATGCACCCTACACACTTGGACTCAAAATTGGTTTTAGGTGATCATGAAAATATGTGGTATGGAATGTATGAAAATTATAAATACCCTCCATGGCCTTGGAATCATTAGGGACACATTAAAATGGGATCACTTGAAGTTTTCCACCCTTGTCATTAGCTTGTCCACTATGCCAGTTTTGACTGGCTAAAATAAGAGCTATTATTTTAACCACTATAATTTTATTTAATGAGTTAAATTAACATGGGGAGTTATAAAAATTATATATCTTCCTCCCAAAGTTTTTTTCATCCTCAAACTCCTTATAAAACCTATAAAATACAAAAATGGTCAAAAATACCCTATTTCTTCCATAACTGTATAGATTTTGTACATATAATTTTGATGGTAGGGAGCCTAAATTATTCATATTTAACATATAATCATAATTCATACCATTATAGTCCATTTTTATTCATTATCTCTCTCATTTCCTCAAACTGGTCTTTGCAAGGGTTTAACAAGGGTTTTAAGCATGTTTGACCTCTTCAGCTTTGTTCATGTTGGAGTTTCATATAAATTCAAAAAAATTATTTTTTAATACCTATTATAACTCTCTTAAACCTCATTTTGTCCCATGAAAATCATCAAGAGAGATATGAGTGTTCAAACTTGTCCTATTAAGCCTTTTACTTCATTTCCTATAGGTCTAATGTTGTCTAAGGTCTAAAAGGTGGATTATTTGTGTTTTCTATTACTTATAAAATCTTTTTCACCTATATATTGACCAAATAAACATGTTTCAATAGTTTTTAATTCATATCTTAATTTAGAAGTGCAAATGGCCTCTCATTTGGAATGTAGGCTTCATCATGCCTAGTAAGCTTGACTGCACCTTAGAGCTCAAAATGACCTTTTATGGTCTTATTTGCTTCAAAATAGTTTATAAAATTATACCATGATCCAATAATAATAATACAATAGTATATAAAACATATCAAAGACTATAAGTGAAGATGATTTCCTCATCTAACACTAAGTTACACCCTTCCTCATGGCCCTAACTATAACCTTAAGAGTATAGACTACCCTATTGATTTTAACCTTAATGTGCTTGGATTTCATGATTTTTATAGGTGTTTTTGAACTTTATACATATTATATAAATGTTAAAATATCTCTTTACCTGTCCATTTCTCTCCATCCCACAAGACTATAGGATTCATTTATGGGGAAAGTACCCTCTATTTGAGACAAAATAGAGGGTACTTCCCCTATTTGAAAAAAATAATTGAACATTGGAAAATATTATATAAGTAATATGTATTATCCACACAAAAATACATCCCTTTATTATGTCATTTTACCCTCAAGAGGCTCTAAGACCCAAAATAGACCATGCTAAGAGAATACTATATATGCAAGATTTTCATTAGGGACTATGTGTTATAGGTTAGCATTCCTTTATTTGATTGTATTCATTGGATAGATAATTTTAAAGGTATTAAATCACCTTTTATTTTTTTTTATACTTTCTTATCATTTCAACTCACCACATCCCCTTGATACTCCTTACTCAGTCAAACTGAGTTTCCAGCTTTGACTGTATTTCTTGCTTTTGATTGAGAAACCCTACCTGTTGGTTTCTTCCTACCTATTGGTGTCTTGAAAATAGTGTTTATGAGTTATTTATATATTTAAATATTAATTTATACATGTTTTACACCCATTTTTTACTCCCATATACACTATCAATGCTCTTATAGTCAAGACTATGTGCAACCTTTTTTACTGTGATTATGTTTTGTTACCACTTTTGACCCTACATATAGGTATAAAAGCATGGTTTAGCCTAAAAAATAGTGTTAAAAACATAATTTACCTCCATTATATTAATTTTTTTTACCATTTGTTTCATCATTGAGCTATGATCACTTAAGAAACCGGTTTACGTGCTCCCTGCCTGAATGTGTTACTCTTTAGAAACCCAACTTGTAGGTTATTTTAAAATGGTTAGACTTTGAAAATAATGTATACAAAAATTTTATACTATATTAATATTAATTTATACCTTTTGGACACACTTTTCTCACTTATATGCATTTCTCACACTCAAAACACTATCTCTTTGTTCACTGCCTAGACAGTCAAACACAGTTGACTGTAGGTGCATACTATAGGTGTACCTTTGTATGAACTAGTCATTAAAGACAATTTGAAACCATTATTTAATATCTAAAAACCATTTTATACCTTAAATTACTTATTTTATGTTTATGAAGAATTTTTTTTATCAAATCTATCAATCTTAGTCCTCAAAGTGACCCTACAACCAATGTGTAGGTGCATGTTTATGATGCAAAAAAGGCATGTAGGTGATCACAAGACCTTGAAACATCATTTATAAAATTATACATGTAAATTTTGTATAAATTTAACTTAATTAATCCATTTAATACATAAGATTATTCCATAAATCACTTTTAACTGTCAAGGTCATTTATACTTTCAAACGTTGTAGATTTTATTGTCTTGAATTAGTGTTTTTATGGGCAACTTTAGGCATTTCAAAGAATATCCTCAACTTGATTTATTCCCTTAAAAAAATTTATAGGTATTGTATTTTACATGGTTTACCAATATTTATGCCTTAAATACCACTTCAACTATGTCATATGTTATTCACAAAATACCCCCTAACCTCTGTTTTGGATTTTTAGGGAAAGTGTCCTTGTATCAATCATTTCTTTTTTGATCAAAGTTTCACCCCCATTTATTCAATATATAATTTTTAATAAGGCATACCATGATTTTAAAAACACAAAATTATTTCAAATTGTTCCATTTTTTACTACAACACCTTAATATGACTCTTTAATTCCCTATTTTATCCCCTATAGGTATTCATTTCACAGTGCCCACAAAGAATGGTCTTGTGAGCAATGTGCATAGTTTTTAGGTTTAAATGTAGTTTATGAATCTTTAAAAATTTTAAATTTATTTTTCACACTTAGAAAACCATACTTATCTTATATAACTCTTGTCAATATGGTTGGTTTCTATGAGGACCCCTGTAAGTAAAGATGGAGTTATATGTAGGCAGACATCAAAATTGGTGTGATGGGTAATGATATCATGAAATTTAACCTATCACCTTCTCCATTATATTTAAAAGAGATTTAAAAATATACCATGATATAACCATATTTATGGGAAATTATATACCATGTTTCAACATTTGAAACCTCTTGTTGGCACCTATAGGTAAGCATATTTATGGCTGCCTGACTATTTTTTCTTGCATATGATTACAACATGAAGATTTCTTGGAAAGTGAATGTTTAAAGGAGGAAGGGAAAAAAATAATATTTAAAACATGAAAATATACCTATCACAACCCATTGAATACATGTACAAAGCATGAATATATGGTAATGGTTAAAATAGTCGTGTCATCCCACATAAGACCAGTCTACAAACCCAAGATGATTTTCCCATAAAAACTTCATGAAAATTGAAAAAAATCATGGGAATAATTTTAGGATTTAAAAATATTATCTAAAATAAAATCAATTTCATAAGGGTGGTTCATGAATCATAGGAAACCAATATTCAAAATAATTATATGTAAATAGAGTTATCTTAGTTTAATTTAACCTCACCAAAGATTTTTATCTGAAACCTCCTCTACTAGCCAACCAAGTACAAACCTAAACACTACTTTTGCTTGCCAAGAAGGGTGAAAAAGGAGTAGAATGGTTTTGGGATAAAAATTAAATTTAAAAATAAATTAAAACATGTAAATAAGATTTGGGAAGCTAAATAGACTTACCATGATATTATCCAACATGGCATACTTCCCCATGGGTCGTATAACTGCCATTTTCTTCTCTTTTTCCAAGAAAATTGCCTTTTCTTATGATGAACCTACCACTTTTAGTTACCAAAAATTGATTAAGACCTCCTAGAACAAATTTCACATTAAATAACCCTTTGGAACCTTAAAAATTCCTAATAAATCTATACAACTCATTCAATGCCCCCTTTTTAACCTCAAAATGACCCAAAAATGATATAAGGACTAAAATAACTAATGACCAAGGATAGTATAATGTTAAATGACATCAATTAACTTATTAAACATTTTTTTAAATCTATATTATACCTCTAAAACACCTAAAAGTCAAGTTTTTACCTAGGGGTGCCCTAATTTGACCTAAAAGTCAAATTTGGTCAACAAATCAATGACTCATAGGAGAAGTATGCATGTTATACTAAATAGACCAGTAGCCTTATTAGTCCATCAAGATTAAGGAGTCATTAATTTTGAGACAAAATAAGATGACTTTGACCATAGGTTTTTATCAAGACAAAACCACTAATTACCTCAACCACACAAAGCAAAAGATACACACAAAACAAGGCAATAAACACACACATGTGCTCAAGGCACTTAGGGGAATCAAAAAACAAACTATTATGCACAACCATAAACTAAACATACCTCATTTATAAGGTCAAAAATAAAAATTACTGAATCATCTTCATGGTGAAATGAAATATAGTGCCAAGCATGTTTCTCCTTTGATTTAATGCTTTTTAGATTAGACCTATTCCTTGGCACTTCACTTGATCTGATCTTAAGTAGAACATCCTTAAATAGGTATATAATGTATATATATATTCCTCTTTAACATGTTTACATACTTCATACTACTACCCACTCTTAATTTCATGGTTAATTTGTATCTCCTTAGTAGGCATGGCTTCAAGAGGATTAGCTTCATGTTCTTTAGAAGATTGAGGCCAATAGGAGCTTGTTTCATCCTTCAAGAGCTAATGTTTTCCTCCCTAATGGTTAAGAGGATGATATCTCATCTTGATTACTTCAAAAATGTCATCATGAAATGTATATGATTCTTGAAAGGACTGATTTGAAAGGTTTCTTTTCTTTGCATACTTACTTGAGTTCCAAAGCTACCTTCTCCATCTTTGACCAGATCATAGCCTCCTTATTACCTAATCCAATGATTTCAAACAAGTCATCTAAAGGATTATTAATAAATTTTCCTTTCCTATCCATTTTATCTTTCAAAGTGATGGAAAATATAATGATCAATTCTCCCTCTTTGGAAAAAGGAAAACACTCTTCCTCATCAACCCAATTAGAAATTTCAACACAAGAGACCACCTCTTCTTCATAATTTATGACCTATCAAGGGATATAAATTTGAATATAAACCTATAAAATAAGACCTTGGTTCCAAAGGGATGCAATATCTTTCATCTCCTTCTTTTTGATTCCAAGACTAGGCATTTTGAAGTCATGTGACTTAGTCCAATGAGGTTGCCAAGGAACTAGGATTTCTTTAAGCAAGAGTTCTGATTTTTTGTCAACCAAATGATCCTATTTAGGTTCCTATACCATAGGTCCATAAAGGTAAAGGTTTATGGGGTGAGGACAAGATGAACTAGTTGGTGGAGGTGGCACATAGAACTCAAAATTAGATTGAGAGTGAAGTGTCGGGGATTCTTTTGGAAGCTCTTGAGGAAGGGGAGGTAGACCTTGGGATAAAACAACTTGATTTTCTTCCTTAAAATTGAAAATCACTTAATTAACATATTATATATCTTAATCACTCTCTTGAGGTAGGTTATATGGGATGTGTTTAGGCATAGGATATTCTTTTGGATCTAAACTTTCCATCACACCTTGACTCAACAATCTCATCTTTGACTCTAACTCTTTAATTTTCTTGGCTAGGTTATTTTGAAAAAGTATTTATTGGATTTAATAGGAATAATCATGAGCATAAGTAATACATTATGGATGACATAGAACACAAGAATATTATTGAGAAAGGGTGGGATGGACTTGCAACGGATTAACTTCATTCTTAACTTCACACTCCTTAACAATACTTTTCTCCTCTTTCTTTCCCAATGACTCCACTATCTTACTCCAACTTAGCATGTTAGGATTATAAGTCTCTTTTTTAGGTGGTTGGGATGAAATTTGAGATGGAAATGAGGGATTTAAATCCACTTCATTTTCTGCTAACATAGACTACTGCATATGCATATTATACAACTCAATCTGCCTATCAAGATTAGCTTCAAACACAAGGTTTCTCTTCTCAACTTTCTCTTATAAATGATTGGGAAAAGGATGAATCTGATATACTTAATTGGGCTCATGATTAGGGATCAAATATGGCTGATAGGAAACTTGGGAAAGTGGATATGAATTTTTATAGGTTTGGTGAGGTTGCCTTTCATGAACTCTTAGCCCATCCTCTAAGGAAGAAACTAGGCCACTCACATCAAGCATCTCACTTGTAAGCCTTTGCCAATTTTCTCTCTCAATAGGTACCCACTCTCTTTTAACTAAATATAATTAATCTCCCACATTATGAATAATATGACAAGGAACCTCTTAACCACATCCTCTTAGAGTATCAAGCTCCAACATGTACCTATCCTAGCCCAAAAGAATTATCTTGAAGGTGGAAATGGATTGACTTGAAAAGTGTTTAGGTTGAATAGGGGGAGTAAGACATTGAATAGGATAATTATAGGGCTGGTAAGAATCATGAGAAGGTTGATAATGGCCATGTGGGAGTTGATATGGATCATAATAAGACTGGTAAGGATCACACCAATTCTGATTAAGAACTTGCTCTTGTTGATAGGGAATGGCACAATCTTGAAATGTCTCACCAACTTGTGTAAAATTGTAATCCACCAAAATTAGCCATGAAACTACATTAAAATCAAGAATACAGATAAATATGTTACCAAATATATTCAAAGGATAACTTGGGCTATTTGACTAGCTTATATATCTTTAGAGTCACCATTGATGTTTTGATAGATGCCTCCAAAAGCTAATTGTTGAAAGACAAAACAAAAAATGCTTCATCCTCTTGGACCTAGAGTCCCATCGAGCACGACAAAAACTATTTTCACTTGGATTTTCACCCTTTGAGGAGATTACTAAGCTCTCCTCATCTAAGTGGCACAATGAAAACACCTATAGGTTTGTGGGTAGCTTAAGGATGAGGTGAATATCTAGATAGGGATAACTCTATTGATATAATAGTTTGGATTAAAACTACACCTAAATTTAGGGGTGAAAAGGAGAGAGATAACTGAAATAAAACTATCCTAAGGGGGTGATGCACCAAATAAGATGATGACCTCCAACCAGATGTATGTTACACATGAAATCAAGGGACAAACTGAACATACACTTCTCCAATATATGTCTTCTCACATCAATGTTACATTATGATGTTATGGATGAATGCCTTAGGATAGGAGGAGTAAAAAAGAGGCCTTGAATGGCACTAGTGTATAGACGAACTCACTCAAACTAGACATATCCTAGGAAACTTCACATGCCCTATAATAACAGGTTGCAAGTAGGTGAAAGAATGAAATAATATGATAAGGAATCCATATTTTTAACTAATAAATATTCATCATCCAATTTAAGACACTATGAAAAATCATGAAAGAGGTAAAAATCAGTAGTCTTATTGATCAAATGATATGCATTTAAGCAGGGATTCACCATACTCAAGTGGAGCATAAGTTACAATGGCCAAATGCTACTTATTATAGAAATTGAGAAATAGAGGAGAAGATGAAAGTCCAATTATCATAAGGACACTTGTCAAGCTAATAAAATTAGTTATTTTTTCATGATAATAGGATATGGGATGAACCATGCAAGGCCATGAAACACAAGTGTCTATTCATGTCATCAAACTCTTACAAAGTGGCATAACATTACTTGTCTTGGCTTAGAAAACTACCTTCATAATTTGGACATGTTTTAAAATACCATAACTTATTAGGGATAGGTATGATTCTTGGAATGAAGGTTAAGGCATTTAGACATATCTCTTTATGCATTGGTTGTAGTTTTGGTCCTCTAGAATCATCCCAAAATGACATCATCATTTGATATCAATAAAACTCCTTCTTCATGAAAATCCATGGGAGGGAGTGGATAAAAATTTTAAATACCCTCTATGGCCTTGGAAGCATTAAGGACACCTTCAAATGGGCTCACTTGAAGTTTTTCACCCTTCTCACTAGCCTGACCACTATGCCAGTTTTGACTGGCTGAAATGAGAGTTATTTTTCAAACCCCTATAGGTTTATTTAAATCATTAAATTAAAATTATTAGTTATAAAAAGTCTATATATTACTCCCAAAGTTGGTTTCATCCTTAGACTCCTTATAGAACCTGTAAAACACAAAAAATGGTAAAAAATACCCTATTTTTGCCATGTTCTTACATATTACATACAACAAATTTTGATGGTAGGGATCCTTAATTAGTCCTATTTAATATATAATCATCATTCATGCCATTATGGTCCATTTTGATGCATTATCTCTCTCATTTCCTCAAACTAGTCTTTGCATGGGTTTAATAAGGGTTTTAGGCCTGTTTGACCTCTTAAGCTTTGTTCATACAAGTTTCACATTGGGTTTGTATAAAAATTATAAAAATTGAGCTTTCAAGACCTATTATAACTCCCGTAAACCTATTTGGCTCCCATGAAATGCATCAAGCTAGATATGAGTGTTTAAACTTGTCCTATCGAGCCTTTTCCTCCATTTCCTACAAGTTTAGTGTTGTCTAAGGTCCAAAAGGTGGTTTCTTTGTGTTTTCTATGACTTATAAAATATTTTTCACCTATATATTGACCACATAACCATTTTTAAATAGGTTTTAATTCAAATATCATTTTATAAGTTTAAATGGCCTCTCATTTAGAATCTAGGCTTCACCATGATTAGTAAGCTTGACTGTAGCTTAGAGATCAAAATGACCTTTTATGGTCTTATTTTATTAAAAATAGATTAGACACTTATACCATGATCCCATAATCATGTTAAAATAGTATATAAATCATATCAAAGACTAGAATTGAAGATGACTTCCTCATCTAGCACTAATATTCACAATTCCTCATAACCCTGACTAAAACCTTAAGAGTATGGAGTACCTTGTTGAGTTTAACCTTCATGTAATTGGTTTTCATGTTTTTTATAGGTGTTTTAAAACTTAACTCATCTTATATAAATGTTCAAAAAACTTTTTACCTATACATTTCTCTCCATCCCTCAAGACTGTAGGATTCATGCATGGGGAAAGTACCCTCTATCTGAGACAAAATAGAGGGTACTTCCTATTGACAATTTTTCCCCATAAGTCAAATTTTCAACCCTACCATTAGAAAATTTGCATATCATGCCAATTTTTATTTTTAGTTAGTTATTAGTCTTTAAAATTCCTTGAAATGATCCATGATTAATAGGCCTTTTTGAGGCATTCACTTTGATTTTCAGATGATTTTTTTGAGAAAAGCATTATGGAAGCTTATTTGGGTCCAAAAAAGGGGTCATTTTCAGGAAGTTCAAAGGGTTATTTCCTTTTTTAAAAGGTCCATCTTCAAAAAATCCATTGGTCCATTTCAAAAATCTAAAGGATTCTTTCCTTTCAAGAAAGTGGCTGAAGAAGAAAAGTCAATGGATTCTTTCAGAGGAAAGTTTATTTTTTGAAGTTCCGAAGGGTTCATTTTCTTTCAGAAAAGGTTATTTTAAATTTTACCAAATGATAACTTTTCTAAAGGGTATAACAAAATTTATGAAAGGCACTACAACTTTTTTGAATGGTTCTTTTGAAGAAACCCAAAGGGTAACTTTTTCTTGGGAAAAGTTCTTTTTCAAAAATTCCAAAAGGTCCATTTCAATTTATATGAAGGACTTATTTTTTCTCTTCAAAAAAGGTCAGTTCAAGGTTCTCAAAGGGAAAAAGTACAATTTTATAAAACACAAAGGGTCACTTAAAAATTATGAAAGGGACTTTTCATAATTTCTAAAGGGCTCTTTCCTAAAAGAAAAGTCCATTTCAAATTTTGAAAGACCATCTCATTTTTTTCGACAGTCCATTTCAAGAATTTTGAAGGGTCCTTTTCATAATTTTTAAAGCGGTATTTTCCAAAATTTGAATGGAAATTTGAAAATTTTATAATAGGGTCATTTAAAAAGTTCTGAAGGGTTCATTTTTGCTGAAGGGCACTTCTTGGGGAGAAGGGACCATTGTCAAAAAGCCTGAAGGGTGTTCTCATAAATCTCAAAGGGAATTGTCATAAAGCTAGAGGTTTTTGTTCAAAAATTATGAAGACATGAATTTATTCAAACAAAATTTCATCAATAAAGTGATAAACAAGAAGTGGTTAAAAATAAAAGTTCTAAGGAATTAATGATGGGATTGCAAATGTCAAGTTTGAGCCCTTGCAAGTAGCCATTACCTTTGGTCAAATTTTCAAAATGTTCATCAAGATTTATGTGAGCTTGAAACTTGTCAAGATCTATCAAGGATATCAATAGATGAGAAAGGTATAGGAACTTCAAAGAGATAACATGGAGTTTCAAACGTTGCATATCTAATCTTAACATGGAATTTCATGAATGCTTCAGCTTTCTAGGTCCCTTTTCATGCAAGTAGAATCCATTTGGAGTCAATTGATCATGAGTTTGAGCTGACATTTTTTCAAAATGTCACATATATTCTAGTTTATCTTGTTGATTAAAGGATTTCAACACTTCCATCTTGTTCAAACTGAAGTTCTTCATCTAAGTATTAGCATAACATCATCTCATGTAGGATGGAGTTACTAGGAGTTGACCAAACAAGGCTTGTCATGCATTTTCCTTGTCTTCCATGTAAAGAAAGGATTTATTTTTTTCAACTCAACTTATAGATGTATCAAGTGGAGTTTATCTTTGAATATTTGGTGTAGCTTTCTATGCATAGATTAGATTAGTCTAAGATGGGCCCAACATTCTTTTCCAATGCCAAAGATATTTTTCATACAAGTTGGAAGACAAAAAGATATTATTTAAAGACTTGGTTATCTTTTTATAGTGGAAGTTGGACTTGTGTGATGTGATATTTGATCTCCTCTTCTATTTTTAATCCCAATCTCTTAGTTGTTGTATTATTTTAATATATAAGTTGGCTTTTCAGCCTTGAATCAGATGATCCCTCTCTTGATATGACCAAACTCTGTCAAGATCAAGTTTTGTAACCTTTTTAGATAAATAGGACTATTTTTAGATTCTAGGATGTTGGTATAGTGTATTTATGTCAGTGATTTGCATATGTGATAGAATTTTCTTCCTTGGTAAGTCCTAATTATTACCTAGTTACTAGTTGATCAGATTATGTAGGTCATATTATGTTTTTGATGTCTATTAGCTAAAGTTATAGTGGATATAAATTTTTGGTTAGTGCCTTGAATTAATCCTATTACATCATTTCCCTCAATCTTTGATCACCAGATAAAACCTTTTCATGAAATACTGATGGATAAGAGTCAGTCAAAGTTGAAAATTTAGTCTTTTCTTATCTAATTAGTATTTTCAAATCTCAAATTGAGTGGATGAACCAAAATATAGGTGTATCACCATCATTAGTTAGAATATCCTTTAAATTTTCTTTCTTACATTTTCTCTCTTCCCTTTTCCATGATAGTTTGTAGCATAGATTAGAGATCCTAATTGATACACCAAAGGGAGCTAGCCCTTAGAATCTAGAGATTTAATCCATTGATTAGGCCACCCATAACTTAGGATTGTTTCCATGTTTTAGTATATTGTGAAGGCCTAAAACTACCTTCACAAGGGTATGAGTTTAATTGATAAATGTTTTTGGCATGTTCGGTGTGACCACAAATAAATCCTTATCATAGTTGAAGTTTTGAGCTAAGGAGAAGCATTTTTAGTAGAAGAGAATATCTATCTCAAGATTCTTTAGGTTTCATAGTTTATAACATCATTCATTGAATTATTTCATGCAAAAGGTTACTATGAGGTCAATTAGAAAAGTTATTCCTTTTGAATTCATTGGGTTATCTTCTACATCATATAAAAGATTAAGTTTTAGTAGGACAGACCCATATCCTCAAAAACAATGTTTGTCTCTTGGTTATCCTATTGTTCTAATCACTATAACCCCCACTATCCAAATGGCTATCAGAAACTAGTGTTTGTTCCATTAAATAGAGGTATCCCATTGAATTTATCCCAGTTTGATGACCTTAAGAGTATCCCATTCTTCTTAGGATAAAATCAAATAACCCTTATTGAGCATATCCAAGATGTAGCTAATCTCTATTTGGTACATAATGTTGTTGAGGATAATGTTGCAATTAGATTTATTGATACTTCCTTCAAATTAAAAGCATTACAGTGGTATAGAAACCTACCATTGAACTCTATTTCTACCTGGGATGCATTGGGTACAACTTTAGTCAAGCAATTTGAATATAAATCTGATCACCTCTCTTTAGTTGAAAAATTAACTACCATAAATATAGATCCTCATGAGTGTTGTAATTAGATAATGAGAGTGGGGTGAATCATTTTCTCAACATCTCATAATCAATTCTATTTGATTCTAATGAAACAAACACTTAAGCATAACATAAAAAAATCAATACATAACCAAGATCAAGAGAAATCAACATAAGTACACCTCATCTATGTGGGAAACCCTCATGGGGAATAAAACCCACTCTCAATACTATAAATAATGTACTAACTATCCTATATTATATATCAAACAAGAGACTTTAGACCAACACCAACTGATCAAGGAGCATTCACCCCTCAATTTAGTCCAACACCTACAAAACCTTTAGCTAGCTCCAAATAGCAAGGAGAATACAAACCCATAGGATAAACCACTTAAACACCTCAAATTTTATTCCCACCACTAATTTTATCTCTTTTAAATCTGATGATGAAACACCTGAATCGCATACACCCATAATCTACTTCTCTTCTCTAGGCAAGCACTCCTAGCTCATTTGCTCAACCAAGTCACCCTTTAGACTGTTACATCTAATGACTTGTCAGATAATAAACCTGATAAAATAAACATGAATAATTATCTTATCCCTTTTATGGTCCTTAATTACCTATCTTTTCTCCTTAATTGAGCTATTTTCTTCACTTTAGTCCACACACCCTCTCACACCATAAACAAGATAACTAGTTTTGCTTATATACCTTTCTCCACACCTCATATCATCTTGGTCAACCAAGTAAAATATAAGGATAAATAAAATATCCTACACATTCCAAAAATTCATCTCAAACACTCCATATATCATCCATACTTCAAATGGCACCTATCCAACTATTAGGCTACACTAGGCCCAATTAGCCCTTATAGGTCAATCCCCATATATGACCATCTACATGAATAATATACATAAAATAATAATAATAACCACTTATATAATCTAATAAAATTTACTTAAAACATTTTCATATCCCAAAAAGATACTATGCATCAAATATACTCAGAACTCACCATTAGGCCTAAATAGACCTAATATACCTAATAGGCCTAAAACAACTTGCTCACACATTGAACACTAAAAAAAAATTTGGGATTAAAAAATGGATGAAAAAATAATAATTGGTCCCAAAATACAATTTCAGAGTTCCCAAATTTTTCAATCCACCTACAACTCCAAACCACTACTCCATCTAAGCCATTCTCTTTCTCGCTCCAAGACATGCAAACACCCAGAAAATACTACCAAGAATAAATGAAGCATGATATTACTTTATAAAGTTTATGAACTGATATAATCCATTAAAAAAAAATTATTTAATCAATAAACATCTCCAAATCCATTTTTCACCTTCGCATAGCTTAGAACCATCTAAACTAACTCACTCTAGATGACCTACTCAAACTAGTCATGCACACCAAAAACTTAGTCAAATAAATTTGATTGCTCCAACCAAAATAGAGGAAAAATATGAATAAAAAATAAATTTAATAAATATATAAGAATAATATAATACCAAAAATCTCTTACTCACCTCAAATTTTGCTCATAATATCTCAAACTAGCATCTCCAAATAGGCCACTTCGTAATGCCTGCAAGCTCCAAAAACTAGTCTTGGAGACATGAATTTATATCACCGAAAATGGTTTCACTAAGATATAAAAATTAATTAAAAATATAATAAAATTAATATATATCATTCCCTTATAATTATATGATAGGCTCCAATAGCAAAAACGCTTCTACAAACCATTTTCACTTCACTAGCTCACATAGACTCAAAAGGACCAAGAAGGTCAACTTTGAGTCAACTCCCTGATCATACCTCAAGAATAGGAAACACTTAAAATTCATGGATAGATTCAATAAATTACATTCATCACCATCAATCTCTCAAATTCATCCTTAAATAACTTATCACCTTGCCAATTCATCTTCTCACTCTAACTGGTCTTTCTCACAGTTTGTTCCATTTCCACTCTAACGACTAGTCAACTTTGAGGACATATAAATTTGAAAAAAAAGGATTAATAAACCTAAATATTTCCATGGATATTTTATTCAATATAAAATATTAATTAAACACCCATTAATTCACTTGGACACTTTTAGAAACCTTACTCTATATCAAAAATATTACCAAAAATCACTTTTCTATGGGACCCACACATAGTCAAGAGACCAAAAATAAATTCATAGAAACCTGTAAGAGTAATATACAACCTATAATAATAATCCTAACCTTTAATAATCATAATATTTTCTAAAAAGAAACATCTCTCTAATCAGTTTCAAGATTAGGGTTTTAGACCATAAAAACATGCTTACTTTATTAACAATCATTCATAAATAATAAGACCTTAATCAATGAAATAATGCTTTTAAAAAATTATTATAAACTCTCTCCACATCATCCAAAAGGATCAACTCCCCATATAAAGTCTACATGAGTTGAATAACATGATAACTTTCTTCTCAAGCTCAAAATGCACCATTTGAGCACCCTCTAAAGCATATGAGGATTTTTGTTGACTTTATCTCTCCATATATTACCTAAAACATCATCATATTGAAAAAAATTTATTGACTATATCTCATGAAAATACAATCTTTACAAACCTAAAAACATCCTTTGACCCTTCACAAGGCGTCACAAGCCCATCTAGACCAACTAGGCCAATGGCAAAACTATCTTATAGACCTATTGCCACTTCATGAAAAATATCTATTTGACCTCTCGACATCATTTAAATTTCCAAAATTCATATTCAAATCACACTGAGCTCCATACCATGGCATACAAGCCATAAGACTCAAAACCCTATAGGCAACCATGCATGGTTAAACATATTAGACTTTCATAGTTTATGATAGCTTTATGAAACCAATCTGACATGCGTAGAACATTCCAAGATCATGTTTTCAATACCATACCATGATACATACTACCATACATTCAACCAAATAACTTTCATGCAAGCTTATTACTGAACCAAGCACATTAGGCCACCATGCTCCATCTCATTATACCTGCTCGAACACTTTGTCATTATATATGGCTTATAGACATCAATAAAAACACTTACCATCAATTTCCCAACAATTATTTAATGTATAATTTTACTCTCAAATTTGAAAATACATGGACTAGGATACCTATGTTTATTAGGCCATCCCTTGAATATGCATTCATGTACTATTTAAAAGCCCTTACCTCTATCATTAGTGTGATGATACAGTCAATGGGTGGTACTACCTTACCAAATGATTATAAGGTTTAAATAAGGGTAGAGAATATTTTGATACAAGTTGGTAATATTTCTCCAAGACATTCAATGCCTATATTCCCATAATTTAATTATATACTTTCCCCTCAAATTCTTCAAATTCCATCCTTAGCTCCTATTCCATCACCTCTAGCTCAAATTACAGCCCCTAGTAGTCAAGCTAGTGAGATAGGAAAGTTAAAAATCTTGTTACAATCCTTTTTTAATGAAATATTTCAACTCAAGAGAGAATCATATCAGGCTAATAGGCCCTATCAATAATAAAATTAGACCACCTATCAGCCCTTTAAAGATCATAGGCCTCCTTATTAAGGTTCTAGAGAGAATAGACCACCTTATCAAACACAAGGAGTCATAACTCCACCTAATCCATATGCTACCCTTTATCCTAATTCACCTTCCACTTCAAAGGCCATTATTCCCACCCCACCTCAAAATAATTTTTTTTAGGATTCAGGTTGGCAGTCCTCAAATCTCAATGATGCTCAAAACCAAGTCTTGGTATCACAAAACATCATTATGCCATAAATGACACAAGAAGAGTTTTATTTTCAAGGAGTTCAGTACCAAGATACAATTTTGGCATCACAAGGAGAGACTCAAAAATTTCAAGGGAATCCTAATGCCATTAATGTAAATTGGCAAGTGGATGATCATGTTGCTTTACTTAGGGTGTTGAAACTAACAATACAAATGGTCAAGTTGTAGTTGTAACTAGAGATAAAAAAAGAGACATTGATGAAATTAAGGAGGTGAATAATTATTCAAGTACTCATAATTTTTTTAAGAGTACAAAAGAACAACTTTATGCGCCTATAACTCAAAAAAATCAAAATATAAAGATTAGTAAATTTCATCAAATACCTCTAGTTCATGAGCAACTAGTGCTTCAGAAAGTGCAACCAAAGGTTGATGGATCTTAGTTAAGTATAGTGGATCATATGAAGAATTATAATATTATTATTAGTATTTGGGATTATCTTTCCATCCCAAGACAAAAATATATGCTCATCCAAGACCTTTCAGCTCTGAAATTATCTCCAAAATTGGTTGAGAAAGGTGTTGTCTTAACTAATTCAGATTAGCCAATTAAACAACAAGTACATCAAGTAAATACGATTGTAAAGGTGGAAAAAACTGAGATAAAATCAAATAAAACTCCTCCTTTCTACCTTTATTTGATAGTGTGTGATACTTTGGTTCATAACTGTATGGTGGATAGTGGAGCTAGTAGTATAGTCATGCCTATATAGATTGTAGACAAGCTTGGCCTTGTTTATGAGACAAACACTAAGGGCATATTTCAATTGTATGGGTCACCAAAAATGATGGTATTAATCATTAAATATATAAAATTTACATTACATGCTTTTCCCAACGTTATTATTCAGTAGGATGTTGTTATGGTAGACTTGCCTTCTTACTTTATTATGTGTCTTTCAAGGGACTTCACCTCAAAGATTGGGGGATATTTATCAGCTGATTTTACTTATTTTTTATTCATAACTAGGTATGATACCAAGGTAATGATTAATTATAAACCTATTTTATGTTTTCATATGGAGCCATATATGTTGAGTGTTGTGAATACTAATTGTATCATTTCGGATGATGTACTAGAAACTAGTGAAGTAGAAAATGGATCACCTTTGGATGGAGTTATAGATTTGTTTCTTGATGATTGGGATTCAAATTTTCATGATCATGATCCTTATAATCTTATTGAAGGACTTGGTGTGTGTTTCCTTCATGAGAATGATATGTTAATTCTGGCCATGGTTAAGGATTATGAATCTAGTGAAGGTTTGTGGAAATTGTACTTTGATGGATCAAGGCATAAACATGGTACCAGAGGTAGAATGATGTTGGTTTATCTAATAAAGAAAAATTATTTCTCTTATATTATGTTTCAATTTGGTTTTTCAAATAATGTTGCAAAGTATGAGGCACTAGTTCACGATTTGCAGTGGGCTAGGAAGATGAAAGTCAACACCTTGCAAGTTTTTGGTGATAGTGAAATTATAGTTAACCAAGTAAGAGGTTAAAATGCATGTAAATTTTTTTTATTTAAATATTACAGGCATATAATATGGGACTTACTTGAATATTTCTAATCTTTTAACATTTAGGCAATACCAAGAAGTGAGAATAAACATGTAGATAGGATGGCTGCCATTAGGGCACAATTTAGTATCCCAACTAATGTAAAAAGTGAAAAAATTTAGTCAAAATAAAGGTGGGTTTAAGGCCTTATAGTCCATATAATCCTGAAAATTAGAAAATGTTTGAAGATGAAAATCAAATTATTATATTCTTGCAAGAGGAGGTTGATTTTTCTTCAAGAAACCAATCAATGTATTTATAGCAGTATGGTGATTAGGTTTTGAAACTAAAAACAAATAAGTTTCCCAAGGGATTGGTCACACTTGAGAAAAATTTTAGTAGTGATGAAGAGTTAAGGATGGAGAAGTCATCCTTGTCAATAAAAGAAAAGCACTATGCCAATGTAGAGATTACAGTTGGTAATATTTTGAAGTTGGGAAAGGTATGAGCTCCTTCACAAAAGGAAGTTTTCATTGAGTTATTCTCAAATGTTTTTAATGTATTTTCATGGAAATATAATGATCTCAAGGGATTTGATCTAAGTTTAGCTCAACACATCATTGAGTTAGAGGCTGAAACTAAACTAGTGAGACAAAGGCAAAGGATAATCAATCCTAAGCTTGAGAGTTTTATGAGAGCTAAGCTTCACAAGCTCATAGAGTCAGCTATTATATTTATAATCAAATACTCAATTTGGGTGGAAAATCTTGTTTCAGTATGGAAGAATAATGGTGAGATTAGATTGTGTGTTGATTTCCATGATTTGAATAGGGATTCACTTAAATATCACTATCCATTGCCATCAATTGAACAAATTTTATAGTTAGTTGTAAGTTTAGAGAGGTTTTCTTTGTTGGATGGATATAGTGGCTACAATTGGATTCTGGTCAAAGAAGAGGACCAATTTAAAAAAACCTTCACAACCAAGTTGGGGGTATTTACATACAGAAAGATGACATTCAGTTTATCTAATGCTAGATAAACCTTTTAGAGAGCCATGGCTATGGCATTCTAAGGCCTTATTAACAAGTTTGTACTTTTTTATTTCTAATATATAACAATGTTCTCAAAGAGTGAAACTGATCACATGGTTCATCTCAAACAAGTGTTCGAAAGGTGTAGGCAATTTGGGGTATCTCTAAATCCCAAAAAGTGTGTCTTATTAGTTCATGAAGGTAAAATCCTTGGAAATGTGGTTACAAAGTATGGTTTAAGCATATATTATAAAAGGGTAGACTCCATTATTTCACTCTCCTTGACTAAGCACAAAAATTCCTTGCAAATTTTCTTAGGGAAAATCAATATCATAAGGAGATATATCTCAGCTTTTGCCATTTTAGCTAAGCCATTTACAATCATGTTAAAGAAGAATCAAAGCTTCAGCTAGTCCAAGGAAGGAATACATATTTTTTAAGATATTAAGAAGGCCATATCTAGTGCTCCTACGCTTATAAATCTATATTTCACAAACTATTTTATTTTGTATACATATGCTAACATGGACACCATTTCAGGTATTCTTATGCAACAAAATCATGAGGCTTTAGAGAAGCCAACAATCTTATTTAGTCAAGGCTTTGAGGAGTATGAAACAAGGTATTATTTTGTTTAAAAACATGTTATTTGAGTTATAAAGTCTCTTAAAAAATTTAGATACTTGTTGTCGAACAATAAAATACACCTAATGGTTTCTTATCCAAGCATTAAGGAGTTATTTTTGAACAAAGATATAAATGAGAAGAGGGCTGGTTAGATAACCAAGGTAATGCATTATGATTTTGAAATTAAGGTTAAAAAGCTAATTAGAGGCAAATGACTTTGTGAACATCTAGCTCAAGACTTGCAAGAGACTAATGAGGTTGTTTTAGTGTCAAATGATGAATAGGTTGTAGATGGTCATACCTCACCTTACATCTAGTTTCATTACTTTGTAAGTTATATCCAAGATGGAATTTATCCCTCTCATATAAGTGCTTCAAAAATAATATATTTCATGTTGCAATAAATTTCATTTTTTCTTATTGATGGTGTTTTGTTCAAAAAAGATATAAATGGCATGTTGTTAAGATGTATAGAGCCAAGCCAAACTCAGAGGTTTCTTGAAGAATTTCATGATGGACATGGTGGATGAAATTTTTCTACAAGAACTACAACCCTTAAGATCATACGAGGTGGGTATTATTGGCCTAGTATATTTGGTGATTTCCATGCATGGGTTAGGAAGTGCAAATAATGTGTTATGTTTTTAGGAAAAGTGAAACTTGTAGCCTTATAATTTTAACCAATTGAAGTGGATCAACCCTTTATCCAATAAGGATTGGACTTCATTTTTCTCATAAATCCTCCTTAAATTTTAGGACATAAATGGATTCTAACTACTATAGATTACTTCACACGTTGGACAGAAGCAATGGCACTGAAAGAAGCAAATGAAACCAATGTTCTAGATTTATATGAAGGTTTGCTTACTATATTTGGATTTCATTCAACTATTATTTTTGAAAATTCAATCTCTTTTGTGGGAACTAGGATCACCCAATGGGCTGTCCAATATGGAATTTATCTTAGCACTTCATCAAACTAGTATCCACAAGGCAATGGCCTTACCGAATATATGACTAAGAACCTATCGAAGATCATAAGAAGGACTATTGAATAAAATCAGAGGTCATGGAATCTCAAGTTGAAGTTAGCTCTATGGGTTGATAGGATCACCTATAAGAGATCAATAACCAACTCTCCATACAAGCTGGTATATGGTAAGGAAGCAAGGTTACCCATTTCTCTTGAGTTTCCTGTGTTATAACTAATGCACCAATTTGATTTGTTAGAGAATGATCCCATGGAGATTAGGTATGTTGAGCTTATGGAGTTAGAAGAGATAACAAATCAGTCCATTCTAGCCATGGAAATTCATCAAGCACAAGTGAAGAGAGCTTTTGATAAGGGAGCTTCTTCATGAAGTTTCAAAGAAGGAGATTTGGTCCTCAAGTGGGATGAGGATAGAGCTAAACCAAGAATGCAGACAAAGTTTGATTCCTTTTGGAGTCACCCATATATAATCTCCAACTGCAAATCCCACAACTCCCTCCACCTTGAAAAGATGGATGGTGAGGATCTTCCAATCCCATTCAATGGGATACATTTAAAACATTACCATTGAAGAGATAAGTTACTTGTACATAGTTAGTTAGTTTATTTTCCTCCAAGTGTTGTTAAAGAACATTAGTTTAGTTCTATTTTGTCCCAAATAAGTGCTTGTTTTCACATTTGCTTTATTTAGTTAATTTTCCTACTTTGTGTGTTTCCCTTCTTATTTTAGAGGATGAAGGTTATCTTATTTATAGTCAAATGTGGTACTCAAAGTCATGGACTAAATTTTCTATTATTTTATGAGTTCAAATGTCAGATATATGGTTTGGTTCTCAAGGATAGTATGCATGATTCCCAGTTGAGTCACCAAAATGTTGACAATTTTTCCCCATAGGTCAAATTGTCACCCCTACCATTTGAATCTTTGAATATCATGCCAGTTTGTCTCGTGAGTCAGTTATTGGTCCTGAAAAGTCCTTGAAATGATCCATAATTAACAGGCATTTTTGTGACATTCACTTTGGTTTTCAGAGAATTTTTGTGAGAAAATCATTATGGAGGCTTATTTGGGTCCAAAAAAGGGGTAATTTTTAGGAAGTTTAAATGCTTCTTTCCTTTCCTAAAAGGTCCATCTTCAAAAAATCCAACGGTCCATTTCAAAAATCTAAAGGATTCTTTCCTTTCGAGAAAGTGGCTGAAGAAGAAAAATCAATGAATTCTTTTGGAGGAAAGGTTCTTTTTTGAAGTTTCAAATGGTTGTTTTCCTTTTGGAAAAATTTATTTGCAATTTTCTTGAATGAAAACTTTTATGAAGGGTTCTTTTCAAGAAACCTGAAGGGTCACTTTCTCTTCGAAAAAGTTCATTTTCAAAAATTTTGAAAGGTCCATTTCAATTTTTCCAAAGGGATTTTCTTTCTCTTTGGAAAAGGTCATTTCAAGGTTCCCAAAGGGCAAAAGGACCATTTTATAAAACTCAAAGGGTCACTTCAAAATTCTAAAAGGTAATTTTCATAATTTCCAAAGGGCTCTTTCCTAAAATAAAAGCCCATTTAAATTTTTCCAAAAGACCATTTGATTTTTTTTGACGGTCCATTTTGATAATTCTAAAGGGTCCTTTTCATAATTTTCGAAGGGGTCTTTCCAAAAGCTGAAGGGACATTTTCAAATTTTCTGAGGGGGTCATTTCAAAAGTTTTGAAGGGTTCATTTTTGTCGAAGGGAACTTCTTGGGGAGAAGATAACATTGTCAAAAATTGTGAAGGGTGTTCTCATAAATCTTGAAGGGTTCTATTCAAAAAGTCTAAAGACATGAATTACTTCAGACAAATTATCCATGAAAATGTGTTAAAAAAGAAGTGTCTGAAAAGAAAAGTTTGAAGGAATTAATGATGGGCCCACAAACATCAAGTTTGAGCCCTTACAAGTAGCCATTACCTTTGGTCAAATTTTCAAAAGGTTCATCAAGATTTCCATGAGCTTAACACTTGTCAAGATCTAGCAAGGAGATCAACGGATGAGAAAGGTTGAGGAACTTTAAGAAGATAACATGGATTTTCAAACACTACATATTTGATATTAACATGGAATTTCATGCATGCTTCAACTTTTGAGGTCACTTTTCATGCACGTGGAAGCCATTTGGAGTCAATTGATCTTGAGTTTGAGTTGACCTTTTGTCAAAGTGTCGCATCTATTTTGGTTTATCTTGTTAATTTAAGGATTTCAACACTTCCATCTTGTTCAAACTAAAGTTCTTCATCTAAGGATTGACATAGCATCATCTCATGTAGGATGGAGTGACTTGGAGTTGACTAGACAAGGCTTATCATGTATTTTCCTTATTTTCCATGCAAAGAAAGACTTTCTTTGGGTTTAACTCAGCTTCAAAATGTATGAAGTGGAGTTTCTCTTTGAAGATTTGATGTAGATTTCTATGCATGGATTAGATTAGTCCAAGATGGGCCCACCATTATTTTCCAATTCCAGACAAATTTTTCATGTAAGATAAAAGATAAAAAGATATTATTTGAAGGATTGGTTATCTTCTAATAGTGGAAGTTGGACTTGTGTGATGTGAGAGTTGATATCCTCTTCTATTTTCAATTCTAATATCTTAACTATTGTATTATTTTATTATATAAGTTGGCTTTTTAGCCTTGAATCAGATGATCCCTATTTTGATTCGACCAGACTCTATCAAGATTGAGTTTTTTAACCTTTTCAGATAAATAAAAAGACTATTTTTAGATTCCAAGATGCTGGTATAGTGCATTTATGTCAGTGATTTACATCTATGATAGAATTTTATTCCTTGTTAAGTCATGATTCTTACCTAGTTACTATCTGATCAGATTATGTAGGTCATGTTATGTGTTTGATGTCTTTTAGTTGAAGTTATAGCAGATATAAGTGGTTGTTTAGTGCCTTGAATTAGGCCTATTCCATCATTTCCCTCAATAATTGATCACCAAATAAAACCTTTTCATGAAATACTGATGCATATGAGTCAATTGGAGTTGAAGATTTAGCCTTTTCTTGTCTAATCAGTGTTTTAGAAGCTCAAATTGAGTGGATGAACCAAAATATAGGTGTATCACCATCATTAGTTAGGATTTCCTTTCAATTTTCTTTCTTACCTTTTCCCTCTTCCCTTTTCTTGGTAGTTTATAGCGTAGAGTAGAGATCCTATTTGATACACCTAAGGGAACTAGCCCTTATAATCTATATATTCAATCCACTGATTAGGCCACCCATAGCTTAAGATTGTTTCCATGTTACAACAAACTTTGAAGGCTTGAAACTACCTTCACAAGAGTGCAAGTTTGATTGAAAACACTTCCCTTATTTTCCCAGACTAATAAAATGTTGTAAAATATTATCCAAGTGGTATATATGATCCACACAAAATTACATCCCTTTATTAAGGCATTTGACCCTTAAGAGGCTCTAAGACCCAAAATAAACCATGCAAAGAGAATACTATGTATCTAAGATTTTCACTAGGACTATGTGTTATAGGTTAGCATTCCTTTCTTTTTTTGTCTTCATTGGATAGATAAATTAAGGTATAAACATCACCTTGGATTTGTTTTAGACTTGTTTATCATTTAAACTCACCACATCCCCTTGATACTCCTTACTCAGTCAAACTAAGTTTCCACCCTTGAATGTATTTATTGCTTTTGACTGAGATACCCTACCTATTGATGTCTTCCTACCTATGGGTCTCTTAAAAATAGTTTTTATGAGTTCCTAATATCTTAAAATATTCATTTATCCATGTTTTATACCCATTATTTACTCTCATATACACTGTCAATGATCTTACAGTCAAGACTGTATGCAACCTTTTTGACTATGATTGTGTTTTGTTGCCACTTTTGACCCTACATGTAGGTACAAAAACAAGGTTTAGCATAAAAATAGTGTTAAAAAACTCTTTTACCTCCATTAGAGTCATTTACTATTTTTTGGACCATTTTTTTCATCTTTTAGCTATGAGCACTTAAGAAACTATTTTACTTGTTCCCTGTCCAACTGTGTTACTCTTTGGAAACCCTACCTATAGGTTATTTTTCAATGGTTAAACCTTGGAAAAAATTTATACACCCATTTTATATTATATTAAGATTAATTGATATCTATTGGACTCACTTGTCTCTCTTTTATGCATTTCTCACACTCAAAACACCATTTCTCCTTTCACTTCCTAGAGATTCAAACATAGTTGATTGTAGGTGCATAATATTGGTGTACCTTTATATTAATTAGGCCTTAAAGATAATGTGCAACCCTTATTTAATATTTCCAAACCATGTTCTACCTTAACATACTTTTTTCATGTTTATGAATAAGTATATTATAAAATCTATCAATCTTAGTCCTCAAAGTGACCCTACAACCAACTTGTAGGTGAATGTTTATGATGCAAAAATGCCTATAAGTGATCACAAGACCTTGAAACATCATTGATAAACTTACAAATGCCAAATTTTTATCCTTATAATTTCATGAATCCATTAAATACATAATAGTATACCTTATAACACTTGAAACTGTCAAGGTCATTTATACTTTCAAACCCTGCAGATTCTATTGTCTGGAATCAGTGTTCTTATGGGCAACTTTAGGCCTTTCAAAGACTATCCTCCACTTGCTTTCTACCAATGAAAAATTGTATAGGTATTTTATTTTATATATAATACATGGTTTACCAATATATATGACTTAAAAATAATTTCAACCATGTCATATGTTATTCACAAAAGCCCCCTGACCTCTATTTTGAATTTTTAGGGAAAGTGTCACTGTATCAGTCATTTTGTGTTTGATCAAAGTTTCACCCCCATTTAATCAATATAGCCTTTTTAAGAAGGTATTCCATGATTTTAAAAGCACAAAATTATTTCAAATGCTTCCATTTTGTACTAGAACACCTCAATATGACTCTTTAATTCCCTGCTTTATCACTTGTAGGTATTCATTTCACAATGCAGGTATAGAATGGTCCTATGAACAACGTGTATAGTTTTTATGTTTTAATGTAACTTAGGCATATTAAAAAGTTTAAATAGGATTTTTAACACTTAAAAAACCTTACTTATATTATGCACCTCCTATCAATATGGTTGGTTTCTATGAGAACCCTTGTAAGTGAAGATGGAGTTGTGTATAGGCAGACAACAAGATTGGTGTGATGGGTAGTGATATCATGAAATTGAACTTATAACCTTATCCATGATATTTAAAAGATATTGCACAATAAATCATGATCCAACTAGATTTATGGTAACTTATATACCATGTTTCAACATTTGAAACCTCTTGTTGGCACCTTTAGGTAAGCATATTCATGGCTACTCGACTATTTTTTCTTGCATATGACTGCAACTATGAAGATTGCTTGGAAACTTAATGTTTAAAAGAGTAAGGTAACAAGATCACATTGAAAAAATGAAAATATACCTATCACAACCCTTTTAAGACATTTTAAAATCATGAATAACTGGAAATGGTGAAAATAGTCTTGTCATCCCACATATGATTAGTTTGCAAACCCAAGATGATTTACCCATAAAAACTTCATGAAACTTGAAACCAAGAATGGGAGTAATTTTAGGAGGTAAAAATAATTTGGAATAAAAATGAGCAATTTGTTTGTATGTAATTTCTCAAACCAAGGAAAAACCTATAGGGTGCATGAAACAAGTATAAAAGTATAGTCAACTTCATGAGGATGATTCATGAAGCACAGGCCACCATTATTCAAAATATTTATATGTAAATGGAGGTATATAAGTTTAATTTAACCTCACCAATTTTTTTGACTATAAACTTCCTTTGTTGGTCATACCAAGTACAACCCTGAAGACTACTTTTGCTTGCCAAGAAGGGTGAAAAAGGAGTAAAAATGTTTTTGGATAAAAAAGACACTTCCAAAGAACTTAAAATATGGAACTAATCTTGGGGAAACTGAAGAGACATACTATGATTTTCTCCCATGTTTTACACTTCCCCACTGGCCATACAAATGCCATTTTCTTCTCTTTTCCTAAGAAAACTTCCTTTTCTTCCGATGAACCTACCACTTTTAGTTAAAAATATTTGATTAAGACCTCCTAGGACATATATCACATCAAATCACCCTTTGTAACCTTCACACTTCTCAATAAATCCATACAACTCATTAAATACCCCCTTTTTGACCTCAAAATGACCCAAAAATGATATAAGGACTAAAATAACTAATGACCAAGCTAGTATGACATTAAATAACATCAATTAAAATTAGAACACCTTGTGACATGTATATTAGACCCCTAAAACACATAAAAGTCAAATTTTTACGTAGGGGTGCTTCAATTTGACCTAAAAGTCAAATTTGGTCAATAATTAGACATAATCTTTTGGGATAAGTAATTTTTCTCATAATTTGGTGAGTCGATCCTTTGTATAATGCTTTAGACAATTAAAATTTTAATTTTTAATAAGTTTTTAGCCTTATCTTAATCGTAATAAACAAACTTTATCTTTGCCTTACTCATTTGACCTAATATTTTCAAGTTGATAACTTTTTTAATTATCCAAGTCCATTTTTGGATGGATGCATGTATGATTTTGCTTAACTTGTAAACATGTCAACCCTTAACTTGGAACAAAATTAATTTGTTACTATAAATCTACACTAATGTGATATTGTGACATGCACCTAGAAATGAGTAGTTATCATCCTCATAATGATTGGATCCCATGTTAGTCTCACATGCGATTGCACACATGATGTGTTATTATTGGTTCATAGTTTCATAATAATCGATCACACCTCGTTAACTCCCTTTACACTCTTAGAGTGAAAGGGAATTAAAGTGTTTATCATGAAAATAATTGAGGTTCTAGGCTTTTCACAACTCAAATTTCTCATGAGTTGAGTATGAAAATTGAATAGATTCTAAATCATGCAATTATGAACCAGTAGACTTGAACAATTTCTAATTTAGCTGCTCTGATGGCATATTAAAGATACCAAATGTGAAGTCATTTTAATAAATATGACTTTTAAATAAATTATCCCATGCTGTAAAATTTTCCTTCATGGCACCACTTATACCATCCCTTTAGTCAATATTATGGGAAAGTAATTAGATTAAGGCCCAGTTAATTTATCAACCTAGTTAATATTTTATAATGGTTAACTAATAATAGGATTTAGTTAAAAGATGAAAGAACTAAAGTTGACTTGGGTATTTTTATCCTTCATCATATGAAAATAAAATTTTAGATGTTTCATATGTTTTTAGTTGTTTTGAATCCAATAGTGGGGTCTTTCTTAGTCCCAAAATAACATAATGGATTTGTTACCTCATAGGCCCATAACCCATAGGTCTTAGGATTGTAACTTGACACATAATATTATTATAGTTACTTTTATATCCTACCTATATTAATATGATAGGATGATTCATGGTGATTTCATATATTCAATCTTGTAAATGAAATATGTTTTGTGTGCTCATAACTATGTAAAAAAAATTTAACATGTTTTATCATCTTAAAAAGAAAAAAATTGTATTTGGATGTGTGTATCCTTTGAGGGTGTTGGGTCCTATAATAATTAATTGGTATTGATAATTTTAAGTTAGTTTTCGCATACTTGTGCCTTTTTTTTACTCTAGTTTAGCCATACACATCAATGTATATTCTTGTACATATTGTTTTCCACTTAACTATATACTAAACACTCATCCCTGACCTTCGAACTTGCTTTTACACTCTTAACCTTTGTATTGCACCATTAGAGACCCTTTATGACATTTTTCCTTAATTTTAGGATTTTATATGTAAGTTAGCAATTTGGCTCTAACATGCTAGTTGCAAGTGGTAGTTTGGCCTAAAATGTCAACTGAATACTGACAATTTGTCTAAGGATCCATTTATTTATGGCACTTTACACTTAAACCACCAATACTCACTAGGGGATTTAGAAAGACATGAGTGAACATCTTGATAGGTCAAACCACCATTAAAACTTTACCCAGTAATGGTATGGCATGCCATTATGGCACCTTAAACTATTAAAATAGTGCTTTGACCTATTGTATTGGTGTTTTGACTTGCATGCCTAACAATTTGACCTATATTTATCCAGAATTTAGTTTTAAAATACTTGTTTTGGTTCTAATCCATTTTAACCAAATTTTTGAATTATAAAAGTATGCCTTATGCCACTTCAAAAGGATTGAAATCTATGAATTAAAATATATTTTCTTGAATTATAGTGAAATCCTCTTATTTTTTCAGATACCTTCATCTTGTTTGAATTCTTTCTAATCCATTGAGAATTTTATTTTGTTTTCATTTGTCTACCTTTGTAAACTTCATAATTGGCTAAGGAAAGTTTTTATATATTTTTTTCAATATTTCCCATTGATTGTTAATTATTTTTTTATTACTTCATATAAACTCTATTTTTATCTTCCTTGCTTTGTTTAACCCTAATTTAGAGGTGTTTTATATGACAATCCTCATTTGCGTATATAGGGTTAAAAATTTAGAAATGAAATGGCATAATGGTGCTAATTAGATCTATAGTAAGCCAATTAGATGCTAAACTCAGATGTAAGCATATGTTGAATTCATAAAGTTGAGATAGTCTAAATATGTAAAGTATAACTAAAGTATGTATATAAATGACATATAAAACAAAGTACTTGGCTATTTATGATGATAAATATTATCACTTTGAGGTGAAACTTTTGAGGATTTTTTTTAGGTCTCCTCACTAAATTGACACAATGGGAATTCTCTAAGGTTGTGGGTGGCCTATGACTAGAGAGAACCTCCAGAGAAGGTTAGATACCTTGATGCTACACCTATACTATCAATACACCTACTCAAATTGAAATTAAAAGAGAAAGAGAAAGATAAAAGGAAATAGAAGAGGGGTGGTGCACCAAATTATATGTCTCCTCCTCTTGTATATGAGTTGATAACAAATTTGAGACAAGGCTGAATTTGATCACACAACTTCAAACAGTCTTTCTATCATAATTGTTTCAATATGGAGGTTTTAAGTGATACATAAACTAAGAGGAACAATCAAGGGGCCTAAAATGAGTCATTAATGAAGGTTTTCCAAACTTAAAATTTTCATAACCACTTGATACATACCATATGAGTTGAAATAAGATAACTTACTCACAAAAAGGTAAGAATGAAGAGAAAAAATGCAAGGATATTTAACATCAACACTAACAATCATTAACAATTCACCATGAAAATAATAAATGTGATATGTGTTGAGGTATTTTACTATTATGTGTGTTTATGGAATTAAGTTTTTCGTTGATGTAAAAGGTAGTGAAATATCATTGATGTATTAGAGGTTCTCTTTTGAAAAGACATGGTAAGTATTCATGATGACTCAAGCATGGTCTGGTAATTTCTTGAGTTATGTATGAGGTTTTGGATCTATGTTAAATGTGACATGATTTTGAAAATTTATTTTAGTATTTGAGAATATTATAAAGGATGATTTTCATGTGAATAAGTTTCAAAGTACATCTACAGTGGCATAAAGGTCTCAAAGAGGTGTGGTACCTAGTAGGTCTGGTGGATGGACTAGTTCCCAAGTATGGAAATGGCTTGTAGTGGAATGGTGATGATAACATGGATGTATATGAGATTTAAGGAATAAAATAAAGTATCGTATCATGATAAAGAGATAATAAGTCAGCTACATGAGTCTCAAAATGAGCTAAGAGGTAAGTCCTTGCATGAGAGACCTAGTGTGAAGGCATGAGCTTGGTAGCTTGTTAAGAAGAGAAGTGTGAAACCTATGTGAATTAATTTTGAAGTTAATAAGATTGTTATGATGTAATTTGACATATTTTTGATTTTATTAGAGTAGTATAAGATTTCTCCAAGTGTTTTCAAGATCCAAGTATGACTGGTGGTTCTAAACCTAATGTGAATATTGGCCTAGTGTGGTCTAATTAAGGGTCAAGGTTATTTTTCAAGGTGATAGAGAAAATGTGAAGAATTTATTGATATTTAATAGGTTTTTTAAAGGGTTTTTACCAATTCCTAGGTCCTAAGTTGAGGAAGGAAGCATGAAATTTGTTTTTAAGGTCTTTTATGTATGTAAATTGAAGGTTTCCAAGCTCGAAAAGGAAGTTTAGATGCTTATTGGCATGTGTAAAATTTGAATAGTGTCCTAATAATTTTTTGAGAGATGGAAAAAGGTAATAATAATTATTTACAATAATTATTAGGTGGTTTCAAGGATAGATCTGGATGAACAAATGTTAAGAAGGTAAACTAGTCTAAAACCCTCTCAAAAACCTCTTAATGACATGATCATAAAGAACTTGTTGGAAAGTTCCTAGAATGTATTCATAAGTAAATTTTGATTTTTAGATCATATATAATACTCCTCCAGTAATCTCTAGGTGGTAGTGTTTTTTTAGGGTAGTAAGAATAACCTACAAAAAAACCCTTATTTCTAAAGAATTTGATGTTGCAGACAGGTTTGACTAGGTCAAGATTGAAAAATCAATGGAGGTTGAAGATAAAGACTCATTATTTATGTCCATGGTGTTTTTTAGAATATACATATATATATATTTTGTGTCAACTATTTTGGTCACCCAAGTTTACCTATCACTAAATTGGCTAAGAGTGAGAATAGTGAGAAAAACCAACTAGAGTGAAAAAGTGTTTAGGGATGAGTTTCAGATTATTAGTAATGGCTTAAATTATTTGGGGTTTTTTTTAAAGAACTATAACTCATATTAAAATGTTCTCAAATTGAGTTTATAAGGTTTTAGGATGCTCAAAAACAAGAAATAAAGTGTTCTCAAAGTGAACTATCTATGTGAATGGAGATAGTGAAAGAATGAGGTTCAAAATTTGATTAGTTTGTTCCTCATTTTCTATTAGAACTCTATAAATTTATGTTTAAATTTTATATAAGTATTATTTTAATGATTTTTAATTTTAATTAAGTGTTCCCACGTGTTAATAGTTATGTTCACCATGACTACTTCCTGAGACAAATTGACAGTTCTTGGTGTGTTAGGTGAAGTGAAGAATACGAGACCCTATGACAAAATCTAACGTATTTAATGTATTTTTTTATGTTTTTTGGTATGTATATTATATATGTAATGTTTTTAATCACTTTAATTGGTTGAGATGTGTTGTTCCTAAAATCTATCACTTATTTTTGGGGACAACATGTTGATCATTTTGATCCTCCAGGCCAAAAATGATCTCTTCGTTTCTCAAAAATGTTCTGAGCAGTCAAGTTTTTTATTTAATCAAGCCTTTTTAGATAAGAAAATTTCAAGTTTAATAGGTAGGCTTTCACAAGGAAAAAGTTTAGAACACTTAAGGCATTTCTTAAAAGTTACAAGGATTGTTCAACGTTGAGGTTCAATCAAAAGGTTCATCGGCAGCGTTCAAAGAGCTGGAATGAATCATTGAGCCATTGAACAACTAAAATCCACTTCAACGAGTTCAAAGGTTTCACAAAGTTCAAAGGATTCAAAAGAGTTCAAAAATATGGAATGAATCACTGAACTGATGAACCATTGAATGATTGAACTGTTGAACTTCAAAAGAGTTCAAAGTGGTTCAAAGGTTCAAAGAGTTCAAAGTTTGAGAGAATGTTTCAAGTGGAAGATTCTAGAAGAATAGTTCAACCGAATGGTTCAAACGATCGGTTAAATGATATGTTGAACTTATAAGAAGACTAAGTGAATGTGACTCTTTGCAAGAAATATCAAACTACCAAACCATTGAACCACTTTGAATCGTTAAACCACTTTGAACTCTCAAAGGTTCAAGGGTTCAAGGTTTAAAGTGGTTCAGGAAACCAATGACATTCTTGTAGATTTCAAATTTAGGGTAATGAAATAACCATTTAGTTTTAAAGATGCAAACCTAGAAACAAACTCAATGATCTGCTAAGGAAAGAGCCAAAAGAGTTAGTAGAAAGTGAGAAGATAACTTGAGAGCTCAGATCGCCAGGAAGAGACAAAATGTAACAAGGAAAGAGGGAATGTGATAGAAAATTGAGAAATATTTAAGGAGATTTATTCTAGTAGGTGGAGTAATCCACTAGGTGGATATCAGAGAGCACAAACATTCAATGGTGCGGCCTATTTTTCTTCATTTGAGTAAAGGAAAATGGACAGCCATGTAAGAATCATAAAGAAGACTAGGCAACCCATACTTTGGAGGAGACATTTGAGATGATTTAGAATGTCAAAGTTAAGGCCAATAACCTATTCCAGCATGGCCCCTTCACAAAATTTCCAATGCATTCAATGTAACATGGGCCATTTCATGAAAACAAGCACCAAAGTCTTTCTTTGGAGGCTATATATTGTAATCTCTCAGTTTGTAAAGAGAGATCTCTCTATTATTAGAAGCAAAACTCTACCCAAATTAAAAGGCATTCTTGAGATTTTGAGCTTAGACTGTTAATCATATTTTATCAAGTGAATGAGAAAGCAAGTGACCTTTTAGACTTTGTGTTGAAATAGATTGTGTTATCTAGGAAATCATTCTTATGTCTTTTTCCTAAATATAGTCTTGTCCATTTGATCAAATAAGTAGAAAAAGTGGAAATAATCTGGAAGATGTCCTGAAGTTGACTGTGGGAGACTTTGTGTTTCCATAATTGTCTTTAGCCTGTGTGTTTTATGTTTTAGGATATTGGAGAGACTTTGATCTCCCCTTATCCTTCATAATATTTTACTCTGTTGTATTTTTCAGTGGAGACTTTTTGTTGCGCTTCATTCTACTATGTTATTTTGTCCTAAATTAGTAAGATAAACAATGAAAGACTTTGTGCTTTCATGGGTTTCTTGTGGTTACAGTTACTACCTAGGAAGTTTCTAGATGTTTACTAAACATCATTTTTGAAAGAAGAGAAATGCCTTCAGCAATTACCCAGGAATTTTCCTTTATTTTGTGAACATCATCTCTAATAAAAGAGAGATGGATCATATGATTTCACCCCTGAGTCTATTTTTAGTCTATATTAGTATATTATAGTTTATAGGGAACCTCCCCTTACTGAGATGAGAGATTGATCTCATTATGTTGTGGTAAACCTACACATTTTTCCATATAAATCTCCTTGTGTTGTGGTTGATATACCCATTTTTCTGTCAGTTAGTTGATGACAAAATATTCACCCAACAATTTTTGGTGACTCCACTAGGGAAGAATGTGCAATTTGAAGCCTCAAGATTCAAATTGAAGCATTTCTAGTTCTTTTCCATTCTACACTCTGGCATATCCATGGTATACACAAAGCTAGAGAGCTCAAGGTATTGTTGATCCTATGTTCGAGTTTGTGTAGAGAAATAATTTTGACCTTTCTCCTCCACAATCTCACCTTCAGTGAACCAGAAGTTTTCCTCCTACCAATGTCAAGCCCCCAATACCAGGTGAAGCTTCTCCTTCCTCTACTAGCAAAGATTTTTCTATACATACCCTATAGAGGTTCATTATCCCTCCTTTCAATCATCATATCATGGCAGCCCAAGGCCCTTGGGGTAGCACTTTTGGCCCTCTAAATCTAGCCCCACCTTTACATGAACTACCCTGTAGTTCAAGGAAGAATTTTACCAAGTTCTATGGTGATGGGAGAGTTCATCCTGATGAGCACATTACAGCCTTCTACATAGTCTGTGGTGTCTATAGCAGTCAAATTGTTTGTTGAAACATTGCAAGGAGCTACAGTAGACTATTTTTATCATCTGCAAGCTTAAACTGTGACTGACTGGAACACTCTCAAGGCCAATTTCAAAGCTAGATTCAAAATTGTAGAGGATGCACATGTCCTATTAGCTCAGCTCATGCAAATGAAGAAGGAGCCTCATGAACCTATGTGAGACTTCATTGCTAAATTTTACAAGCTAAGGAATAGGATTCCTGCAATTGTTTAGCCAACACCTAAAAATCTTAAGCGCTTCTTCATCAATTTTTAGCTTCCTAAAGTAAGTTTCCTGTTGAGGTGGGTTGGCCACATAGATCTTGATACAACTCAAATTTTGGCCACTGAGGTTGAAGATGATCTTATCTTGGTAGGAAAGATAAGAAGAGATCTTAATAGAAATAAATCTTCATCTTCTAAAAATTTCTCTACAGGCACCACTAATCCTTTGGTGAAAAAGCTAGCAAATGAATTGCTAGCTCTGAAAAATCAAATGGTACAAGGGATGTCTACTCCTTATCAGGATATACCAAGGAGGACATTTCCCAACTATTCATATCAAGGTAATGCTACAAGGAATCAAGGGCAACTAAATCATCTCCCTCCCCCATAGGGGAAGCTTGCTATTGAAAAAACATCAGTTAACTCAGTAGTTGGTTATCATGAAGCTGAACATGATTTCTCTTTCCAACCTGAGTTGGACCAAGAAGATGATGCTAATCTCTTTATAGAAGGTGAAAAATAATTAACTAGAGACTCCAACATTGGTTTCCTAAATTACCAGGATGAAGCTAAAAGTAAGGGAGGAGTGTTTGATGGATCATACATTATTTTTACTAGGTCCTAGAACTAGTCAACTCAACAAGTTGATAAGGGAAAAATAGGGGAAGAATCTCGACCAATAATTTCAATTGCTAAATGGGGGACTTCACTCCCTTTCCAATTAAAGGACCCAGCGATCAATAAAAAAAAGTAAGTACTTCAAATAACCCTACACCTTCTGCTTCAATTTCTCAGACCAGTACCACACCCAATAAACCCAAAATTATGGACTTCCTTCCTCTATTCTTAGCTATTTTTAGTCATTTGATATAATTGACCATACTAGGAAGACTAAGATCCAAATGTTTTAGTTTCAATACTTACAATCCAACCCTGAGTAGTTGGATAGGTTAGTTGAATGCATCAAGAACAAAACCATCCCTACAGGACAAGAGGTTTCAAAGGTAACACTAGTTCACCCAAAGAACACATCTACCCAAAATAATCTTGTCATTACTCCTCCTATTACCCTTGGGAAGACAAAACCTTTCTATGTTTCCCTATTGATAAATGATCATAAGTTGAGCAACTACATAATAGACTCTGGCACCTCTGACAATGTGATGCCTGCCAAGGTGGAAAACTCTCTTGGTCTCACTCTGACTAAAATTTTTGGGAGATGTTTCTCCATGGAAAACAAGCAAGTGCCACTTTTGGGATAGATCAAAGATACCCAATTTGCATTCATGACCTTCCTAGAAAAAAGGATTAAAATGATAGTCTTGGTGGCCGACGTTCTAGCTTCCTATGGACCTATCTGAGGTGAGGATACTTATCAAGAGCATCATGTAAAGGCTACTTCTTGAGAAGGAGTCAAAATACATTGTCACCCAAACTTCAGCCCCTGAAGCTCAAATTATATTTGAATCCTCAGGAATGGGTAACTATTTTATGTCTATAGAAGGTGTATCTATTTCATCAGATGAAAGTTATGTAAGTGACAATCCAAAAAATTTAGACAAGACATCAAAAGAATTGGTAGAACATAGTTTAGATGAAAAAGGATCTTCCCCCCTAGTGAAGAGAGATCTTTAAAGAGATCAGATTCTAATGATGTTTGTATTATGGAATTTGATGGCAGAAATTCTTCTACCAATTTTAGAGTTGGGATTGTTTTGATATCTCCTCAAAGAGATATTTTCCCCTATTCATATAAGTTATAGTTCAACAATACTAACAACATTGTTGAGTATGAATCTTTGCTGTTCAGATTGAAAGCTGCTCAAGCTAAAGGCATTAAGATCTTCACACCCAAGGAGATGTTAAACTAGTTTATCAAGTGAGGAACCTGTATCAAACTAAAAATGAAAGATTGTGACATTATCATAATCTAGTATGGGATTGCATTGAAAGTTTTTATGCTTTTAGTATTTCTGTGGTGCCCAAATAATTCATTGACCAAGCAGATTCCTTGGCCATCTCTATGACCCTGATAGTTCCTCACCATGATTTCAAAGGGCACAAGAACACTATCAAGCTAGCCTATTCACCAAGTGTACCTGATAATTCCAACCATTGGTAGGTATTTAATAGTGATAACCAAATCATTATTTTTCTGGAATAGAGGGATAGCTTTGAGAAGCTTTGTTTTGAAACTAGTGAATCTCCACTGTAGGAGTTAGCTCCTGAAACAAATTCATTAATCGATGAAGAGTTCCTTTAGCTCAAAGGGAATAAAATCCCAAGAGGTTTGCTTTCCCTGGAGAAATTATTTGATAAGCATGACAGGGCTGTCAGGTAATGATCAATAGACTCAAGTTTCCCCAAGGATTCTGAGCAAATAAAATTAAGTATAGAAGATAATCCCAAAATGGTGAACATTGGGAATTGTTACACTCCTGATGAAAAGCTCAAATTCATTACTCTACTTCATCATTACATTGATGTTTTGGCATATTCTTATGATGATTTGAAGTCTCTTAGGCCTAAATAAGTTTGGCACAAAATTTCTCTCAAGGTTGGGTCATTGCCTCACAAATAGAAACAAAGGCATTACAACCCCAGGATATCAGATACCATTCTTTCTAAGATCCAGAAAATGTTAAGTGCAAGGATAATTTTTCCAATCCATCCTTCCACCTAGATTGCAAACATAGTCCCTGTGAGGAAAAATAATGGATAAATTTAGCTTTGTGTCAATTTCAAGAATCTAAATCAATCCTCTCCAAAGGACAACTACCCTTTGCCCATCATGGACCAAATACTATAGATAGTGACTGGCTCAAAGATGTTATCAATGTTAGATGGTTTTTCAAGGTACAATCAAGTGGAAGTTGGTGAAGCAGACCAACATAAGACCACTTTCACTACACTTTGGGGTACCTTTGTATATCACATAATGCCTTTTGGTTTCATCAATGCTGGCACCACCTACCAGAGAGCAATGGATCTTATTTTTAGAAATGAAATGGGGAAGTTTATTGTGGTATATCTTGATGACTTGACTATCTTTTCTAAGCATCATTCTAATCATATGCATCATTTACAACAAGTACTGGAATGATGTCGATAGAATGGCATTTACCTTAATCCTAAGAAATTAGTTTTTGGGGTAATAGAAGGGAAACTTATCAGTCACACTGTATCCCAAGAAGGCATAAAGATCAACTCAAAAAGAGTAAAATCCATCCAAGAGCTTACTCTTCCTACAAGTAAGACTGTAGGTCATTCTTTCTTTGGAAATGTAGACACCAAAATTGTGTCTACTCCTTGGTCGACTCCCCCTTGGTCCCCTTGGTCCACTTCTAAACATTCCTAACCCACACACTTATTAATTTAAAATAATTATTTATTTTGAATTAATAACACCCCCCTTGACACCTCACCCATGACACCTCACCCTTGGACACACCCTGCCTTGGATGCCTCCCATCACCCTATGACCAATTTATGACCTATTTCAACCCTCCCACTAACCTTTCACACCTATTAAACCCACCTTCGACCATTTTACCACGACCACTAAACCCAATAGACGGAGGAATGGGAAAAAAACTAAAAATAGCCTTTTAATCCATCTTCTAGCCACCGACGTTGATTACCCATCGGCTGACGGCGGTGAGATCGCCGATGTTAGTTGCTTAAAACCAACTTGTAGGCCGAACGAAAAAGAATCACAGACCTGAAGGCTAATTCTCTAGCTCCTGGTATTTGGCCTTGCTCTCTCTCTCCCAGGCACACACCAAGCATCATAGGCTACAGGAACTCTGCATCAGTCACTCCACCCTTGATTGAGATATTGCAGGAAGTCTTCTACATCAGCCACATCAGCAACAGGTCTTCTACACTTCTGGTTCTTTGTCAAAGAGCTAAGTATTCCTCTATTTTTTCATTTTAGTAGCTTAGAATGTATTTGTAATTAGTTTATTCTTACTCCTTCTAAGTATCATCAACCAGACCCAGCTATCAACTAGACCAGACCTGACTCTCTTCTTGAAAAGGCTGAGAGGCCTTTCCCATATCTTTCCCTCTTTTGATAACCTATCCTATGCCTTTGCCCCTCCTAAGACTCTGTCCACTATCTTACCATCCTACACAGACCCAGGCTCCTTCCAAGCCCTCTATCGACCAGGGACTTGTCCAAAACCCATCCAAGGCCATTGCCCTGACTGACATCGACCATTTCCCCTACCAACATTGGCAGAATAACTAACATCGGCAACCTTAACCAACTGATGACGGCAGACTAACCGGCGTTGATGACTATGGGAGGCAGACAACAGAATACAGGTATGCATTATCTTTATTTCTTTTGATTAGCCTTTCATTATTTCTCTTTCTAGCAGCATTCTTTTATCAACTAGTGGATTGTCATCCCACAAGGAAGTCTTTATACTTTTGGGACCGAGCTTTGCTTGGCAGTCCACCATATACCTATCTAACACCTTCTTTGTTTTAGTTTTCTTCTTATCTAACAGGTGTCATCCTCCACAGCCAAAGAGGAGTCCCTACAACATCTGGATAATGGTGCGCAAACTTCATCCAGGTACGTACAAACCCCTAACCATTTAATCTTAGTTTCTTACTTCCTTTGAATGTAGAAAAGTGAAAAATGAGTGGAAACATTCTGGCACGCCCGGTGGGACCCTAGAGTTTTCCTTGGGTTCATTTCTTCTAAAACAAAACATTCATATAGGTGCATTAGATTTCTTCTTGCATCCTTTTTCTTCTATCTCTTTATTTTGAAGTGAAAAGACATCATAAGCAAAGTTAAAAAGAATCTTTCTTTTTCTTCTTGTCACCTTTCCTTCTTGCATCTTAGAGTAGTGAAGTTCATGCTCTTAACCTTTTCTCAACTTATTTTCATCCGAACAAAACATTTTGATTTGGGCTTAAAATCTATTGCATTTCATTTCTCCCTGAATGCATACTTAGCTCTCACATCTAGTAATTAAAAATGCATTATGAATAAAGCGTAGTCCACTTATGTTACACAACGTAACCACTTTCACAAAATCAAACATCTAAACATACCTGAGACAAGGTCCGACTAGGATTTCATCACCTAGCGGATACCTTACCCTTCTTGGTAATCCTACTTAGACTTCACTACCAAGGGGAGAGCCCACTCTATTCTCTAGCAAAGTATAAACTCTAGGGGAAGTATATACTGGCTAAGTAACCCAACTTATCTGTGGGCTTGTGAAGTGAGGGGAGCTTGCTCCTTAGCACCAGGCCACGTATGGAACCTAACACAGATCTTGAGCACCAAAACTAACATGAAACTAACCTTAGACTGCCTCTTTTAGGACCCGTTCTAAAAGCCAACTTCCCAAACACACTCTTCTAAGGCATAAGCCAACAAGACTCTAAAATTTATTCTTAGGAATTAATGTTTAGTGGCTGCTTGTCTTCGTCTCTTTTCCTATCTGTATCTAGTTTTTTGAGCTGGTGAGGTCGCATTCTGAGATCCAAAGACAACTTAGACTTTCTTCTTTCTTCCAAAAACTTTCAATTTTCTAAGTTTCTGGAAACACATAGATACCAACATCATTTTTTCCACCGACGTCAGCAACTATTCCTCACTGACATTGGTTATCTACCAATGTCGATCACTATCAACTATTCTTCTACTGATGTCAGTCACTATCAACAAAACTTCTTCCAAAATAGCAAGCTTAAAACCTAACTTTCTTGCTGTTAGACACACATTCTGAGTTTCTAAAACTAAAAAAACATAGTTTTTAGAACCTGACCCTTTTTGCCTTGAATGGTTTTGACATGTAGTCAAACCAAAACTCTTGTTGACCATGCAAGGCAATAACCACTTCCACATTTTCCTTTCATATCAAGTCCCCTAATGGAGTGTACTTCAGACAATGAATATTCTCCTATCCAGTCAACCCCTGATCAATCTCCAATTGTTCCCGAAGGGGATCAAAATTTTGAGAGATTCCTTGACCATAACGCCAAGGCTCTCCAACACTATCTCGCTAAGAGCCAAATGTGAGACTCTTCAATTTAACCAAGTTCATCACATTTTCACAACTTGATTGTCTCAACCCTAAACACTCTTGCACCCATAAATACAAGAGTGACTACCTACCCTTTGGCTAGTGTTTCCACCATCCAACCACCTATGACAACATCAAGCCAGGTTGTGCCTTCTAGATTTATGACACAACCACCTTTAACCTCAACATCAGTCCCTATGACTAGTTACCAATATGTTGCACCTATATAAGCACAAACAACTACGTCATACGCCCCTCCTTAACCCTTCCAAGTGCCTTACAACCTAGGGGGTGCCCCACTTGCAAATCTGTCAACTAATCTAATCAAGATGTTGATGGATAAGATGTCTAATCTTGAGACATCCATCTCAGGTTCAAGAAATGTTCTCTCATATGAACAGATTTGCAATGAACCCATTCATCCTTCAGTCCCAATCCGACCATATCCCAGTCAGTGGGAACTTCCCAAGTTTACTCGTTTCTAGAGTAAGGAAGACCCACAACATCTACTAGCATTTAGACATGCTTGCTACCTTATAGCACATGATGATGCATTATTACTACGCACATTTCCCATGTCACTTTTTGGGGCTGCCCTCGATTGGTATAGTTCCCTTACTAGTGATTCTATCTTTTCTTTCACTCAACTCACCCAGCTATTTCTCGACCACTTTTCAATTAACATAACTAAAAAGGTCTCCATCACGGACCTATATTCTATCAGACAATTTGAAGATGAATCAATAGCTGATTTTGTTGCTCGATGGAGAAGTTTAATCAACCAAGTCTCCTTTTCTTTACCTCAACCTGAGCTCATTGAGCTCTTTTCGCGAGCGTGTGCCAAACACATCTCATCTACTTTGTGGGTCCAAATATTCTGCACATTTGATGAAGCTTTCACGATGGCCTAAAAGCTTGAACTCTACGCGATCAAAGAAGATAGAGTCAAATTGCGTAGTAATGCAAAATCCAATGACCCTTCTTATTCTAAACCTTCTTCTTCCCACTCCAAATCTAAGGGGTCGGCAAACGTTGTGGTCTTTAGATCACCATCTTCAACAAAAACTAACCAATCTCAACCTTCCACATCACAAAGCATCACCAAAGAATTCCAACAACAGTATATACAGTGTCAATACACTCCAATTAGAGAATCATATGCTTCTGTGTTGGAAAAACTCATCAAGTAGGGGGTCCTTAATCTCCATCAAATTCGACCACCCCAATTTGACCCCTCAAAACCTATCCCTGCATGGTACAGGGAAAATGACTTATGTAATTATCACCGTGTCAAAGGTCATGACACAGACAATTGCAAAACCTTTAAAAACATTATCCAAGACATGTTAGATAAGGGGGATCTTATTTTGGATAACCCAAATGCACCGGCTAACCCAAACTTGGATGTCTTTAGACAACCATGCCCTAACCATCCCCCTAGTCAAAATAACATTCAGACCATGGCCAATGACCCCCAAGAGCATAATATACACATGATCAACACGGTCTTTTCTGTCATTCCTAATCAACCTCTCCCATAGTCCAAAGAGGTTATTCAATCTATTTGTCCACTACAGGTAGAAGAGCCATCTTCTCCTATTTGTCTATCACAAGTAGAAGAGCCTTCTTCTCCTATTTTTCCATCACAGGTAGAAGAGCCTTCTTGTCCTATTTTTCCACAATAGGTAGAAGAGCCTTCTTCTCCTATTAGTCCTCCATCCAGCCCCCTCTCACGCATAAGAGAGTCTACCTTGACCTCTCCCATATTGGAGGATGCCTTGACAACACCAACGCAAGCGGCCTCACCCTCATCCTTCTTATCATCAATGGGGGATCATACTCTTTCCACTCCTTGACCACATGAGGAAGCCATTATCATCCCTACACTCTTTCCACCTGAAGAGCCACAATCTCCAATCCCTTCTCCATTGATAGAGGAACTCGCCACATCACCTACTTCAGTCGAAGAAGATCTGGTGAGGGTAGACTTAAACCTTACCCCATGCAATAGTAGTCCTCGCACTCAACCCAAGAAGGCTACTAAACCACATCATAGAACTCTTCTCCCACCATCACCATTACCCTCTATTTTGGGCCCACACCCATCCACCTTAATAGGAGTGCTTCCTACTCTAACACCCAATAAAAATAAATCACCTCCATTACTACCAACACCTAACAAAAACATACCTCCTTCAAAACATCCAACACCTCTCACAATGAAAGTGCCATCTACGCATGTGGTCACACTGCCAAACAAAAAGATGGTACAAAACACTCCCTCAACAGCTTCTAAACATAAGTTGTCAACTTTTACTACAACACAACATGTAGACCCATTAGCAAGTTCTTATACCTTACTATTATGCCAATTGTTACAATCCTCTACAATCACTATTCCACCTATTAAGCCATACCAACCTCTTAGACCAAAACCATCTTGGTTCGATGACACTAAAATTTGTGCGTATCATCACACACCGGGACATGATACCAAGAAATGTTTTTCCCTTAAGATTTTTATTCACCAATACTTCAAGAAAGACACCCCTCTTGTTGAGGATACTGTCAACAAATATCCAACACCATCTAATGCCTCCCAAACCTCCTCACCTTTGCACTCATCAACTTTCAGATCAAAACCATCTTGGTTCAATGACACTAAAATTTGTGCGTATCATCGTACACCTGGGCATGACACTAAGCATTGCTACGCTCTTAAGGTTGTCATTCTTCAACACTTGAAAAAGGGAAATCTTCTCATTAAGGACCCCTTTGATAAATCTCCAACACCATCTCATGTCTCCCAACCCTTTTCACTGTCACACTCATCAACTCTCAGATCAAAACCATCTTGGTTCGATGACACTAAATTTTGTGCGTATCATCACACTCCTAGACATGACACTAAGCGTTGATGTGCTCTTAAAGTGGTCATTTATCAACACTTCAAAAAGGACACCCCTTTCATTAAGGATCCTCTTGACCACCCTTTCAACAAACCATCGACACCATCCCATGCCTCTCAAACCTCATCACCTAAATTGGGAGCCCATCATCAAACTGTGGTTCCTCTATCACCTTCAACCCCTTTGTTCAAAATCAACACCATCAATGTGGCCAATAGGTCACAAACCATGAAAGATAAAGGGAAAAAGAAGGTTTCTCTCCCTCAAACATATCCATTTGTTAGGCCTCCTCAACCATCAAAACCCAAAACTTCAACCTTGGTCACATCCCATCCAACATCTTTGAAGCCAATTCATGACTCCAAGGTGAAACAACTTCACCCAACCTCTATGAAGACATATTTGTATTACCTCATTCAAATCTCTCCACAACATCAACAAGCCTTAATCAAAGCCTTACAGGTAGTGGAGGTCCAACCTAAAGACTCCCAACCACTAGCTGCCTTAGTCCAATCATTACCAACCATTGCCTCCATCACTGTCCATAATTCTGAGATTCCAAACTCCAATATGGAAGATCAGGAGCTCATCCTCTCAAACCAAAGCCTATTAGGCAAAAAGCTTCACAAAATTCATCCTTGCATCGCACTCCTTGACAAAGAGAAGCTTCAATGTCTTCTCTCCATCTTATCCAACCATTTCTCAAGCATTCTCCTCATCACCAAAGTAACTAGGGGAATTTGACTCTATACTAACTATCATGACCTCAACCAAGCATTGACCACATATCAACCAACCAAGCATTGACCAAACATCAACCAACCCAACATCGACCAAAACATACCTACAACAACAATCTAAAAGAGCGAGATTTTAAAATCAAAGATCTCGTCCTTAAAGACAATCAACACGTGACCATTCTAGAATGAAGTAAACGAAGCAAGTTTGCTCCTAATTGGCTCAAACCTTACATCATAACGCACAAGTATGGGTTAGGGACTTTTCATCTATCTTTTCTTGAAGGCTGGCCAGAACCTGAACCCCTTAATGCCTTGCATCTGCGACCTTCTATTGCTAATCAAGTAATCATTCACTTGACGTTTAGTTTGAGCTTGTCCCTTGAGCAACCCCCATCATCCTCATTCCTATTCCTTCCAACCCTATTTTCCTACACACATTAGTCTACTCTTTTGTCTAGCATGAATGCTTTGTCCTAATAAAAGGGAAACCCTTAAACTTTTATAGTCAAGTCCATGACCAAAATTCAATCAAAAACAAAACAAAAAATAATACAATTAGGATGCTTATTCAAAGGTCATAAAACTATAAATGTATACTGATCCCTTAAAGGACAGCTACATAATTGTTTTAATTCATAGACTGCTCCCTTGAAGGACAGCTATTCAAAGACATTTCAATATACAAAGCAGAATATATACCACTCCCTCGAAGGATGGCTATGCCTAAATTTTGCTCCAAATAGCACTATCTCAAAAGCTTCCCGCATCGATCAGCTTCACATATGACCACAAAAAAAAATGACATCCCCATGTAGACTTCTTGCATTGATTAGTCTACCCAAAAACAAAGGGTCATGGACTTGACTTATAGCCATTCTCAGGGTCTCCTATAAAAAGGGGCAATGTTATCCCTACTAAAAAGGGTTACCCTATCCTAACATATCACATCACCTACTCAAGGGATTTTGAGCTCATTTTAATGTCAAAGTGATTTGATTACTTCTCTAACACAACCAATGGTCAATGACGTAATGCATGAACAAGGCTTTTGTTTCTAAAAAACCCCCTATCTATGCAATCAATATGGTCCTTGTCAATGAAAGGGCAAAAATGCCTTTCCCTTCCTACATCTTGGTCACAAAAAATTTAACCAAATCATTTTCTAAACCCAACCAAACCAAACCAAACATTTTCAGACCACTGACATGACCTAGTCCATTTCACATAGTTTCTATGGAAAATAATACACATGGCAACTATCGACTAGACACAATTTATGTCAAACATAAACCATTACTTGTTGAAGCATAAATAATCTCAATTCATTTTTAGCATACACCATTACCAATATGGAAACTTGCTAGGGATGAAAGACCACTCAACCAATGTTACAGAATACACCATCACATAATATGGAAAAAGTTGTAACATCATCATACACTCATCATTTATAACCTGACCAAACCAACCTATCAACCAACCTGAACTACATTGGCTTGAGGCCCTTCAAACAAGGGCTATGTAGGCAGCACTTAGATGACATGGGGTCTTCTAAGGTTAGCTCGGCCACATCTATTTGTTCATCTATCTGATGGACAAACCATATTACCTTTAACCATGACTTAACCTCGTCTAACCCACATCCATAACCGACCCTCTTCCTCCCTTTTGGGGAGAACTACATTGGCCTGAGGCCCTTACAACAAGGGCTATGTAGGTAGCACTCAGTTGACATGGGGTCTTCTGAGGTTAGCTCAGCCATTCCTTCATCCGTCCATCTAATGGACCAACTATCTATCTCGACTCGACTCAACCAATGACTATGGAGATTGCGACTATCTTCTCCGACCATGACCATTTTTGAGACAACTTTACCTTAGTTGTTTTGATTGTATGTAGGCTACTTCACGAATAGTTAGCCAAATTGTCTGCACCGCATTACAACCCTCACAATTATTGGATCATGAGTAAGTTGATCCCCACTACTTGTGACATTTTCATGTTTTCCAGGAGCACTTCCTAGGCCCAGGATACTTGGAACATGATGACCATTAGAGCTACAGCTTGGATCGAATAACCTAATTAGCTAAGACTAAATGCTGGGGATTGGTTATTTCAATTTTAGCACTCCTCGACCTTTGACTGTGACAATTTGACTTGACCATCTCGTGAAGTGGTATGCATGCAATCTCAACTATTACAGCGTTCACACTAAAACTTCACCATATCCATCCACTATCTATCAAATCAGCCCCTAATTTTAGGTTCCCTTCCCTCGACTCCCACTTTGAGGTGGGATACCTCATCCCATACCTAGGGCAATCAACTCTTATTTTTGTCTTGCAATTCATCAGAACAACCAACAGGACAAAAATGACCTTATCCCATACCTGGGGTAACTTACTCCTATTTTTGTCTTCCAGTTCATCAGAATAACCAACAAGACAAAAAGGGGAAAATGTAGACACCAAAATTGCATCTACTCCTTGGTCGACTCCCCCTTGGTCCCCTTGGTCCAATTCTAAACATTCCTAACCCACACACTTATTAATTTAAAATAATTATTTATTTTGAATTAATAACACCCCCCTTGACACCTCACCCATGACACCTCACCCTTGGACACACCCCACCTTGGATACCTCCCCTTGGATGCCTCCCATCACCCTATGACAAATTTATGACCTATTTCAACCCTCCCACTAACCTCTCATGCCTATTAAACCCGCCTTCGACCATTTTACCATGACCACTAAACCTGGCAGATGGAAGAATGGGAAAAAGGCTAAAAATAGCCTTTTTACCCATCTTCTAGCCACCGACATCGGTTACCCGTCAGCCGATGACGATGGGATCACTGACGTTGGTTGTTTAAAACCAACTTGTAGGCTGAACAAAAAAGAATCATAGACTTAAAGGCTAATTCTCTGGCTCCTGGTATTCAGCCTCTCTCTCTCTCTCCCAGGCACACACCAAGCATCATAGGCTATAGGAACTCTACATCAGTCACTCCACCCCTAATTGAGATATTGCAAGAAGTCTTTTACATCAGCCACATTAGCAATAGGTCTTCTACACTTTTGGTTCTCTATCAAAGAGCTAAGTATTCCTCTATCTTTTCATTTCAGTAGCTTAGAATGTATTTGTAATTAGTTTCTTCTTACTCCTTCTAAGTATCATCAACCAGACCCAGCTATCAACTAGACCAGACTTGACTCTCTTCTCAAAAAGGCTGAGAGGCCTTTCCCATATCTTTCCCTCTTTTGACAACCTATCCTCTGCCTTTGCCCCTCCTAAGACTCTGTCCACTATCTTACCATCCTACATAGACCCAGGCTCCTTCCAAGCCCTCTGTTGACTAGAGACCTATCCAAAACCCATCCAAGGCCATTGCCCTGACCGACATCGACCATTTCCCCTACCGACGTTAGAAGAATAACTGATGTCGGCAACCTTAACCAATTGATGATGGTAGACTAACTGGCATTGATGACTGTGGGAGGCAGATAGTAGAATACAGGTAGGCATTATCTTTATTTCTTTTATTGAGCCTTTCATTATTTCTCTTTCTAGCAACATTCTTTTATCAACTAGTGGATTGTCATCCCACAAGGAAGTCTTTATACTTCTGGGCCTGAGCTTTGCTTGGTAGTCCACCATATACCTATCTAACACCTTCTTTGTTTTAGTTTTCTTCTTATCTAACAGGTATCATCCTCCACAGCCAAAGAGGAGTCCCTACAACATCTGGATAATGGTGCACAAACTTTATCCAGGTACGTACAAACCCCTGACCATTTAATCTTACTTTCTTACTTCCTTTGAATGTAGAAAAGTGAAAAATGAGTGGAAATAGGAAAGGTGAATTTTCTATGAAGGTTCATCCCTGAATTCATAGAGAAGACTCACCACATTGTCAACATGATGAAGGGTAAAGCTATTTTCCACTAGACTGAAGGAGGCAAGTCATCATTTGATGATAGCAAGGAAGCTATCACCCATGCCCTGATCTTGGTTTATCTAAATTATACCAAAGACTTAATAGTATATAGCTATTCTTCTAAACACACACTTTTAGCTATTTTGGTTCAATAGAACAAAGAAGGTGTGGAATCTCCCATCTCATTCATGAGTTGTCCTCTCAAAGCTCATGAGTTGAAATATTCAAACATGGAGAAGCATGCTTATGTTATGGTCAAGGTGGTGAAAATTTTCTATTTCTACATGATGAACTCACATACCATTTTTCTAGTGCCTGATACCATAGTGAACTCCATTCTAACTCAACAAGAGTTTGGTACCAGAAGGGGAAATTAGATTGCTAAAATCTAGGAGTTTGATCTTTTCATCAAACCTATGAATCTTGTGTGGGGAAGAGGTCTCTACCAATTAATTGTTGATAACTTACAAGAGGAAAGAGGGCATGAAGAAATAGAGGTTGAAGACATTCCTACAGTTCTCTTTGTCACTACTACGAATGAGTGGTATTCCAATATTGCTCATTTTCTTACCTATGGTGAGTGTCCTATCCACTTGTCTCATTAAGAAAAAGAGAACTGTTAAGTTCAAAGCTACTAACTATGTCCTGTGGGAAAATGTTTTGTATAAGAGAAGCCTTGATGGGGTATTCCTTCGTTGTGTGGATAAAGTGTAATAGAGTAAACTTTTGGAGTCTTTCCACAGTTTGGCTTGTGGAGAACATTTTTTTGCACCTGTGACTACTCATAAGATTCTACAAGCTAGGTACTATTGGCTTACTCTATTTCAAGATGCATATGCTTGAGTATGTAGATGTGAGTTGTGTCAATAGTTCGTTGGAAAACCCAAATTAGCCATGTTGACTCTCAAGCCAGTGGTGATTGAAGAGTCATTTCAACAATGGTGTATTGATGTCATTGGCACTATGAACCCATCCTCGAGTGTTGGACATGACTATGTTCTCACAACCATAGACTATTTTACCAAGTGGGTAGAAGTTATTCCAGTCAAGCATGCTACTTTAGAAGTGGTATGTAATTTTCTCAAGGAAATTATTATTTCCTGGTTTGGATTCCCAACCAAGATTGTAACAAATAATGCATCCTATTTCTCTTCTCATGAGGTTACCCAGTTCTACTAATATTATGGGATTATCCTCTCCCACTCCTCTAACTATTATCCACAAGGAAATGGTCAAGAAGAATCAAGCAACAAGAACCTAATGACCATTATCAGGAAGCTGGTAGATGGCAATCAGAGAACCTAGCATAAAGCATTATTTGATGCTTTATGGGAATATAAGATTACACCCAAGATGGTAATAGGTATGCCACCATTTCAACTTTTGTATGGTTTAAATGTAGAGATACCAATCACCCTAGAACTACCAGCACTAAAGTTGGTGAAGGCAGTCGAAGATCAAACATTTGAAAATTCTATCGACAAAAGGATCATGTGCTTGACTGAACTAAATGAGCATCAAATTATGGTGGTGGACCATATTGTTGCACATTAAAGTCTGGTAAAGAGACTCTTTGACCAAAAACAAGGATTCATGATTTTTAGACTGGAGATCAAGTCTTGTTGTGAGACAAGAGGAGAGAACCAAAAGGAATGCATGGAAAATTTGATTCCTTATGGAGAGGTCCATTTGCCATTCATCAATTAAATGGTGAAAATAGTTTCTTGATAATATATCAAGATGGAATGCCATTTTCACTACCTCACAGTGGGTAGCATTTGAAGCACTTCAAACCTTGAAGTATCAGATAAGTCTAGTTATATATATGTATAGTCTCTATTTGTTTTGTGTTGTTCATTTCATTTTTTAGCATCTTTCTTTTTTTTGGATGGCATGACTTCATAGGCTAATGGCATAGATGAAGGCACTTAGAGTCTAGATTCTACTTCCTTCGATCATTTTTACCATCGATGGAAGTTCCCCAACTAGAGCCAGCTATTGTTCCCAAAATCCATCACTTGTTTTTGGGGACAACATGTTGATTATTTTGGCCTTACAGGCTAGAAATGATCTCTTCCTTTCTCAAAAATGTTCTGAGCAGTCAAGTTTTTTAGTTAATCAAGCCTTTTTAGCTAAGGAAATCATAGCTTCAATAGGTGGGCTTTCACAAGAAATTTTGTTAGAACACTTAAGGCATTTCCTAAAAGTTACAAGGATGGTTCAATGCCGAGGTTCAATTAAAAGGTTCATCGGTGGGGTTTATAGAGCTAGAATGAAGCATTGAACCATTGAACAACTAAACTCCAATTCAATTAGTTTAAAGGGTTCATGGAGTTTAAAGGGTTCAAAATAGTTCAACAATATGGAACGAATCATAGAACTGATGAACCATTGAACCATTGAGCTTCAAAAGAGTTTAAAGTGGTTCAAAGGTTTAAAGAGTTCAAAGTTTGAGAGAATCTTTCAAGCGAAAGGTTCCAAAAGAATAGTTCAACTGAATGGTTTAAATGATTGGTTCAACGATATGTTGAACTTATAAGAAGACTAAGTGAACGCAGCTCTTTTCAAGAAATATCGAACCACCGAACCATTAAACCACTTTGAACCATTGAAATGTTGAACCACTTTGAACTCTCAAAGGTTCAAGGGTTCAAGGTTCAAAGTGGTTCAAGCAACCAATAATGTCCCCATGGACATCAAATTTAGGGTAATGAAATTACCATTGATTTTCAAAGATGTAGACCTAAGAACAAACTCAATGATCTACTGAGGAAAGAGCCAAAAGATCCAACAGAAAGTGAGAAGATAGCCCAAGAGCTCAGATCACCAGGAAGAGACAAAATGTAACAAGGAAAGAGGGAATGTGACAAAAAATGTAGAAATATCTGTGGGAGAGTTATTCCAGTAGGTGGAGTAGTCCACCAAGTGGATATCAGAGAGCACAAGCATTCAATAGCATGGCCTATTTTTCTTCATTTGAGTAAAGGAAAATGGACAGATGTGTAAGCATCATAAAGAAGACCAGGCAACCATACTTTAGAGGAGATATTTGAAATGATTTAGAACACCAAAGTTAAGGTCGATAACCTATTCTAACATGGCCCCTTCACAAAATTTCCAATGCATTCAATGTAGCATTGGCCATTTCATGAAAACAAGTGCCAAAGTCTTTCTTTGGAGGCTATATATTGTAATCTCTTAGTTTGTAAAGAGAGATCTCTCTATTATTAGAAGCAAAACTCTACCCAAATTGAAAGGCATTCCTGAGACTTTGAGCTCAAATTGTTAATCATATTTTATCAAGTGAATGAGAAATCAAGTGACCTTTTAGACTTTGTGTTGAAATAGCTTGTGTTATCTAGGAAATTGTTCTTATGTCTTTTTCATAAATACAGTCTTGTCCATTTAATCAAATAAGTAGAACAAGTGGAAATAATCTAGAAGATGTCCTAAAGTTGACTGTGGGAGACTTTGTGCTACCATAATTGTCTTTAGTCTATGTGTTTTATGTTTCATGATATTAGAGAGACTTTGAGCTCCCCTTATCCTTCATATTATTTTACTCCGTTGTAATTTTTGGAGGAGAATTTATGCTGTACTTCATTCTACTATGTTGCTTTGTCCTAAATTAGTAAGAGAAACAATGAAAGACTTTGTGCTTTTGTGGGTTTTTTGTGGTTACAGTTACTACCCAGGAAGTATTCCAGATGTTTACTGAACATCATTTTTGAAAGAAGAGAAATTCTTTCAGCAATTACCCAAGAATTTTCCTTTACTCTGTGAACATCATCTCTTAAAAAAGAGAGATGGATGGCATGATTTCACCCCTGAGTCTATTTTCAGTCTATATTAGTATATTATAGTTTATAGGGAACCTCCCTTTGCTGAGAGGAGAGATTTATCTTATTATGTTGTGGTAAACCTACACATTTTTTTGTGTAAATATCCTTGTGTTTTGGTTTATATACCCATTTTTGCTATCAGTTAGTTGATGACAAAATATTCACCCAACGAGATGTAAAATCCAAAATGGCTTGTATAGCTATGTTAAGATAGTGAGAGAGAGCCTTGAGAAATTAGTCTATAGGAACAATATCTGACACTAGAACATATGATGTATAATTTTGAGGTTTAAATATAAGTAATATATTATATATTAATGTTAATTATAAGTTATGAAAGTTCCTTGACAAATTATAAAGATAACATTTTTCATAACTGTGTTTTTAGAGCACTCAAGCAGTTTGAGTAGTCATCTTGTATAGATGAGTTGGGGGTGTTTTACTTAGATTTGAAGAATAAAATGAATTTAAATATGTTTATGAGGTACCATAGGTTAATTATAATGATTTTATATTCTCATTTTGTCCCTTTTTAAGTTTTAAAATTCAAAATATTTTGATTGTGTTTTAGGAACTTGTGTGCAATTTTGAGTGAGCCTATTGTAGAAGTGTTTTTATGTGATTAGATATTTAGTGAAGGTGTATAATGGACATAGTGGTGGACATTAGGCCATGGATACTATTTTAATTTTGTTTTATCATTTAGTCATTTTATAAAATTTATTTTATAATTCTATTTTGTGAGATATACTTTCAGGCAGTGAGAAGGCCTAACGGTGAGTAGGCCTATTAGCATGGTTCAAGTGGTGAATATGATGTACATGTGGTGTGGACCTATAAAAATGTCATCATGGGTCTATATTATAGTTTTTTTAAGTGTTTAAAATATTTTTGGAGGATAAATGTGTTCTAAGTGATTCAAGTGTAATGTGTGCTTAAGACATACGTAATTGCATTAGGTCTCTTTTAAGCCTAATGAATGTTTTGGCCCTTAAGGGGTATGACCAGCCTATGGAGTGATTTTATCATGTGTGTAACATGTTTTTGGATCTATTTATAGTGTTATAAAATTATTTTAATTTCCTTGTATGACCAATATAGGTGAGAGTAAGTGATGGGTATAAAAGCAAGACCTAATTGGCCCATTTGAGCTAGTTAGAGAGATGGGAACATAAGAGAGGAAAAAAGATATTAGAGGAGAATAAGCAAGTAATTTAGGAACATCAAAAGTGGAATAAATCATGAGGAAAATCTAACATATATTATACATTTTGATGATAAGGTCAATGGACCTAATGAGCTTAGAAGAGGCATATTAGTGAGTGAGAATAGAAGGCTATTTGAGAGGGGTAGAAGGTTGAAGTGAGATGAATGAGGTGAGAAATAATCAGATCTACATAAAAGGAGTTTTATATATGTATGATAGAGAGTTTAATGTAGAGAGAGAGAGAGAGAGAGAGAGAGAGAGAGAGAGAGAGAGAGAGAGAGAGAGAGAGAGAGAGCTGAATAAGAAGCCACCATCATTTGTTTGAGAAATAATTTATTATGAAGGTGATGTAGTTTGTCTTGGTCAGGTTGGTGTTTATTTAAGAAGGGAGTTGGAGTTGACTTAAAATTTAGAGATTTTAGAAGTGTCTTTGAGGTATCTATATTGGTACCAAGTCACTTAGGGGATTGTATCCTCATTTTAAGTTGGATCTTACTAATGGACTAGTTGGGTTGGTGCTTAACTAATGATAGGTTATTACTCCTTATGGGGTTTGTGCCTCACTCAATGTTATTTCATTGATTATAGGATAGTAGTTCAAGTGGTGTGACAATGGGTTTTATCCCTCATGATGGTTTCCCACATATATCTAGTATTCATGTGTTTATGTCTTACTTCTTGCTTATGTGATTACTCTTTTATGCACTGTTATATCTCTATTCTAGTTTAAATGGTTAAATAATGATGAATAGGATTGAATGAAATGTTTTCACACTGATTAACTCCCCCCCTTCTCAGTGGTTTTTATTCCTAATATTTTTAATATCATAGGTACTCTGGAGGAGGCTTGATATATTTAAGGTGATTCTAGAAGCACAAGATGGCTAAGTTTGTGAGGATCATGGTTGAGGTTTGCATAAAAGTCTACATGATGGTATTAGCAATATTGAAGAAGAAGGATTACATTGAAACCAAGACTAAGATGAAACCTAAGTTTAAAAACAAAATTACATTGAATATTTGTTGAAATAAAGGTATGTTTATGTATCTTGGTGAAGCAAGTAAGTATAGGTCTATAAGTGAAGAGCTGAGTTGAGTCTATAAAGCTATCATAGATGAGCAAGAATATATTGATAAGACCTATTGGTGATATGAAGTCTATTTAAATCCTTCATGTAGGATAAAGGTGTATTCTTGTTGATATTGATATGGTGGTTAATCATATATGAATTAAAGTCTACAAGAAGTCTACAAGTCCACAAAAATGCCTAGGAAGCATGTGTGAATATGCTTTAAGAGTTTTAGGAAGTTTATTTGTTATGGCTAGATGCAAAAGAGTGTTTGTAGGAATTTGAGGTGATAGAGGAGGATGTAAAGGTTATATATATGCTTCGGTAAGATTTTAGTGTTTCACATGATCTCTTAGACTGAAGAAAATGAACTATTCTAGCTAAAAGGAGCTAGACCATCATTAGAAGTCAAGGAGCTATGGTTAGGCCAGTATGTTGATGCATTTATCATAGGTACATAAAAGGTCAAATTTTGGTCAAAGGTTTCCTGAAGATGTAATTTCTCAAGAATATCCTTATAAATTTGTGTGCCTTGAAGTGTTTCCTATATAAAGATATGAACTTTTAAAGATGACCCTGTATGTTGTGGCATACTAGAGGCAGTAAATTTTATGATTTAGGAAGTTGTCATTGAGGATTCAAAAATATGACCATTGGGATTTGAATTCAAATTATTGTGCATAAACCTGAGAGTGCTCCTTTACATGTAGAAGCTAGGGAAGAGGTCAAAACTTGGTGTAAAAAATAAAGTTGAATTTAACTTCATTTAAAATATCCTTAAGGTGATAGTGTAATTTCAAAGTCCATACAGGTGCATTTATTGCACATATAATTTGGTTTCTATTTAATGTGTTTTGACTTGTGAACCTAGATTGATATAAAAAGGTTTAGATCCTTTCTAATGCATTTGAAATGGAATTCTAAGTTGTATGGTGTTAAAAACTCCTTGAAGAACATGTATATGAATTAGGTTATAAATCTCAAGGTTATTTTTTAATTAAATCATCTCAAGATATGATTGTGTCCTTAAGGTGCTTATCCTTTATAAATAAGGTAATTTTTAGAGGTGTCTTGGTGATTTATATCATCAAAATCAATACTAAGACTAGTTGAAGATGTTTCCAAAGTCTTTAATCTCTCATAGGTGTGTTTTATATGCTTTGTATGTGCCCTATGAAGAAAGGAAAGATCAAGATAAGATTGGTGAATTTCATGAGGGTTTTAAGACAAAAAACCCTAGGAAGGATTCTTTATGAAGTGGATGGACTTGTGAAAGGTTGAAAATTCCACTGAGTACTAGATGGTATATGTACATGGTACTACTTAGTATTTATCATGATTTAAAGGTATGGAACACTTGTCTAAAAACAAATATGGGTCTATAAGTCTGTGATAAAATAGGGTTTTGACAAAGTTCTTTAGAATTTGATATTTTACCTATCATGCTTGAATTTGACAAGGTGATGAGCCTATGAGGTTACATATGATCTGAGAGAGAATATGCACATATTAATTATATTTTGAAAAGGCTAAAAAAAGTTTGAAACTGCTCATTGATCATAAAAAAATACATATGGATGTAATATACCTAATGAAGAGTATGCTCAGATAAAGAAATCATATTGTTCCTATAGGAGCAATGTTAGTAAAGTTATATGCAAACCTAGTTGGTTGACATCATCTGCTGAAGGTGCCATGAGTTGAGTCAAGCCCTAATGACTTAAAGAGTCTATTTGAATATCTATAGAACTTTCATAAGGTAATAAAATGAGTTATGTTTGGTTTAAATAGTTGGTTTGTTGTTTCAGATAATATGATCTAGAAGTGTGCATAGAGTTAGTGGGAGTTAACTCACATGTTATGAGAATATTGAAGAGAAGTATGCATGGACAAAGGGGGAGCTTGCTTATTCAGTGAAATGATTAGGTCATATTATCAATGTAATATGTATAAATGACCTTGTGAGAGTGAGTATGACCTTTTTCATTAATTTCAAAAGGGGAAAAAGATGTGATGGGGAGATCCAACTTGAGGAAAGATGAGAATGGTCTAATATGTTAGGAATGTTTGCCATCACTTACAAAGGGGGAGATTGTTATTGTATGTTATTATTAGGTGTGTTGTGGAATTAAGGTTTTCATTTATGTCAAATGTATTCAAATATCATTGATTTCCCAAATGTTCTCTTGTGAAAAGACATGGTAAGTATTCATGATGACTCAAGCATGGGCTAATAAATTCTTGAGTCTGTATGAGGTTTTGGTTCTATGTTATAGTGTGATAAGCTTGTTAAAATTTATGATAGCATTTCATAATATTATAAAATAGGATTGGCATGTGAATAATTTTTAAAGTATATCTATAATGGTAGGAAGGTCTCCAAGAGGTATGGTACCTAGTAGGTCTGGTTGATGGCTTAGTTCCCAAGCATGGAAATGGCTTGTAGTGGCATGGTGATGATAAAATGGATGTATATGAGATTGAAGGTATATAAATAAGTTTCATAAAATTATATAGAGGTGATGAGTTAGTTACATGACTCGCATAATGAGCTAAGATGTAAGTCTTTACATGAAAGACCTAGTGTGAAGGCACAAGCTTGGTAGCTTGTTAAGAAGAGAAGTGTGAGACCTATGTGAACAAGTTTGGTAGTTAATAATATTGGTATCATGTAATTTTACACGTGTGTGATGTTTTTTATAGTATTTCAATAGGTTTCCAAGTTTTTTCAAGATCTAAGTATGACTAGTGGTTCTAGACCTAATGTGTATATTGGCCTAGTGTGACCTAATCAAGGGTCAAAATGCATTTTGAAGGTGATAGAGAACACATGAGCATGTATTTAGGTTTAATAGGTTATTTAAATGGTGTTGACCAAGTATGAGTTCTTGAGTTGAAAGAGAAGCATGAAATTTATTTTTAAGGTCTCTCATGTATGTAAATTAAAGGTTTCCAAGCTCACTAAAGAAGATGAGATGCTCATTGGCATTTGTAAAAATTTCATGGTGTATTGAGAATTTTGAGAGATATGGAAAAGGTTTATAATAATTATTTAAAATCATTAAGAGGTTTTTTCAAATATGGAGTTGTATGAACAAACATTAAGAAGGTAAACTGGTCTAAAACCCTCTCAAAAACCTCTTAATGACCTGATTGGATAGAAATTGTTGGAAAGTGCCCAGAATGGATTGGTAATGAAATTTATATGTTTGGAAAATATATAACACTCCTCCAATAATATCCAAGGGTTAGTGGTTTTTCAGGGAAGTAAGCAAAACCTATATAAAAATTGTTGTTTCTAAAGAATTTGATGTTGCAAGCAGGTTTATCCAGGACAAGATTGTAAAATCAATGGAGGTTGAAGGTCAAGAATAATTATTGATGCACATAGTGTTGTTTTTAAAATATATATCCTCTATGTAAAATATATTTGTCACCCAAGATGACCTGTCACTAAACTAGCTACAAGTGAGAACCGTGAGAAAAACCAAATAGAGTGAAAAATTATTTAGGGATGATTTTCAAATGATTAGAAATAGTTTCAATTATTTGGTGTATTTGTTAAATACCTATAAACTTTGTGAACTTGTTTTATTTATTTTTATTATACTCACATATAATTAATAATTTGTTATTAAAGTGACCTTTTTGTGTGCATGAAGAAAGTGAAAGAGTGAGGTTCAAAGTTTGATCAATATGTTCCTCATTTAATATTAGACCTATATAAATTTGTGTTTAAAGCTGATATTATGATATATAAGGATTATATAAATTATTTTAAAGTTAAATTAAGTGTGTATACATGTTTTAATAGTCATGTTCACCATGGCTAGTTCCTGAGATAAATTGATAGTTCTTCGTGTGCTAGGTGAAGTGAAGAATGTGAGACCCTGTGACAAAAGACAATGTATCTAATGAACTTGTTAATGTTATTTGGTATTTATTTTATATATTAATTATTTATTTAATGTTTTGAATAACTTTAATTTTTTGAGATAATAAATCCAAGTGGCTTGTATAGCTATGTTAAGACAATAAGAGACAGGCTTGAGAAAATGGTCTATAAAACCAATAACTAACACCAAAACATATGATCTATCCATTGGAGGCTGAAATATAAGTAATATATAAGATATGAATATAAATAATAATTTTTTAAAGTGAATTTATAACATCTAAATATAATGTTCTTTATAACTATGTTTTTGGAGTTTTCAAGAAATATGAGTAGTCATCTTGCAGAGATGAGTTGGGGGTGTTCTCCTTAGATTTGAAGAATCCAATGCATTTAAATATGTTTAAGAGGTATAATATGATAATTATAATTATTTGAGATTATTTTTTTGTCTATTTTCAATTTTTAAAATTTAAAAGATTTTGATTGTGTTTTAGGAACCTATGTGCAATTTTGAGTGAGCCTATTGTAGAAGTGTTTTTGTGTGCTTGGAGCTTGAGTGAAGGTGTCTAATGGACAGTGGTGACCATGATGAAATAGAGACTATGTTAATGTGATTTTATCATTTATTTTTTTGATAATATTTATTTTATACTTTTGTTTTGTGAGATAGACTTTTAGGCAATGAGAAGGTGTAATGACGAGTAGGCCTATTAACATGGTTCAAGTGGTGAATTTGATGTAAAAGTGGTGTAGACCTAAAATGATGTCATAATGTTTATATTTAACTTTTTTTTAACTTTTTAATTATTTTTTTAGGCTAAATGTGTTTCAAGTGATTCAAGTGTAACATGTGCTTAAGACAGACCTAATTCCATTAGGTCTCCTTTACGCTAATGAAGGTTTTAGACCTTAACCGGTATGACCAAACTATGTAGTGGATATATCACATGTGTAAAGTGTTTTTGGATATATTTCAAGTGTTATCCAAGTGTGTTTAGGTGATTGTCTGACTAGTATGGATGAGATCAAGTGATGGGTATAAAAGTAAGGCCTAATTGGACTATTTGAGCTAGTTAGAGAGATGGGAACATAAGTGAAGAAAAGAGATATTAGAGGAGAAGTATGAGGTAATTTAATACCTTATAATATTAATAAATAATTATGAACATCTAAAATATATTTTATATGTGGATGATAAGGTCAATGGACCTAATGAGCCTAAAATATGCATATTGAGCGAGTGAGCCTAAAAAGCTATTTGAGAGGGGTAAAAGGTTGAAGTGAGATGAATGAGGTGAGAGACCATAAAAAATAAATAATATGAGTATAATATGTGTATTAAATATATTTTAATATAAATAGATAAGAGAGATAGCTAAATAATAAGTCACCATTAATTGTTTGAGCAACAAGTTTTTGTGAAGGTGATTTAGTTTGTATTGGTTGGGTTGGTTCTTAGTCAAGAATGGAGTTGGAGTTTCCTTGTAGGTTGGAGATTTTAGAATTATCCTTGAGGTGTATGGGTTTTTTATAAATCAATTAGGGGTTTGGATCATCCTTTCAAGTTAGATCTTGTAAAAGGACTATTTGGGTTGGTGCTTAACTAGTGAGGGGTTAGTGCTCCCTATGGGGTTGGTGCCTCACTAAATGTTGTTTGATTTATTATAGTATATTAGTAAAAGTGGTGTGATAGTGTTTTTTTTATCCCATATAATGGTTTCCCACATAGATTTTGTGTTCATGTGTTGATGTCCTAATTCTTGCTTATGTGATTTTTCTTCTATGCACTTCTATATCTCTATGCTAGTTTAAATGATTAAAGAATGATGAATGAAATTGAATTAAATGTTTTAAAACTTATTTAACCCCTCACCTTCTTAGTGGTTGTGATTCTAACAAGATGAAAAAGGTAAAAATAGTTTGAATTCACTTTAGAAGTAACAAAAAGTATCAATTTTAGTAGGCCTTCACCATGCTAACATGGATGATCCTTTACAATATCCTTTTCAGGAGTATATATAGAATAATGGAGAAGAGAGAGAGAGAAATTGAATGTGTAATAATCCTATTATGACTATCATCTATCATGAAATCAGTTATAATGATAATAAAAAGTTAAAATATTCTTATTATTCATCCTCAACATGTGGTGGCTTTGTTTGATGATGGCCTCATGAGAGGTGGCATAAAAGTGGCTCTTGGAATTTTAAGACTCATCCTTATTCTCTTGAAACTATGATTTATTTATTGAGAAGCTACATGTTGATACCTTGACACAACTTAATCAACCTCCTTAGCATATTTATATGCCATTCTTGGATCTTACAATACATTTTTCATATTGGTGAAAGTGAGACTTAAAAATTAGACCTCTTCACACTTTTATCTCTATAATTAGAACATATAATTTCATGTCTAAGGTTGTTTGATCCAAAGGAAAGTAATGAATATAAGTCCATGCCTTCCTCCAAGTTATAGTATTTTCTTGAAGACTATCATAACAATATTGTCAATCTCAGGGATGTCTTGTATAAGGTCATGTAATCTCTACCAAATCTTATACACCATCTTCAAATGAGTTTTCACATATTACTAACAAAATATTTGGAGATAATGATAAGTATTTATGCTATAAAAATTCTATATATACTTGAGAATTATATTGTGACCTTGTCCATAATCTTTGATTTCAACATTGAGTTTACAGGTGTTTTAGGTCTTCTATGAGTCTTCAATAGCATGTTCAACTTGAGACAAGCTTGAAAATTTGATAAAGGATTGAATGTTTCCTTGAATGTTCTCAACAACATGACTAGTGGACTATCTATGAATAATCTCTTTTATTTTGTTTGTGTCCATTATAATTTATTTTTTCATGACTTGTATAATCCTCCAAGGGTGATACTAGATGTTTGAAAATATTCTTTAAGGGTTCTTATGCCCTTGTTGACCTTAAGAAGGTTTGAAACCTCAAACATCTATGTAAATATGTGAATGGTCTTAATTTAGGCCTAGTTTAGTGACTTGAAACCTATCTAATCGTCATGGAAGTGTCTTGAATCATGGGTTAAAGGTCATTAGACCTTTGCCCATGCTTAGTAGGTCTCTTCAACTAATTAAAAGGACCTCACTCATTCAAATGCCTATAAATAGGATTGAAAGTGAAGTTTATAGGCCATTATTTTGTACTTCTCTTTCAAACATGCCAAAATTATGGATCCAACAAGTACTCATGAGGTTTACATATGTAATCAGGGTATTTTCAAATTATTTAATCCACGTTGCTATACATTTTGAGACATAGATAATCATCAAGATTTTTTATGGAAGCAAGGTTAATTTTATATCTCCAATAATCTTAGCAGTTATTCATATGCTTGATCTCATTAATGTACTTAAAAATTTTATGAATTTAGAGTAGAAATTTTTTACAAACATCCCATAAGGCCATTATACCCCATGCACCTACTCATCTAACTTTTCATGTGAGATAAATTACCTTCTCGAGCATTATAGACTTTTAGGTGTGCATTCAAGATGATTATCTTATGAGAGAGTCCTTTTTCACATATTTTTTTAGTTTTAAATGATTCTTATAGTCTTAATACATGCCCCATGACTTCTATAGATGGTTTTATTAATCCCTTAACCCCACTAATGGCCTTAAGCCTTGTTATAGTTGATGTAGGGACATCCTTGTGGATCCCAAAATGGACTTATTTTTGGCTTGAATTTATTTTTTAGGTGTTTTTTAGGTGTATTATGTCCTAATTAAATCATATGAGTGAACTAGATTAGTACAAGTTGCATAAAATTTGAATTATGGAGTTTCCTCCAAAACTACCACTATGTGAAAATTTGAATTTTTAAGCTTTGTGAAAGTATTACATTAATTATATGAGGTTTTAAAAGGTGTAAAACGTGTTCAAGAGGTGTATAAGATGTATTATAATAATTAAAATGGTCTTTGATATATTATTTAGTCTTTAGGCAAGGTCATACATTAGACAATTTCATGTAAAATCAAAAAAATGCATGTAATAGAGGATCTCAACGTGGGAAATGCTTTCAAGATTCAGTTATGTTACTTGTTAAAGGTGGTAGAGTAATTTTTTAAGTATTATTAGTGTATTAAATTTGAAGGAGAGAATTAATGTGAAGAAAACAATGAAAGTTTGAAGAATTTGAAATTCTAAGTGGATGTTGAATTTGCATGGCTGTGATTAAGCATTTGCTTGTTGAATCTTCAAAGTGGTATGAAGTCTAATTAATATTTTATTGATTTATTTGTTTTTATATTTTATTTGATTTATTTGAAGTCTAATTAATATTTTTATATCACATGAAGGTGTTAATAACCTCATAGAAGTTTTGGATAATTTTAGTGTTGAAAATATTTTCAAAACCCTATTTAACCAATATTTCCTATCATAGCACAAGTCAAGAAGGACTGAGTTTTCCTATTGCGGATTGATCTATAGGTTATCATACTAAGGTAAATTAATGGAAAATTTGTATCTTGAATAGATAGAGCTAATGAAATTTAAAAAAAATTGAAAAATTTTATAGTTAAAGATATTGGTTTTATACTACTCTTAGCTTTTTTAGTTTGCACAAACCCTGCTATCTATGTTTTAGTCCATTGGGAGAAAAATAACTAGTGAAAAATCATAATTTTTTGTAATATAGTGAATATTGATATCCCATAATTTATTCACACCATTTTGGGGATGAAACTTACCTATTTTATGGATTTATAGATAATGGCATTGGAAAATAGATAAAGAAGGCTTAATTTGGAAGGGCTACAAGAAGAAAAGTGGTCTTAGGGAGTAAGTTAGAACCTAAAAATTGACCCATAGGTGTGTTTCAACAAGAAAAAGGAATTTATAAAATTTTCAAGTCATAATAGTGTGTAATTTTTTGTACTTTCCTATATGCAAGTAGAAAAGGGCTACAAGGAAGGCTAGTGGTAAAGGCAGAGTTACATAAGAGTGAAAGGATGTGTAGGAAACAATGAAAGGAGTTTAGATTGATTTTTTAAGTACTATAATGATTAAGGGGAAGATATTTGAATCCCTAAGTAGTTTAATAACCCATTTATGTTGGAAGGTGATTGTTTTTTTTGTTTTAAAGTTGGTAGGTGTTATATTGATAAAGAACAAGAACGATAATCTTATGTTGGTATCAGAGGTTAAGGAAGGTCAGAGAATAAGGTAAAAATGAAAAAATTGATGAAAGGAAAAGGAAACCTATACCATCTCAATGAATGCAATAAAATATGAAAAATTTTCTCATTGAGATGAGGAACATACAGGCTATGATGGAAACTATGGAGATAACTCAAAGAAGAAGGGTCATAGCTGATGATGATATTGATAGAGAAGAGGAAGATCCTAGACAAAAAGAGAAGGAAGAAAGAAAAGATAGATTGGAGGAAATATTGATCAAAGCCATGATGAAGATGGGTTCAAAACCAAAGCTAAATGTGCCAATGTATGAAGGCAATCTAAATATGGATGATTTGGTGGATTGGATAGTAGCCATAGACAAGTATTTAAAGTATTAAGAGGTGGATGAAACCAATAAAATTAAATTTTCAATCACAAGATTGAGAGGTCATGCTTCTTTGTGGTGGGATAGAATCTAGGAAGAGAGAAGAGGTAAAGCCAAAATCCAGTCATGGGAAAGGATGGTGATAAAGATGAAGGAAAAGTTCATGCCCAAGGACTACCACACACATTTTTTTAGGATGTTGAAAAATCTTAGATAAAAGGAGAATTTAGTGAGGAATATAAAGAAGAGTTTCATAGATTGACAATCAGAATAGGATACTTGGAAGAAGATGATGAGAAGGTAGTAAGGTATTTGAATGATATCAATTTATCCATACAAGATGATATTAGTTTATTGACATTGAAATCAATTGAATAATCATACTTGGAAGCATTTAAAGTTGAGGATAAGTTCTCAAGAAGGCATACACAAAATGCAAGAGGAAGAGGAAAAAAAGTGAGAGGAATAGGAGAGTATGAGAACAAAAATGCATGAGGAAGGTGAAAGTAGTGGAAAAGGGTATGAAACATAACCAAGAAGTGGTTATAGAGGTAGTATACCATATTATAGAGGTGGAGATGCTAGAGGAAGAGGGACTACTAGTTTCATAGGAAAATTCTTCAAATGCAACAAGTATGCAGGTCATAAGTATCGGGAGTGTCCAGAGGAAAAAAAAGAAATGAGTTATAAGAATGAGACCAAAAATCAAGTGGTACAACCTATATAGGAAGAGATTGTTGGATAAAATTCACATATAGTGGCACCTGAAGAAGGAGAGTCATTCTTGATGAGGAGGACATTGCTGAAGCCACAAAAGGAACATGAACCTACATAATGGAGAACAATCTTTAGGAAAACATGTAACTCCCATGGTAAATGTTAAAAAATGATTATAGATTTAGGAATCATGGATAACTTAGTTTCAAATGAGATGGTAAGAAAACTTGGTCACAAAATATTGCTTCACCCTGCACCTTACAAAGTTTCTTAGCTTCATAAAGGATATAGTGTGCTTGTAAATGAAAAATGCTTAGTATATTTTTAGATTGGTACCTATATGTATCAGGTTGTGTGATATCATCCCCATGAATATGTGTCATGTATTTTTAGTAATGCCTTGGTAGTTTGATAGGTCAACTAGTCATGATGGGGTGAAGAACACCTATTATTTGGAGCACAAAAGTTAAGTATAAACTATTTCATTTGAATAATGATGATAAATTTGTTGGATTATAATATAAGATATTGGTTTTAGGTTACAAATATTTGGTGCATCAGGAAGATTAATAAGTTAAGATATAAGAACAACCCAAGGAGATTGAGGCAACCCAAGTTGAAGAATATTAACCTATGCCAAGTAAGACTTTTTAAAGTAAGTTTGTGAATAATTTGTTTGAAATTTTGTAAAAAAATTTTGGTGAATATTTATATTTGTGAATTCATATAAGGCATGATATGCAAGCTCACATGCATGAGGGAAAGTCTTGAAAAGACAAGAGTTGAGCAAGAGATGAGTAGTGTATATCAAGTTCAAGAAAGACAACCTAGTGAAGGCAATGGTATGAAAGTTTTGAGTCAATATGATGATAATGTGGATGATATCATGAAATATATGTGTATATAGGATATATATGGAAGTTGGGAAGATGATATATAGTATCACACCAAGCATTTATGCAAGCAAATGACGTATAAAGACCAAACAGTTGATATACATGAGGTGGAGTGTAGCAAGAAAAGAGAATGGGTGAAGGATGGAGAAAACACATTTGAATAAGTAGTGTCATATGAAATCAAGGATGACATGAATCAGTTTGGAGGGATGGAAGCATGGTTTTCACAACCAAAGTAACATAAGACATCAACAGTGTTTTCCTTAACAGGTTTGTTGCATGTGTAGGTACACTAATAAAGAAGAAGAACTAGAGGAGGCCTAATTATGGGGCCCAAGAACATGTTAAAATATATGAGAGGAAATTAGAATAATTAACATTAAATTTTGAGGTACAAATCAATTAAGGAGGAACAATGACCAAGTTGACATATATGGCCAAATTTCTTCAGCTTGGTAGTATGATGTAGGGGCATCATTATGGATCCTAAAATGGACTTATTTTTGTCTTTAATTTGTATTTTAGGTTTTTTTAATTTGTATTAGGTCATAATTAATTAATAGGAGTGAAATATATTAGTACAAGATACATAAATTTTGAATTATGGAGTTTCCCTCCAAAACTACCACTATGTGAAAATTTGAATTTGTAAGCCTTGTGAAAGGCTTCCATGTATTGTATGATGTTTAAAAAGGTTTAAAACATGTTAAATATATTTATAATATGTATTATAACAATTAAAAGGGTCCTTTATATATTCTTTAGTCTTTAGGCAAGGTCATACATTAGACAATTTCATGTAAAATAAAAAAATGCATGTAATAGAGGACCTCAATGTGGGAAAAGCTTCCAAGGTTCAGTTATGTTACTTTTAAAAGATGGTGGAGTAAGTTTTGAAGTATTATTAGTGTATTCCATTAAAATTATATAATTAATTTGAAGAAAAAAATGAAAGTTTGAAGAATGAAAAGACTGTATTGTGAAATTTTGAGTGCATATTGAATTTGTATGATTGTAACTGAGCATTTACTTGTTGAATATTCAAAGTGGTATGCAATATCATTAATATTTAATGGATTAATTTTTTTTTGATAATCAATATTTAATAATTTTCAAATATATGAGGATATTAAATGGAAACAGGACATTGTTTTTAGAGATAGTGCAATCTGTCAGTTGAAAAAAGGTTTATATAGTCATAATGAAGCTGTGTTTTGAGTATTGTTCCTTTAGCAATGAGTATTATGGAGATTTAAAATGGAATATAATTTACAATAGGGTATGTGGTATTTTTTATATGTTTTTTAATCAAATATTATTCTTGATACATTCTGGATATGTAACATGCTTGTGGAAACCTGTAGACAAACCAATACATTACTACTCATTATTTCTCTTTTGGTATTGAAATTTACTGAGTCAAAAGGGTTTGATAGGAGTTTGTATATCCCATGAATGTTTTAATTACCTAATATAAGGCTTTGATAATTTTAGTGTTGAAAATATTGTTAGAACCCTATTTAACCCCTACTTCTTGTCATAGCACACAGTCAAAAAGGACTGAGTTCTCCTATTGGGGAGTGATCTGTAGGTTATCAGATCAATGTCAATAAATGGAAAAGTTGTATCTTGACTAGAAAGAGATAACATAATAATTTTTTGGGTTTAAAAACTTTTATAGTTTTATATATTGGTTTTATCTTACTTTCAACCTCCTTAGTTTGTACAAACCCTACTATCTAGGCTTTAGTCCATTAAGAGAGAAATAACTAGTGAAAAATCATAATTTTTTGTAATTTGGTGTATCTTGATATACCCTAACTGAATCACACCATTTAAATATTTTACCTTACCTTTTGTATGGATTTATAGATAGTGGCATTGGAAAAGGGCTAGAGAAGGCCTAAATTGGAAGGGCTACAAGAAGAAAAGTGGTCTTAAGGAGTGAGTTAGAACATAAAAATTGACCCACAGGTGTGTTTCAACAAGAAAAAGGAGGTTTTAAAATTTTCAAGTAATAATGGTGTGTACTTTTCTTTAATTACCTATATTTAGGAATAAAAGGGCTACAAGGAAGGCTAGTTGTAAAGGTATAGTTGCATGAGAGTGAAAGGAAGTGTTGGAAACAATAAAAGGAGTTTAGATTGAGTTATTAGGGACTCTAATGATCAAGGGGAATCTATTTGAATCTATAACTAATTGAATAACCCATTTATATTCCTTGGTGATTGTTTTCTTTGTCTGAAAGTTGGTAAGTGTTACATTGATCAAGAACAAGAGTGATAATCTTGTGTAAGCTCTGCATTAGTATCCAAGGCTAGGGCTTCTTGAAAAATTAGGGGTTTTGACCCTAATTATCATCTTATGATGTTTTAATTTCATTACAAGGAATCTAATCATTATATAAACATTCCCTATGGTTCCTCACAATCAACATGAACATTCAAACTTGAATTTAGACATAAAATTGCATATTCTTTCCATATTTTAGAGTGTAGGTATGTAGGATTGCATTTAAAGTTTATAACCCATTTCAAACCTGATGTTGAATTGAATTAACTACCTCTTGTGACATTAAATTATATTTATATTATGTTTTATATTGTTTGACTTTTTTGAAGACATTTCCCAAGGAGAAAACATACAGGGTTTGCCAAGAGCCTATCATTCTAGATTGCAGATTTATTGTGCATGTATGAATAAATTTTTATTTTTCCATTTTTAACATGAAATATATTGAAGGATAGTTAGGGACTTAGTTTATGTCTGACCACCAATATGAACATCTCAAGAATGAATTAGAAACCTCAACTGTGGTTGTAGGTCTGTTGCTTCTCTCTTTATACTTGAAACCTTGTTCAAGATTCTTAACTCAATGGACTTCATGGCCTAAAATGTAAAAATTATGATCAAGTATTTTAACATATGGTTTATAAATTTTTTGTATGATATTTAAGTGTCTCATTTAATGTGTTTGCCTATAGGAATGTGTTTCTTTCATTTCAAGATTGTGTGTTGAACTAGTACCAAAATGACACTTAGGAGATGAATGTAAGCTTAGGAAAACATGGAATGAGGTGTGAGGGATTATTAAAAATGCATATAATGTGCCTTACCCACTTCCTCAATAAATTCTCATCCATATTAAATAGCTCCAAAACTTTCACATTATTAAACCCTACAAACATGTACTTTAACATTTTATTCATTCCTACATTGAATGCTTGCTCGGAATAGGTTTGGTAGGGATACTTGGATTTTTTGAGGTCTTTTATATTATTGGAACTCTATTTTCAAAAAAAAAAAAATTAAGCCTCTCCCAACTCCAAATAACTCTACCTATCATGTCCAAAATAATATAACAATGAAATTACTTGCTAGTATAACTATGAAAAATGAGAATTTGTGTTAGTTTTGATGTTTCATGGACCATTAGAACTCCAAAATATAATTTAAAACTATTTATATTCATTAATAAATCTAAGTCATGCCATTAAAAGATAAAAATTGTGAGATTATGGTTTATTAGAGTATAAGAGCTAACTCACTTGTTAACAATGGTTCATAAATATTTGACCCATAATCCCAAATCTATTGACATAGATTTGAAGGTAATAGGGGTTTTAAACATCCCCTAAGATAATTTAACTTGATACCTCTCCTCCATAAAAAAACCTCATCAAAATGGCTCTTTTTCCCTTGTCAATGACCTGATGGAGACCTTAAATGATTTTTTGCCTTTCTTGGACCTATAATTTATGTATATGCATGGTTTTGAGCTTGAGGAGGTTGGATGAAGTTGTGGAGATCCTAGTATACTAGGATTAGTTTGAAAACCCTATCAATGAAGCCTTTTGATCATGTTTGATACTGCATCTTCACTTATGGACCTATCTTCCTCAAGAAAATTGTTTATTCTACCAAGTTAGCTTATTAAAGTTGTCAACCAGATGCCAATGGAGTTACTCTTAGATTATATAGTGATGGTGTAATGTACCAAGCATATATTCATCTCTTTTTCCTACCATTTCCTACATCATACTATGTTTAGATGTTAGACCAATGAGATAAATAATTTTCAAAGTGAATGTACATTGGGAAAGAAGCATTTTGATACTTTGACCAAGTGTAGAGGCATAATGAAGTATAATATGACCTTAATCAAGTGACACATGACCAGATAAACTTATTTGACCTCTATTCATGGTCAAGGTATTCACACTTGATATTTATCAAGGGGGTTGCATTACAACATTTCTACAAGTAATATAACAAAACAAATGAAACCTTAATCTCTCTAAGGATACCTTAAACTTCTCAAAATGCTTGTGAAGACAAAAATGCTATCTCATAACTTTGATTCTAATCCACTATACACTACGAAGTATGATGTCATATTTGTAATATTAAAATTTCATTATTTCCACCATGGATATAACATATATTAACTTTTACAAAATAACTTTAATCTTTCCAAAGTTGCCTTAAACTTTGATAATCTAAGTTTCAAAAGAAATCATAAAATATCAATGCGTAAGACTGATTAGACAAGATATATGTCATTAACCTTAAAATCCCAGTAATAAATTGTTTAAAGCTTGAGACAACCTACAACACCAAACCAATGCACCAAAACATGCCTCTCAATCATATCATATACAAGGTTAGGTGACTCAATTATCTATTTTTGATAGACCTTAGTCAATGGTGGTTGATTTGCTCACATTTTTTTCCACCTCCTGGGATAGTTTCCCTACTAAACATTTAGACTAGTGGCCTTAAATATTCTATTGGGATCGATTCACTAAAAATTTCTTCTATTTGAGACCAAAATTTAACTTGAACATGACACAAGATTTTTAAACAAATTAAAAATTGAAAATACCTTCCAAACACACCAACAAATAAGACACACACAACAAAGAAAACATGTGCTAGAAGCACTTTGAGAAAAAAAAGAATAATATACTATGTAAAAGAAGATAAAATGAAATAAATAGTAATTATTAAGGTGTATCCAATTGACTGGGATATGTAAATATTCACCATTTAATGTTGAGATCTAAAAATAATGTCATAGGACCCACTCCTTAAAGTATCAAACTTTGTTTTTCTTCTAGGATTGGCCTTATCTTCATCCCATTTGATTATAATGTCACCTTATTATAAGTCTCTTGGGATATATATCTTATGAAAATACCCATTGGTTTTATTTTTTTGAGACTCCATACTATACATGGCATGATCTTTTATTTATTCTAATTCCATCAAATCAGCTAGTCTAATCTCTATGAGAACATTCTCCATCATCTTAAGATGATGTGCAAGCTCTAGATCTAGTAACTCAAGGGATATTTTTAGTTTTTCTTCTTATCCATAGATAAGCATTTATAGGGATTTGTTAATGGATCTTTTAGGATTGATCATATCAGCCCATAAGGCTGTCTCCAATTTTGTATGCCATGTTCTCTAATTTTACTACGTAGTTCTCTTGATAAATCTAATTATATTCTTTTTTCTAGACTCTAATAGTCCACTACCTTCAAGATAGTAGTTGGATGATGTACTTAGGTGGAATTAATGCTTAACAACCCAATCACTTATCCTAGTGCCAAGTAAATACATTGAATTATCTAAGATAAGTGTAGAAAGTATCCCACATCTAGTTATTATGCCTTCATATAAGCCTATCACATTAGTTTCATTGGCTTCCTTGAGAGCTAAAAATTCTATCCATCTAGTAAAGTAGTTAGTTTTAGTCAACACCCATTTATGAACAACACTTGAAAGATGATTGATCATACCTATGAAATCCAATCCACATTGTATGAAAGGTTGATCTACCTGAATGGGATGGAGAGGGAGGGATGCAAGATTTTGTTTACCTATGAATAAATCAAAATTTTGACACTTTATCACCCATGCATATGCATCTTTGAACAAGATAGGCCAATAATAACTAGTTTTCATTATTTTTGTTGTTGTATTTCTTGGTGCAAAGTGACCACCTAATGTCCCATCATGGAATTATGCCTATACTCTCTCAATATGATCAGCCTCTACACACCTTATGATAAATCCTTTAATGTAATTCTCAAAAAGTATTTCATCTACAAGAACTTATGGGATGGATTGGTATATGAAATGTATTCTTTTAGCTTTTTGAAGAAACTTTATCATGTCTTATGTTCAACTCATGGTGGAAGAAGGTAAAATTTTCTAAGCATCATCTTGGAGTGCTATAAAAACCTCTTTTTTGTCTTTTCAAGTATGATTCTAAGTGCTCACATAGTCCCTTGCCTCTCATCAACTTGGTAACCTTGATATCCATGTCATATTCCATGACTTTGGTGATCCAACTAGATCTTTTATCATTCAAATGTCTACTTAAAAGGAACTCTTTGATGCTTGGATGAGACACCATAAAATTTAATTTGTTGTTAGAGATAATATGTATAATTTTTTTAAGTCTTATTATGACATCAAGCACTTGTTTTTCTACAAAAGTGTACCTTACCTCATAGTCTTCTAACCCTTGGCTGAAGAAAGCAATGGGATTTGATTATGTCAACATGGATAAGATAAATTAATCATTTCCCAAATCATATGAGGTTAATTATTTTGTAAAATTAGGACTTTTAAGTGTTAGAGATTGAGCTAGGGCTTGCTTGATGGCACAAAAACTACCCCTTCTCTAGTCCAACTAAAAGATTGATTCTTATTTAACATGGATGTTAGAGGTTTTTCAATATTATAAAAATTAGGTATGAATATTCTAATGAAATTTATTTTTCCAAAGAAAATTTTCATCCCATTCTTGTGATTAGGCAATGACAAGGACAAGATAACACTTACCCTTTTAGGATATATAGAGAGACATTTCTTGGAGATAATGTGGCCTAGGATTTTGCATTCATATAATAAAATTACACACTTTTTAGGATTAATAGAGACCCCAAATTGGGTACACCTCTCAAAAATATATTTAAGATGAGTTAAGTTATCACTTGTGTCCTTAGAGAAAATAATGATATCATCAAGATAAATCAACATTATCTCATTTATAAAACATTAAAATGCCATGTTCATGACTCTTTGGAAAGTATATATAGATTTATAAAACCTAAAAGGCATCTTAATATATGAATATGTGCCCTATTTTGATTTAAAATATATCTTATACTAATCTTTTTCTTGTACCAAAATCTGATTGTACCTTGATTAGCCATCAAAGAGAGAGAAATGATATGAACCTACTACCATTTGTAAAATTTATTCCATGGAAGGAAAATGATATTGATACTTTAATGAAACTTTGTTAAAGTACATAAATGACACACACAATATTATCTCTCCATTTTTATTTATTACAAGAAATATATTGGCAACCCAAGATGAGTGCTTGATGGGAAAGATGATGTTATACTATATCAACTTTGTTAACTCTTTCCTCATGAGGGGTTATACCCTTAGGTTGATAGGACTTTGCCTTTTACTTACTTGTTTTGAATTTGTATCTAGCTATATAGTGTCTTGAGCTAAGCTAAGATCAAAACTCTTGAGATAACTATACTCCAAAGTAAATATATCAACAAACATTTTGCATAACTCAATGAATGCAAGTCTATATTCTTTACTACATACCTTTCCAAGTGCAATAAGTTTGTCTTTGAATATGGTGATAATCTCATAGTTCCCTTAATAGGTAAATATGTTTATTTTCTCTTTATTCATTTGATCATCATCATTAAAAATTTTCTCAAGTGTCACTAGACATTTAGGGAGTTTGTTTAACCTTAGTTATACAATCTGATCACTATATTGCTACTATAACTTAGATTGATTTCATGAAGATAAATCAATCTCTTCTTGGAGAAAGCATGATATCTATTTGACACTATCAAAGACTTTCTAATTAATGTCATTATCAATATTTGAATGTTTTATCACTACCTTGATATATGGTTGACATATTTAACTCTTGACAACATTAGGGATATCAAACTAAGATCCAAATGCAACGAACCTATGCAGATGAATATTCTCCTCTCTTGGAATGGCTTATATATTGAAATCCTAAAAGTATTTTATAAGATCACATAACTTATGATTTTAGGACTTTATCACATAGTTTTTTGTTACATTTTATCCCCTCAATTAGTCAATAATCAAGTCACTATCACCAAACACCTACAATTAATTCACTCTTATCTTCTAATCCCATTGAAGGTCATGCATAAGTGCTTCATACTCTACTAAATTAAAAGTAAAACTAAATTGAAATATTAAAGTGGTATAATAACTTTACTTAGAGGGAGACACCAATAGTGCACCACCTCCTTCACCAATCTTACTCCTAGATCTGCTAAAGAACAATTGCCATAAACCATCCATGGGCTCACTAGGATTCACTAACTCTAGAATGAAATATCCTTCTTCATGTAAGAAATATATCCCTAGACCTTATTCTTTTATGAACTTATATGGACCTTGTTAATTATTTTTAAATCTTCACTCATAAATAAATAGATTAGGTATGCCTTCAATGGAAACAATTGGTTCTTAATTAATATGGAGATGTCCTTATTCAAGAATAGTGTAGTTAATGTTGTAAAACAATATAGGGTTATATGTGATTATCAACAATTGGTTTTGATTATATCTTATCTTTTTTACCATACCTATTTCTAAACACCATGTAAGACCAATCTAATGTTAAAAATCCCCTAATATTGGTTGTGAACTCCCTAGATAGACATATGGAAAAGTAGGGTGGTGTTGCAACTAGGATGAGGAGGAATAATGATCAAAATATATTCAATGTAAATATTCATATCTTATTTTTTGAAAAGGTAATCTTAAAAATATTATGATAGAAGTTTTTTATAAAACTAACAAAAGGGTAAATAACCTGAACATAACAAAAAACTAAACAAACTAATTAATAAACTATTAAATTTGGATCAGTTAAGATTCCAACAACTCCCCTTGATCCAAAGAGGTATAAAATATAAATAATATATAAAAATGACTCTAAAATCATCAAAGAAGATTGTCACAACTGTAAATGGTGAATTGTACCTCTGACATTGACCAAAAATGTATTCCACTACATAAATAAGCTCATCCCTATGAGTTATGGCAAAAAGTGGTTAATGAATAAGATCAAACCTAGATCATCCCAATGATAATCATACCGTACTATAGCATAACATGATCAAACATACCCAACTACATCAACCTACATAAAGTCCCACATAGGAACCTATCCAAATGATAAACATGTAATATGTATGTAAAATAATCCTTATGCCCAACAAACATTGTGTAGACACCTAAAAATGGCCACCAATAACCTCTAACTAGCCTTTTAACCAATTTCTACCAAAGTGCACAATTTGTCTTAAGAATATTAAAATGCATTAAATGAGTTGAAATTGAATATTAAAGTTCTGATTTTGGATAGAGTATCATTAAATTGGGCAATGCAATTTATGGGCTAGTTAATTTTGATCAGATCATTTTGAGTTAAAATGCCAATTTTACACTTGGGTGCTCTAGATTGCTCTTTTCTATCAAATATCTTGCATGAGACATGTGCCTTTGTTATTTTCTATTGGAAACATCCTAAATGGGATAATGGATCCAATTCATTTGACATTAACTTCCAATTCTAATCCACTCAAATTTTGGACCAATAACAAGGCATTATGTTCAATTTAAGTAATTTGTGCACAAAGTCTTTAATCATGCTTAAGAGATAATCAATCAAAATCAAGGCCTAATTAATAATTCCATGGAAACTTGTTGAAAACTTATTTTTATAAATGAATATTGAATATCTTCATTACAAGTGATCTCATTTCTTGGGAAGACATCACTAACCTATAAATGCATAAAATATCAAGGTTAACCCCTCCCATGCCACATCAATGCCTCCCATGCCTCATCAATGCCTCCTATACCTCCTAAATTCCCATCTCTCAAATATTGATGAGATTATTTATGGATTTTTAACTACATAATTGGAATAATCCCTAGCCACACATCTCAATCTTGAGATGGTCGATTCAGGTTGATTTAGACCATTTTCCAAAATCTATAAATAAGAGGCCTTGCCACATGAATTTTAAGCTTAATTTGTGCAAATTTACCATTTAAAATTGATTCCAAGAGATCTCACATGCCAAATTTATGATGCCAAAATATTGAGCCAACCCAATCCAAAGCCACAAGGTACTAAGGAGAAGAGGAGATAGTCAAGCCTCCTTTGATGAAGACTTCATGAGCACAAGCTGAGTAAGACACTACAACAAGCATTTGGAGCATACAAGGAAGGTGAAGGATTATTGTTTTTGTTTATTTTTTAGTTGTGATTTTCATTTGTTTTTGTTATTAAGCTCAACCTAGTAACTAGGCCTAGAGATGTATGCTAATTGGTGTGTTATTATCAATTTGTTTGCATTTTTGGACTAACACAATACTAATCACCTCTCTTGAGTCAAATTCCTAGTTCACACATTGATGACCTTTATTTAACACTAAATGTGATAACAAACCCTATCAACTCATACTATCACTAATGACTAATCAAATATCAACAAATACAATATCTTCTCCCCCCATCAAGTGAGAGGTGATAAGCCTTACATCGAGATAAATAAAAAAACTAACTTTGTTTGCTCTAATTCATGAATATAAGATATAGATAACCAAAAAATGGAACTAAAAGAAAAAAAATCCAAAAAATGATACTATAATATATCATATTTTTTAGCCTAGTAGTTTACACAAGATGGATGAATCATTAATCACTCAGAACAAGTTTTCAAGTCCATCGAGACCATAGAACTCAACCATATAGGATGCCTCCTGATCATAAGAAGTGTTATAATAACTAGAATAGCTAGAGGAACTAGAAGATATACCACTAGAATGATCCACATAATTTTCCCCAACTTTATTTTTATGTGGATAAGAGGGTCATTAATAAGGACATACATCTATAAGATGTCCAATACCACCACATTTGAAACATTTTGGCTCTTTCCTATGCCGATGAGATCTAAAATAAGTTGAATCACTGAAATAACTATAGGAGTGAGAATAATACTTATGATGAGGTCTGCATTTGGAAGACCCTAGAGAGTGTTGATCTAAATGTTATGGAATCCATCTAGAATGATGTGGATAATATCACTAAAAGTGTTTCAAAGAATACTTCTAAAACTAATACTATACATGATGATGATCTATATGTTGGGACCTATTCTTTACATAGTGAGCCTCTTCAATAGGCATACTTTTCTTCTTTGCAAATTGTCTCTCATGCTAAGTCAACAACTCACAGATGGATTCAAATGTGGAACCATTAATTTTATCCCTAAGCTGTAACATTTCAAAAAAATTGGTGAATGTATAACTAAGGCCATTCAATGTGATGGAAATAAACATGTGATCATCAATTTCACCCTTTATATTACAATAATCTTGTTTTAGTGTTTTTATGGGGGAAATATATTTAGAGACATCTTCATTATCCATCATTTTATTGTTCAAAAGCTAAATAAGAAATTCAATCTTATTGTATGTAGTTTATTTATCATAAAAATATTTTAATGATTTCCACACTTTCAATGCACCAATTTTAATTACCTCAATATGAATGATAACATGTTTAGTGTAAGACTATTTTAAAAGTGCAAGTGCACACTTACCATGATTTTGGTACTCAACTAGATTTATTGATTCAGATGGTGGTGTGATTTATTTCTCTAAAATTTCCCATAAATCAATAAATATTAGGGTGTTATCCATGTTATCAATCCATTGTTTGTAATTTTTAGGGGATAATTAATCATTTTATGAGATCAAACTCACAAATTTTGTGATGATGCAACAAAAGAAGTAAAACAACAATATGAATGCTACTCATGGTTTCACCTATACCTTTGTAAGTAGATTAGATATAAAAGATGTTCAGATATAAAAAATTTACACCATTATGGCATAAAAAATTAATTTGTCTACCTCTTATGATTCCCTTTACACCAAAAATAAGAACAAAATACTAAATTTGATCAAACTACAAGTTTAAAAGGTTTTGAACCCTTGACCCTACTTTTTCATGTGCTTGTAAAATGTATATGTCTAATGATACAATGAATATTGAAATTTATTAGGAGGATTTTCAATATAGCTAAATATTGTCTAATTTAAAAAAAATAAAAACCAGATTTCAAACATGTAGAAAAAAATTTCACCTTTTAATTCACTTTGATTATAAAAAAGGTTGAATGAACTTCATGTTTTGTGGGATGAAAGTGGACCCTATATATATATTGGCTTTTTTTTGGGAACCTCAAAATGAAATGAATACTTTTAAATAAAAAAGATTATTAATCTATATCTATTTATTAATGGTGTTTTCTAAAAATGGTGGCTACTTCTATATTGATCCCTATGTTGTCTAAATCGATCCCTATACCATAAAAATTGATCCCTTTATCCATCTACTTTATCCCTCTTCATATTTCAACAACATGGTGAATATTTTCCAATGAATATTAGCTATTTATCTTTAAAATCCATTCTAATCTAGTTGTCCATCATAAAGGTGTTTTTATCAAAATAGTTATGATATAAAAGTGTAGGGGATGATAAAAATTAAAAATAGAACTCTATTATACACTCTTTGGTGTGGTTCTGATACCACTATTGTAACTAGGATGAGGAGGAATAATGATCCAAATATATTCAATTTAAATGTTCATCTCTTATTTTTGTACAATGTTAATCTTAAAAGGCTCATGAGAGAAGAATTTGGTTATAAAACCAACAAATAGGTAAATAATTTCAACATAACAAAAAACTAAACAAAATAATTAATAAACTATTAAATTTGGATCAGACATGATCCTAATAGGTGGTAGGTCTATTAAAACATATTGAGTAATTGAAAAAGTGTGGAAAGAATTTAGGGTTAAATTAAGACTTTTGATGATACCTATAATCTTAGTGGTTGTCCCATCTAGTTGCAAAACTCTTTTGGTGATTGGTTCATACTTTAGACCTAGTTTATTAGCCACATACTTGGGAATTATAGAGGTGATAACACCACTATCAATAATAAAATTATGGAATAAAGACTCACCTATAATTATATAAATATATAATGGAGTAGGCTTATCATTTTTTACTTATTTCCCTCCTTCAATTTGAGATTCATTCATAAGAACTACCTACTCTTTCATAGCTAGTCTAACTACAAGGTTGAGGTTTGATAGCTCTTCTTGAAGTATATATTTTTATTTAGGGATGGAAAATGTCTCCCAAATTTATATATTCACATGTACCTTCTTCATTTGATCAATAATGTTAATATAATAACTACTAATTTTTGGTTGTCCTTTAGGAGCAACAACACTATCTTGAGCTTCTAAATATTCAGTTAGAAGAACAAATCTTACAATTTTATTTGTATGCATTCATTTAAATTTAGGGGATGAATTATACCTATTTTTACCTTGAATCACTTGATTATATGGAATATGTAATTCAATTAAATCTTGATTACCTTCTATTGTTCTTTTCTTAACCTTTGTGTTGGCTACCACAGGAATATCAATGTTATTTATGCCTCGAAACTGATTAATTACACAATAATATCCTTATTATATTTTCCTTGTGGTGTCATTTTAACTTTTTATATTTTATAATATTTAGTACCTTGAGAATCTTGAACACCTTGCACCATGGGAGTTTGATTGGACACAACATTTGAGTACATAATGTGATTTTGGAGCTAATCATAAGGAAAGTACCATGACTAATATTGGAATATATATATTTTTAATCTATAATGATATCATTTGAATAGATATAAAAATTTTGGTTATAGTTATTATAACGCCTAACATTGGTGATTTATCCTTAACCTTGATAGTTACCTTAGAAAGGAGGTCAATTAGCCTGATTGAACTTGTTGTGGGACTACCAAGGATTACATTGTTGAGATTACTACCTTTTTATGTTTAAAATATCATTTAAAAAATATGATAAAATATTCTTGACTTCATTTAAGTCATTAGGAGGATTAGAGACATCATTTTCTTGATTGTTTAAAGAACGAACACAAGCCAATGTGGGAAATAAAAGAGGTGTAGAAGTAAGGGGATGGAATTATAGAAACAAATGCATGAGGGATTCTATAAATCTTAAAAACTTGGTTAAGATAATTATCATCCCTTATTTCTACCTCACATGCTTCACGCATTTCATTTTCCCCATTGATTGAATCATTATTGCTACGTCACTACTCAAAGTTGTAAAGTAGTACAAAAATGCATAGTTTATAGTCGGATTGACTATGGTTGTGATCATATCAAAAGTATTTTTAAATATATATTTGAAATAACCATGAATTATTGAGAATCCATATTTATGGTCGCTATTTAATCCACCAAGGACAAATGATCACTCATATCTTTAAATTGCTTACACAATTTTTCTCCCAATCCATCCCAAGTAGTAATAGAATTATGCCTCAAACCTCTATACCATTGATTATCCTTCATTTTAAATGAATTAGATTTAAATATTATTGATAAATTCTCATATAGCACATGATGCATATAAAAAAATATTAGCAATGTATATTATATGCTCAATAGGAGTGGTGAAATCCTTTGCAATGAAATATGGGATGCTTTTAAGGGCAAAAAAAGAGATGTCATCACATTGAACTAGGTTAAGCAGGTTGCCACCATTGAAAGGGAAAAAATCCTAATTTATATGCATTTCCATCTTTAAATTTAGAAGTAAACAGAAAAATTCTATGGATATGTTGGAAGCAAAACATATTTTTAGATAAGGATGTGTACTTGTAAATATTTTCTTCTTAACATAATGATAAGTTAATTCTACAAACTCATAAGGAGTAACCTTGGAAGAGGATCTTTTATTTACCTTTGGAATTAAAAATATACACTAATATTTAACTAGGATGTTTGAAAGATTATTGAAGTTGCTAGATGTTGAATGTAGATGCTATTAAAGTTGTAATTATGTCAAGACCAACATCGATCTTGAGAAATCTTTTTGAATTTGGGTCCCACTAGGCATGCCAAAACTATTTTCACTTTGAATTTCACCTTTTGAGGAGGTATTTTAGATCTCTTCATTCAATTTACATAATATAAAATATCAAATATATAGGTGTCCTATGACTAAAAAGAACCTCCAAAGAGGGTTGGCTCCCATGATGTTATACCTATAATATCACTACATAGACTCAAATTGTAATGAAAAGGGAAGGAGAAACCTAAAATTAAATAGAAAAAGGAGTGATTCACCAAATTATAAGTATAATCCTCTTGTATATGAGTTGATAAAAAAATCTAAGACAATTTTGAATCTAATCACACAACTTCAGATAGTCTTTATAACATAAGTATTTAAATATGGATGTTGTAGTTGATACATCAATTAACATGGAAAATAAAAAGGCCTATAATGAATAATGAAGGTTTTCCACACTTAAAATTCTCACAACCACTTGATACACACCATATGATCTAAAATAAGATAACTTACTCAAAAAAAGGTAAGATAGAAGAGGAAAAATGTAAGGAGATTGAACATCAACACTAACATTCATCAACAATTCACCATGAAAGCACTAAACGTGAGACAAAGAACACAAAAATAGTTTTCATTTAATTAAAAAGAAAAAAAGTATAAATTTTACTAGGTCTTCATCATAATAAAATGGAGGATCCTTTACAATGTCCTTTTTAGGAGTATATATATAATAATGGAGAAGAGAGAGAGAAGGTGGACATGTAAGAAGCCTATTATAACTTTCATCTATCATGAAACTAGTTACAATGCCAATAAAAGGTGAAAAATTAGTACTATCATTTATCCTCAACATGTGTTATCTTGGATTGATGATTGTCTCATGAGAGGTGGTGTAAAAGTGGCTCTTGGACTTCTATGACTCATCCTTATTCTCTTGAAACTACCCTTTCTTGATTTATGAGTTCCAAGTTGATACCTTGACACATGGCTTAGTTGACCTCATTGGAATATTTATATACCATTATTGTCACTTGAAATGATATTTTTGAAATTTATAATTAAAATTTATATCTCTTCACACTTTTATCTTTATCATTAGAACCTAAAATTTCATGTCCAACCTTGTTTGATCCAAAGGAATGTAATTAAGACAAGTAGTCTTCCTCCAAGGTCTAGTATTTATTTGAAGATGGTCATAAAAATATTTTCAATCCCATCTTTTTATTTTATAATGTCATTTAATCTCTATCCAATATTATATATGATCTTAAAATGAGTTTTCATAACTTACTAACAAGATATTTGGAAAGGGTTGTAAGTATTCATGCTATATAAACTCCATATAGACATGAGAATTATATTCAGACCTTGTCCATGTTAGATGATTTCAAAACTAATTTTTTAGGTGTTTATTTCTTCTATAATTCTTTATTAATATTTTCAACTTGAGACAAGCTTGAAAATTTGGTAGAGGCATGCATGTTTCCTTGAATGTTATCAACAACATGACCAGTGGACTATTCACCGAATAAGTTCTCCCATTCTACCTATAGCCATTAGAATTGTTTTGTTAATGACCTATATAATCCTCCAAGGGTGATGATATATGTTTTTAAATATTCTTTGAGGGTAATTATGCCCTTAGTGACCTTAAGAAGGTTTGTAACCTCAACCCTCTATGCAAATATGAGAATAATATTCGTTTAGGACTACTTTAGTGACTTGAAACCTATAAAAACGTAATGAAAGCACCTTTAATGGGAGTTTTAAGTTAATTATAATTTTTCCCAGGCCTAGGAGGTATCTTCAACTAATTAAAAGGACCTCATTCATTCAAACACTTGCAAATAGGCTTGAAAGTGCAGTTTTTAGGCCATTTTCTTGTACTTCTCTTCCATGCATGCCAAGATTATGGATTCACTAGGTACTCATGAGGATTAAATATGTCATTAAGGTTTTTTGAATTAATTTCATTACCATTGGATTCCATTTGGATACATTCACAATCATCAAGCTCTTTCAGGGCACAAAAGGTAGTTATATGTCTCCACTCTTATTACCAACTATTCATAGAGCTTAGCCCATTAATGGAATAAAAAATTCCATGAATTTGGAGTATAAAAATATTAAAAACATCCCATAAGGCCATTATATCCTATTCATCTACTCAACCAACTTCTCACATGAGAAAAATGACCTTCTCAGACATTGCAGGCTTGTAGGTGTGTATTCGAGATGACTATCTTATGAAAAAGTCCTTTTTCATGTTATTTTTTAGTTGTAAATTATTTTTAAAATATTTATAGATTACCCATGACATATATATTATTTTTTAAATACCTTGACCCCACCTAATGGCCTTAAGTCTTGATGTAGCCATGATTGGAGCTTTTTGATAGTTTATTTGACCCTAATTATCATCTTTTGATGTTTTCTCTTCATTAAAAGGCATATAATAATTTTATAAAATTTACTTATGGATCCAAAAAATAAATATGAACTTTTAAAATTCAATTTTGACACAAAAATTGCATATTATTTCTATATTTGGGAGTGTAGGCTTGTAGGTGTGCATTTCAAGTTTAAAACCCATTTCAAATTAGTTATTGAATTGACGTCCTTGCCTCTTATGACATTAAATGATCTTGAGACAAATTTGGATATTATTTGACATATTTTAATACTTTTCCCAAAGAGAAAACATATAAGGTTTTCCAATAATCTCTCATTATAGACTACAGACTTGACACAATATACTTGTGCATGCATGACTACATTGCTCTTTTGCCATTTTTACCATGATTGATATTGAAGGAGATTGAGGGAATTTGTTAAGGTATGAACATAATAATTAACATATAAATAATACATTAGAAACCTCAACCTTGGTTACAAGAATTTTACTTCTCTCTTCATACTTGAAACCTTGTCCAAGATCTTTAACTTAATGGCCTTCATGGCCTACTGCATAAAACTTCCTATCAAATATTATCGTGGGGGGTTTAATAATTTTATAGATACTATATCAGTTTATAATATAGTTTACCATGAGTTATTTTTTATTCAAAAAATTTCCACCATGAGAGGGACTTTTTAAACTTTACTTTGGACTTGTTTGACCTTGTTGATGGCCTTAGTAATCCATGTTTCTTAGGTCATGCTTTGTCCCTTGGTTATGTCTCATTCACTATAATATAAACCATTTAAATATTATATAAGTATATTCCAAATACATGAGTCATGAATCTAATTTCATAGTAATTTCTATGATCTCCACCCATGACATACTTTGCATTGTTAAGGTAGTTTTGATAATGTTAGGGTTCTTTATAAGTCTAGGTTATATTTGGTCTTGATTGTGAAATTGGGATTTAATAACTTATAAAAATGGTATGATGATAATAATATGAAATTTATATGACATTTTATGGTGTATGATAGTTTATATAGACAAGGATCAAGAGAGTGAAATGCAACATTGAAGTACACATTTCAAAGCTCCCAGAAGTAGGTTTCAACATTAAATGATTATTATATTGCCCTTAGATATCATAAAGTTAATATTAAGAGTTATAATCATTATAATATAAAATAAAAGACAAAAAACCTTTCATCTTCCTTATCACTTCCCTGGCAAGCTTGTGAAGGCTAGTTTCACATGCTTGGTCCGTATAGAAGAGAGAGATATTTAGGACTTGAATATTTTAATAGAGGATGGGAACCTAATTATATTTATATTATTTTAATTAATTTTTTTAATTATTTCCATATCTCTATGAATAAGTGTTAATAGTTTGAGGTGTCAAAAAGTGAATCTAATCCCCACTAGCTCAGTTTTGTCTTCATGTCTACACTTGTGAACCTGGTAGGAAATAAAAATAATTAAAATGTGACATAAAATTATTAAAATATATTTGTGTCACCCATATCTAAGCTACATCATGTATATGCATGCACTAGTAGAAATGAGTCTCCTTCTCACTATTTTCATTAGACAGACCAATTTTATGTTGTTTTTTAGGTGTTCTCCATATAATTAAGGTATAAGGTAATTTATAATGAGGTGAAATAAGTTTAAAATAATTAAATCACTATATCCACACCATTACCAAGACAAAACACATATATATTAAAGATTATAATACTAATGTACAGTGAAGAAGATCTTGATTCATTTCTAGCTCTTAAAGACCCTAATGTTGATGAGATGGTCTTTACTATATATCTAATAGGTTATCATGGATTATAAAATACAATTCAACCTATAAAACACTAATTCATTATGGATGATCAAGAGAGAATTTGATATGGAGATCATCATACACCTACATGCCCATATGAAGACCTACATGTTTGTATAGACATTATGAAAATAAGATTAAAAGATTGTTTAAATCATTAATATTGAGTGAAGTGCAAGGACTAAGAAACCATGAATAATATTTACATATTAATTTTATTCAATTTTAAGAATAAAATATCATCCATATTAACTCACCTTCATGTTTTGGTAGGGTCTGACCCAAAATGAGGACTTACAAGAGTGTATGGGAAAGGTTAAATGATTAAAGGCATCTAGGTGTTTGAATTAGGGTTCAAATTTACTAATAGGTCAAGATGGTATACATCAATTTTAATACATGGAGGACTTATTGGCATGTCTAAGCTATCCTAAATGAAAAGGATTGTAGACCTGTAGGTGTGCAAACCTATATGTCCTCATTCTTGAGCAAAAGGAGATAAGAATATTACAATGATGGGATATTTTATACCTCTTAAGGTAATCCTTGCCTATTAAAATTATTAATAGGCCATAAGTACATTATATAATCACTAAGAGTGACAAATATTTTTAGTATGGGGGAAATGCATTAGAGGATAGCAATGGGAATCCTAGACTAGCCTAATGAAGAGCTTCAAGTCTGCCCTCAAGGGTTGGGAGATAGTGTGTGTTTATTGTAGTGAGAATGGAAATTTGATAGGTAATGGAGATAATGAATATCCTAATTGAATATTGTAAAGGTGAAGCCACATGTGTTACAAGAGTAGAACCATCCAAAACAAGAACACTCAAGAATGCAGTCAAGGAACCTCATGAACACCATATAGGTTTGTGGATAAAACCTGAAGAAATATGGAATATATGAGGTGGATATAAGGAGTGAATGATATTTAAAGTTTAATTATATGTGTTTAGACACACTAAAAATTATTATATTCAATGTAAAAAAGAGAAAGTCTTATTGCAGCCAACATACCCCCATTTTTAATAATTGGGACCCTTAAGATGATTTGGACCTTAACACTAAAAACCAACTATTCTTCTAAATTTATTTATAATTTTAAGATCATCCACTTTTATAATGTGGTTTATTCTATCCATTATTTATCTTCATTTTGTCTAATCTTCCTAATGATTACCCTTAATATGATAAGTTCATGTTTCATGGAGTTCTTATTAGTGGATTTTGGCTAAAATTCACAACTTGGTCCTATTTAAGCTTTTAATAGCCTTTAGTCTATGGAAGTTTGATCTTGGCCATCCTTTAGAAAACCCTAAGCTTGAAACCTTGGCTTAAATTCAAATCTTTGTAGGAATAATTTTAGCAAAAATATTTGAAACTATTTTAGACCTAAGCCTAATTTTTATATTAAGGCTTGGTCATGTTTCTTAACACAACTAAGCCTTAAAATAATAATTATGTTTGGTCCCTTTTATGATGTTTACCCTTAATTTCCTATATTCATAAAAAAAAATTGAAGTTGGTTTTGCAGGGTCCCTTTTCAATATTTCCTAACTCAATCTTTTTGGTTTATACCTTAGCCTAAGACTTTAATCCTCAGGCCCTATCATATTTATTAATACTAATGAGACCTTAGGTTTAACACCTTATCCTAAGTCATTTATCTACCATGGGGCCTAACTTAATGTTCTTAATTCTGCACAAATCCAATGACCCTCACTTCATTTCAAGGCACAATCCAATAGAGTGAGAAAAAATTTAGTCTTGGCTTAAGAACATGCATCTCGTGAGATCCAACAACTCACATTTCCTTGCCACTATCAATCCAATATATTGAGGAGCCTTGACAAAGCTAAATGATTATCCCCTAAGACAAATCACATGTACTTACTTGGATCATGTTTTGATGGTTCTCACTCCCTTACAACTCATAGTCAGATGAAGTGAATGAAACATTGTAAAGTCAAAAGTATAAGAAGCCACACGGAGTCACCACATGGTACTCCCATATTTGAAGTTTGGAAATAAATGGATCCACACACTAAATAGAAACAATCAAGTGAAAGTTCTAAAATTATGATCAAATGGTTCTCGCTTCTTCTAATCCAATGAATTGAATTGAATCCAAGACCTAGGAGGTCCCACCAAGATGTCACGTGTTACTCTCACATTCAAAAATAAGGACTTCATGAGCTTACATTTTATGTTCTCATGAACATAATTTGACATTAATGAGGTCATATTTGATGTTAGTAGGACCATCAAATTTAATTTTGTCCAACCTTTTGTCTAAACAAAGGGGGCATATTTTAATGTCTTTTTAAGGGACCACTTTAATGCTTTTATTTATAACTTAACATAAAATACCTTAGACTAAGTTTTTTCATGTCTATTAACTTGAAATAAACTTAGTATAAATTGTATAACCTAAAGTCTTTATTTATATCTCAAGGTTGACTAAATATTGTGTATCTTGTAGGATCAATAGTTTTTGCTTCTTCAAGACATGATGATCTAATGGAGCAAGATTATGGATGACTTTTCAATGGAACTTCAGGGACCCATGTGCTTGAAATGTGGAGAAATCTCACTTGATCTATCATTGAGACAAAGATCAGAGCTTAGGAAGAATGAAAAGGTGCTAAGTGGTGCAACCATAAAACTTAGTACCCAAAGTAACCAATAGTATGCAAACTATAAGTTTTCAAGTAATGGTTTGTGCTAGTCTATATAGTTTGATCTAATGGAGTGAGGCTAAAGGAAAATTTTAAAAGGAAATAACTAGCGATCAAAAGCATTTATTAAAAATATATAAAAAGTACCAAGTAGATGCCACATAAGTGCAAAATGATAAATTCAAAGATTATATGCATTCAAAAAGGCAAATGTATATAAACAAAGGTTAGAATCAAATCTGAGGCATGAATGAGCCTAAGTCCAAGACACATTCACCATTAAAGCTTCAAAGAGCCCTAAATCTTTCATAAATCCCTAAATTGCATTTGAATTAAAACAAAATCAAGCCAAGAAGAATTCGATCACACTTCAAGCAAAAGAGTTAATCTAGGGGCCACTGTGATCTAATAGAAAGCAATTTGACTATTGAGAAGCCATGATAGCTTGAATAACTTTTAGTGATGACATAAAGCTATACTTATCCATAGATAGTGAAGGAAGGATTTTCAAAGACACTTAATTGGATGTAACAACTTTGAACAATGGAAACATGAACTAGTCAGAGCTTTTCTAGATTATAGAGAAACTACTAACCATCACCTAGGAGGAACAAAAAATTTCCACCGTAAGCAGAAGACATTATGACCTAGTTGAAATTCAAATGGCAAGTCTGAATAATGTAGCCATCAAACTTGAGTTACTCCATTGCATAGATATCCTTGCTCCTCTGTTTAAAGATTATAGAATTTAACAAGATTGGATCATACATGAACGTACCTTTAAAAGAGTAGCATATATTACCCTTTAGGCATTCAAAAATTAATATAAACTTAGGAATCCCCAAGTAGACCTACCTATCATCAAAGAGTGGAAAATCAAGCATGACTTGGATACAATACTTAGGCCATGGCTAATTCAAGGAAGCCATGTAATTGGAGACCCTGCAGGCAATATCCCAATTACCCAATTTAGAGGAGTTAGGGTAATTATGGAATTATTGAATAGAATATTAGGGGGCCCTTCCACCTCATTTGTCAATAGAATTTGACTATCCTATGTGTATTTTATGGTTGAAAAAGAGCTTACCACTCCCATTGGGGATATGATTAGCATACATTTGGAGAGGTAGTTCAATTTAATCAAGAAGAAAACTTGAAATTAGTTATTTATGATGTCTTATTTGTTGGATGCTCTATTAGCCTCCACTAATATCTTAGACATAAAAAACTAGTCTCCTATAGGCAGAACCACTATCTCCCACCATTACTCAAAGCTACACACCTTCATGTACATTAACCACATGCAATTTATTTATGATTGTATCTACCCTGCCTTAGTAGAATCCATCATAAGTATTCCTATTCCTAGGGTTACCCCCTTGATAAAAAATATGTAGAGATAATGGGAGACATAAGGCTATACCTAGACTACACAGTGATCGAGATTGAATGGATTATAATCTAGCCCTATAGATTTCTATTTATGTTTCAACCAAGATAGCTGAGTAGGAGATTGCCTATCAACTCCTCAATATTATTGATAGGACATGCAAGGATAAGAATAAGGTCCAACTACATTCCATGCCTTTGAAAATTAGTAGAATAACCTTGTAGGATTGGAAGCATGTCGATATCCTCTCTAGGCATAAAGACTCTTTCAAATTTCAACTTGATGAGCTTAGGGAGTGGGATCCCAATGACCATGTATCTAAGCATTTGAAATATAAGCAATTACTCAAGCCCACTTATGAGCATAGGCTTGGTGTCCATGATACCATATATACCAAAGCCACCAAATTTAAAGAAGTGTTGGCAAGGCCTAATAAACACAATATCAAACTTGAGAAAATATTGAAAAGAGATGAGAAGCCACCAAGTGAATTATGGTAAATGGGCCCCCTTCAATATCATCTACTACCTAGACCCTTATAACTAGCTCAAGAACAACCATAGGTAGAAGGGAAGCAAGCATAGCCATAAATCCCACAAGGCCCTGGCAAATAAAAGCTAGAATAAAAATAGAAGGACCATCCTTATCATTTTTGCCTCAAAGGATAGCTTCACCAATGGAATTCTTGGACATGATTGCCCTACCTCCTGAGGAAATTCTAGAAAATGATCTAAATGTTATTATTGAAGCATATGGCTTAGATGAATAAGAAGAAAAAATTGAAGGACTCCATGTTCAAGTACAACAAGTTATAGGGTTGCATGGTCAAGCAGAGGAAGTTGAAAAGGACAAAGGAAAGGAGCCTACCTTAGAGCTAGTCCTAGTGACACCCCAAAGGAAAAAATTAGAGTTGTCAATAGTCCCAATTGGATCTAAAATACCCAAGTTGACTTTCACACACCCAGTTAGTGAAATTAACTTGTTCAGTGAAGAGTACCCTATCCATGGACCAATTATCTCAGATTGGTTCATTTATGGAAAATTTCATAAGATCCCTTCTTTTTCAAACTCATGGGCATTAACCCAGGTTGTTAACATTGATGTTCATGATGATTTCAAACCTTGGATAGTGGATTTTATGAATCAATAGGAAGAGAGGAAAATAATAGAGACTATAGGGACAAATGGTGTAGACACCTAAATCTGGCCACCATTAACTTCTAGTTAGGATTTTGACCAATTTCCACTAAAATGGACAATTTGGATTGAAAACACTAAAATACATTAAAATATTTAAAATTGATATATTAAAGTCCCAATTTTGACTAGAGTATCATTAAATGGGGCAATGCAATTTATGGGCCAACTAACTTTGATCAGTTCATTTCAAGTCAAAATGCCAATTTTGTACCTAGGTGCTCTAGATTGCTTTTTTCTATCAAATATCTTGCACAAGACATGTTATTTGTTATTTTGTGTTGACAACATCCTAAATGGGATAGCGGATCCAATGCATCTGACATAGAATTCCAATTCTAATCCATTCAAATTTCAAGCCAATAATAAGGCATTATGATCTATTTCATTAATTTGTGCACAAAGTACTTAATCATACTTAAGATATAATTAAATAAAATTAGAGCCTAATTAATAATTCTATGGAAACTTGTTGAATACTTATTTTTGGAAATTAATATTGAATATTTATATCATCAGGTAACCTCATTTCTTGTGAAGACATCCCTAGGGCATAAATACCACAAATATCAGGATTCTTGCCTCCCATGCCTCATCAATGCCCTCCATGCCTCTTAATTTATCCTTTATCCCAAATATTGATGAGCCTATTTATGTATTTTAATTAAATAATTAGATTAATCCTTAACTACACATCTCAATCTTGAGATGGACGGTTCATGTTGATTTTAGCCATTTGCAAAAATCTACAAATATAAGGCCTTGCCACACGAATTTTAAATCTTGATAATGTAAAATTATAATGCACAAATGATTCCAAAATATATTGAAATTAGTGTTACCATTCCAAATTAATTCCAAGCCAAGCCAAAGCCACAAGGTGCCAAGGAGAAGAGGAGACAACCAAGCCTCCTTTGATGAAGACTTCATGAGCACAAGCCGAACAAGCCACTACAACAAGCATTTTGGAGCATCCAAGGAAGGTAAAAGTGGGTTTCTTTTGAATTTTAGTTGTGTGTTTTATTCATGTTTGTTAACTAATCTCTCCCTAGTGTCTAGGCCCAGAGATGTTATGCTAGTTAGTGTGTTTCTTTCATTTTTTTTTTCTTTGAAACTAACATGATACTAACCATCCTCTCTTGAGTCAAATTCCTAGATCACATATGGAAAATGCATGGATGCTCAAGAAGCATCAAGAAGTTCTCAAATAGAGGTGCTAAAGACTACAAAATTTACAAAATTGGCTACAATAGTGTAGTTTAACCCTAAAACTGTAGGATTAGAAAAGGTGACCACAAGGAAAACCATGGTGGGGACCGAAGAGTTCAAATTTTAGAAAGTTGAACCTTTTATTGAATTGAATCCTATTGGAGGATAAGGACTAGGTGAACATCCCATCCATGAAGAGGATATTAAAATCTTAATCTAAGCCTAGTCAGTTTAATCAAAAGCAGGGGTCAGAGGAATTAAATAGAGGATTTTTAATTTAGAAAGGGAAAAGGAAAACTTGGAGACATAGACAATTCTATCAATACGTGAATAAATGACCAAAATTATTGATGAGTCATTTTATGACATGTTTGAGGCATTTAAAATAATGAAGCTAAGGAAAAATGCATTAGCATAGTAGGGTACATTAGCCAAGGGTTTGGTCACCCAATGGAAAGCCTTAGAAGATAAAATAGCTAAACTTCTCAACATCCAAGTAAGTAAATAGATCCTAGGCTTCAAAACCATCAATTTAGGACACTTGACCACAGTTCTAGGAATTACAGTTGACAAAGTTCAAAGTTTGAGTATATGGCACAATAATGTGGAAAGGCTCCTAGAAGATGATAAAGAGATAATTGGAAGGGTTAAATATCTTATTAGGACTATTCTTGCAAACCTTACACAACCCACTACCCTTGAAATCATAAGTGATGAGGAATTCAAACATAGGGCTACTTTGGTAACTCAATAAATCAAAGGCAAGAGCCAAGGCCAATCTAGGGCAGATAATAGTAGGATCCTAGACATGATATTCAATGCTGGAGAAAGGACAAATAAAGCTATGAGCATTAAAAAAGCCATGGCCAAAAATAATAGATAACTTGAAAACTTGGCAAATCAAGAGAAAGAATGTATCCTGAAGCCTATTATGTATCTAAAGCTAGTTGATGAGCAACATACTAAATCCATGAGCATCCTCCAACAAATTAGACAATATTTTATTTTTTTGAATTTTTTGACATTGTGAAATAGAATATTCTATTGCAAAGGCATATGCTAGTTTGTTAAGAATATTTGCCTCTAGGTCAGTATAACATAGAAAATCAAGTGTATTTTAGAGGATGGTTAAAAAAATAGTTGTCCTTAGGTTTAACATTTGTATCTTAAAAGATGACTGGCATACTACCTAATATTTCTATAAAAGGGCGACATTATCACTTTGTAAGGGGATAATTTTGAGCAAATTTTGTACACTTGGAACATTTAATACTATCAAGGAAATATACAAAGATTTTCCATGTTTGATGTGTTTATTATATTTTAGATTTTATCTCAATTACCTATCTATGTTTTGAATTTGAATAATTTCTTTAAATTATGAGTTGTTTCCTTAGTTACAAGTTTTCTTATTTGTGTTGTGCTAAATTAGTTGAAAATATCTTGAATGTGCTTCATTTTATTTGCTTTGCATCAAATATGTGCATTAGTTATTTAGATGTGGTGGTAAAACATTAAAGTAGATTCAATTATTACCTATACTTTAATTTTATCCTTAGAGGTATGCCTGGTTTGTAATGAGATTTGGCCTTAAGTTAATTTACATTACATATAGGTTAAATGTATGCTCATCCTAATTGAAACTTTGTCATGATGTTCATGGTTAAGACTAGCAATCACCTATTTCTTTTCTGCCCTACCCTTCCTTTTGCTTCTTTCTTTATTTAATCCACCTTATCTCAAATCCATTGTAGATAATCATTTATATTAGCTTATAGTTTAATAACTTTGATCAAGATTCATTATCACTATCATATATATTGCACACGTTTAAGACCAAGGTGTCTTCCAACCACCAAATCATATAAATATTTTGGAATAATTTATCTTGCTCTGCTGCTATTTCACCATAGGCAACTAAATCACCAAAACCTTTAACTCATGACCTAAATTCTCTAAATTCTAAAATGAAAATTTTTATTTAAACACTAAGAGAACTTATGGTTCATTTAGAAGCATCAATGGGAGAAGCTCCATTGGCACTAGAAGGAGGGCTATGTAATCTTCACTAGTTTGGTGTTTTTTTATCAAAGGTTGGCATTATCTTTACATAATTGAGTAATTCATTACTCAAAAGTGTGAATATAATTTATCTTTATGTTTATTCACTAATCTTTGTGCTTTGTTTGTACAAAGATTGTAGTTATTTGTGGTTGAATGCTTAGTTTTGGTAAAGATAGATCCATATTTGAAAATCCATAGTATTTGAGGTTAGAATAGCTTATTTTGATCAAATATTGACTAATCCTTTATAAATTTTAGTTCATTTGAGATTATAATTGTAAAGATTAAGTATATTTGCATATTTAGATGCACCTTTAAGCTAGCTTAGTTGATATTTGATGTCCTTTGCCATCCTTCACATGGATCTTTGAAAAATTATCTTAGTGTATAAGTTTAATCCTTATTATTTAATAAGACTAACCTGATACACCGTATTTCAAACAAGATCTTAGGTCTTCATGCTTAAACTACCTAGAATTCTCATAAGGTCAAATTCAAAGACTATATAATCCTTACTCGAATTAGAAATCCATATAATAACTAGGATGGACAAAGGTAGGTGTAGACATTCCAAGTCTTTGCCAACTTCACCTCTAAAAGGTATTCCTATGTTCGACCTTCATCTAGGTATGGCTTGGTTGGGAGATTATTCAATCAACATGCCAGGTGTGGTACATGATCTCCAATGTAATCCTAAAAAATATTTTCCAATATTTAGTTTGATTGATATTATAACTAATGAGGAACATATTAAATCTTTCAAAGATACTTTAAGATTACTAAATGTCACACACCAAGATGCATCTTGTATATTTTTCCATTTTACCTTTAGGGATGATGCATATAAATGGTTTCTCAATTTGCTTGATAATTACATTACTAGCTAGGATGGTTTTACTAATGTTTTCATATATCAATTTGGCAAGATTATTAGTCCATGTGTCATATATCACCAATTCACCACCATCAGGAGGGATGCAAGTGAGCCCATAATGTCCTTCAATGTTAGGTTCTAAAACATGTATTGTAGAACCATAGATCCTTACAAACCTAATGGAGTTTTATCTCTAGAAATATACAAGGATGCAGTAGATCCCATGACTTCTATCTTTCTGAAGAGATCTCTTCCAACTATAACTACATTAGCTAGGGCCTATTTTGAAGTCATGGTCATCAATGATCAAATAAAACCATAAGGACAAATGGTTTATTATGTCCCAAACATTAGTCCAAAAAATCCTACCCTACATATCTTACCAAATAATAATCATAATGTCTTAGCCTTGAACTAACTCCAAAATATGACTCAATTACCTCTGAATCATTTTACTCTAAATCAGAACCTAGGGTTTCTAAGTCACCCTACTAATAATGGATTCAATATAGGTGATCAAAAGGCTTTAGTGATAACTGATAGTACCAATAGTAACCAAGTCCATAATTCTAAAACCCTTAAGAGTGAAAATGAATCCATTCTGAAAAGGGTCCAAAAGTTAAGCACCAATTTCATTTAGTTGTAAAAACAAGTTGGTAATACTGGAAAAAGCTCTAGTAGGAACTTCACATTCCAAAAATTTAATAACCCAACCAACAAGTTTCAAAATGATAGTTTCTACAATAAAAATAATAATGAACCATCCTTTAGAAAGAAGCCTATGGATAATAATCTTATTGACATTGCTTTGCCTGAGTATTGTAGAGTGTATGTTACTGCTAAACATAGTGAGATCAATTGTATTGATTTTTTAAGGCTTTTGAATCATTTATAGAAGATTTAGATACATTTGAAGTGGTACCTAACAAGGATAATGGTGTAGGTGATTATAGATCTAAACCATTTGGTCAAGTCAACATGGTATAAGCCTTTATGTTCCCATTCCAAGAGGACAATTAACTGGATGATGTCCTTGAAGAATTCCAATCATTCCAAAAATTCCTGAAGAAGATTTATCCTTTGAGGAATAGAGAGAAAAAGTAGCCTTCAACTACTTCCACTCCTGTAAATAATTTTGGGAATCCTCTAGACACTTCTTTGAGAAATGATCTAGCCACCCAAAGAGAGTATTTCTAAACATGCTATTGATAATCTTGAATCCTCAAATAGAACTGGTTATAATTTTTTGAGGATATGAAGAAGATAAAAGCTAACATTACCCTACATGAATTGACATAGATAATAGATAAAAGGGACTTGATATTGGAATCCTTATCCAAGAAACCTAGAATACCAACCCAAGCAGATAATGCTAATGTGGCCATGCACAAAGCAAAATTAGAGTCTCCACCTTTCTTGCTCATGGTTAGGATGTTTGGTAAAAATTTGCATAACTGTTTACTATATTTTGGTGATTCAACTAAAATCATGCCTATAGACATTTGTAATCAACTTGGCTTGCACCTATTAAGTTTGATAGGGTTTTTACTCAGTTAGACAAATCAAGGGTTGAAGTAATTAGAGAGTTATTAAATGTCTATATGCAATTAGCCTTTGAATCTACGAAGTAACAATTTATTGATATCTAGGTTTTGGACATCTTAGATGTTTATGGAATATTTCTAAGCAAATATTGGACCAAGTTATTAAATGGCTACATGTCCATAGATTTTCATATCTTTGGTTGCCTTGGAAAGGTGTACCTAATTAGATTAGAGTTAAGAGAGAACCAAGAATGAAACACATGATTACTAAATACAATGTTGTGAATGAGAGAGTAAACGTCATTTACTTTGATTTGGGAGTCTTCACTCTATAAATTGCAAAGGTGACTGGTCTTAAAAGCACTCCTACTATGCCTGGTCTATAGAAGCTACACTTTGATGGTGTTAAATGCAAATCTAGATCTAGATGGTGTTAAATATCATGCATCTTATAGGCTATAATTTCCATGCACCAATAACCTTAATAAATATGATTCCCTCATTTTAGGTTTGAAATTTGCTATTAAAAATAAGGTTAGATAAATACTAGTCCATGGAGATTCAAAGATGGTAGTTAATCAAGTGAAAATAAAATATCAATGCAAACTATCACACCTAAAAAGGTATAAGTTTAAGGCTTGGGATTTGATAGAATTTTTTGATGCATTTACAATCATCTATATTCCCAAAGAAAAGAATAAGCTTACTGATGAAGTATCTTCTGTTACATCCAACCTCATGCCTGATTAGGATTCTCCTAATTTTAGCATTGAGCTAGTACCTTGTCCCTCCATTCTAGATAATGTAAACCATTTCCAAGTCTTTAGTGATGACTAATAGATATTAAAGTTCATAACCAACTCAAGAGATTTCAAATCCCATGTCATTGACTCTAAAAGAAATAGATTTGATGGCAAGGTCATTCACCTAAATTACAATAAGATACCTAAGGGAATGATTGCCTTAAAAGGGTTTTTTGACCAAGACAAACTAGATGAGACCCATAAAATTCCCAAGGTAAGTGGAAAAGATTAAAATTTTATGGATCTTGGACCTCAAGATCAACATCAATTAGTTAATCTGGGAAAATCTTGCATAGATATGGAAAATAAGAAAGGTAGAGAGCTACTTACCAAGTACAAAAATTTATAGCTTGGTCTTATCAAGATTTAAAAAACTTTAACCCAAAATTTATCACCCACACTATACCCCTAAATGAAAATTGTAAACCCTTCAAGCATAAACAAAGGCCTGTGAATCTTGTCCTAGAGCCAATGATTTTTAAAGAAGTCAAGAAGCTATTAGATGCAAGGATTGTGTTTCTCATTTCACACTCCACTTGGGTTTCCAATTTAGTTTTGGTTAGGAAAAAGAATAGTGAAATTAGATTATGCATTGAATTTAGAAATTTGAACAAAGCATCTGAAGAGGATAATTATCCTCTTTCTTCTCTTGACCAAGTGATATAGATTATTTCAAGTTCAAACAAGATGTCTTTTCTTGATGTATTTTTAGGTTATAACCAGGTGTTGGTTGACAAGGAAGACAAAATGAAGACAACTTTTACAACTAAGTGCAAATTTTTTGTCTATAAGAGGATGACTTTTGGTTTGATTAATGCAAGAGATGCATTTCAAAGGGCCATGAACCATGCCTTCCAAGTCTTGATTCATAAGTGTATCATTATATATATGTACGATCTAATAGGTTTTTTCTAAAAATAGGGAAGATCACTTTATGCACTTACAACAAGTATTTGAGAGATGCAGAAGGTATGGAGTTTTCTTAAACCCCCAAAAGAGTATCTTTTCTATTAATGAAGGTAAATTTATAGGTCATGTCATCACTAAGGAAGATATATCCATTGATCCTGAAATAATGGAACCTATATCAAAGATACAACCTCCAAATAGTAGAAAAGATTCAAAATATTTCTTTGGTAACATCAATTTTGTAAGAAAATTCATTTCTAGTTTTGCAAAAATTGTCAAAATATTGAATAATATGCTAAATAAAGATAATAAGGTGAATTGGAATGAGGAGTCCCAACAATCTTTTGGAGATATCAAAGCTCCAGTCTTGATAAGCCATAATTTTTCAAAGGACTTTTATCTCTACTCTTTCTCTTTTAATCATACCGTTGTTGCTATTTTAACTCAAAAAATTGAAGGATGTGATCATCCTATTACTTTCATGAGTATTAACCTAAATAAAAATGAGTTAAACTATTTTTTAATTAAAAAACAAGCACTTGCATTAGTTAAGGTGGTAAAGAAAATTAGGCACTATATCATTAGAAATAAGGTACACACTATTCTACTTGACTCTGCCACTAAGCTAATGTTAAGCCAAAATGAAATTGGAGAGCGTAGAGGTAAATGGATGTTAGTTTTAAAATAATATGACATAGAAATGATAATTTTAAAACTAGTAAGATGCCAAAGCTTAATCCAAATGATTGTTAATGCTAGCCCTAGGATAAAAATAATGCAAGTTGATCAATAGAGTTTTCAAGCTAATGAATGGTATGATTCTATTATTCATTTTCTAATTAATGACACTTATCTTTCAATAATAACCAAAGAACAAAATAGGGGTCTTAGATTGAAATCTACCAATTATCTGATCAAGGACAAGATCTTATAAAGGGATAACTTTGAAGGGATCTACTTAAGTTGTGTCTCAAAAGATGAAGCTACATAGATCATGAGCACCTTCCATGAGAAGTTAGGTAGTGGACATCCATCTGGAAAACCATAGCTCACAAGATCCTCAGGTTTGGTTACTATTGGCCAACTATTTTCAAAGAGGCTCACAAGCATGTGAGGTAATGACACTCTTGTCAGATATTCAACACCAAAGAACCAAAGGTAGCCATGCCTTTGTAACTAGTAATGGTTGACAAACACTTTGCACAATGGGGGTTAGACTTTGTAGGGTGATCAACACCAATTATTATAAAGGTCACAAATATATCCTGATTACCACAGACTATTATACAAGGTTGACTAAAGATGTAGCTACTAAACAATGCAAAATTGAAGAAGTGATCAACTTTTTGGAAGAAAACATTTGTACTAGATTTAGAACTCTAATCTCTTTAGTGTGTGATAGTGGATCTACATTTATATCCATAAAAATGACTGAGTGGGATTATGATAATGGTATCTCTCCAAAGTTTGCATCCAACCATTATCCCCAAGGAAATAGAGTCTTTGAATCTACTAATAAGAACTTAATGAAGGCAATCAAAAAGTCTACTGCAGACAAACCTAGGACTTGGCATAAACTACTTAAATTTGCACTATGGGCTGATAGGATAAGTATAAATCAAGCATTGAAGGCATCACCATTTCTATTTTTGTATGGATAATAACCCATTTTTCTTATCACTCTTAATTTGAACAAATACATGTTCATGCAAGAATACATGGATGAAAGCCAAGAGTTGGAAAATTCAAGATTGTTAGACATCATCTAGATGGAAAATGTAAGGCAAGAAGACTTTGCTAAGTTTAGTAGACACCAAACCATATTTAAAATGTGGTTTGACAAAAGGTTAAAGATAAAGGTATTTATAAAAGGAGACTTGATCCTCCTTTAGGATAAAGCATCAGAACCCAAGGGAAAGCATGGCAAATTCACACCTTTATGGATTAGCCCATATCAAATTACTAAGACACTTGACAACAACACCTTCAAACTAAATAACCTTCAAGGAATAGAATTCATGTTCACCACCAGTGGGAAATATCTCAAGCATTACTTTAGTTCTCCTCCACCAGGAGTCTTGATGGAATAAATTTGTAAGACTAGTTAGATTTAGTGTAGGTAGGTTAGTTAGTTTCTTTCAGTTCTTTCCTTTTGGTCTCCTATTTATATATATATATTTTTGCTTTCCTTTAGTTTTATGCTTCGTTTTCTTTTTTTGTGTGTTTGTTTTCTATTTTTTGTTTTTCTTTGTTTCTCTATTCCTTGATCCTAATAAGTACTTTTGGATAAACCTATGCTCAAAATTTGTTTGATTTACTTAGAACCCTAAATTCAGAAATGAAGGTGCAAACCTTATTAATATGTTGACCATGGATTTGAAACACCATCCTAACATTATAGTCTAAAGAATCTAGTGAAGACTAGTAAATGAGATAATTATTTCACATGACCTTAAATGTTGTATTTGGTATAAACTTGGTTTTAAGAAGAATTTCATGTGTAGGATGAAAGTTTGAATTGTTAGGGCATAGTCATGCTTGTACTTAACAAACATCCTTACCTAGGATAAAGGCTACAACCATATGTGATTACCTAAAGATCAAAAACTTGATAAAATCCTTAAACCTGACTTTTTTGGTTCCCAACCTTTGTTAAAAGGCCTAAAAGATCTAAAAATACAAAAATGAAAAGTTTATTGCAAAATCAAAAGCTTTTTTTAAGCAAAGGTGATTCTAGAAATCTCTACTAAGGCTATAGATTCCTAGATGGTAGTAGATCAAGGCCTTGAGTAAAGCCAAAGGTATCTCTATCAATGATATAGATGTCTAGCTAACAGTAGAGTAATGTGAAAGCCTTTATTGAGTCAAAAGCATGGTTTTCAATGAATATCTAAGTATGCTCCAACTCATGTTAATGATTAAAGATATGGAACCTAGAAGTTGTTCCCTGAATCCCTTGGTAAATATTAGGTGGAATCAAAGAGCACACATAACATGTCTATATTTTGGTGATTAATGTTAATTCTATATGTGCAAGGTTTATTTTAACCAATAGCTAGTTTAGATAATGGCATTGATCAAATGAAGTAAGTGACCTATTTACTTGTCTAAACCTGAATCTCTAGGTTCTAACATATTGATATGTTTCCCCTATGAGTTGCCATTTTTTGGGGTCAACATACCCCCATTTTTGAAAATTAGGACCCTTGAGATGATTTGAACCTTAACACTAAAAACCAACAAGTATTCTAAATTTATTTAGAATTTGAAGATTATCCACTTTGATAAGTTGGTTTATTATGTTCATGATTGAGTTTCATTTTGTCTAATATTCCAAATGATTTCCCTTTGTATGATAAGTGTAGGTTTCATAGAGATCCTATTAGTGAATTTTAGTTAAAATTAATAACTTGGTCCTATTCAAGATTTTAATAGCCTTTGGTCTATGGAAGTTTGATCCTAGTCCTCCTTTAGAAAACCCTAATCTTGAACCCTTGGCTTAAATTCAAATCTTGGTAAGAAGACTTTTAGCGAGAATAGTTTAAACTATTTTAGGCCTAAGCCTAATTTGTATATTAAGGCTTGGTCATGTTTCTTAACATAACCAAGCCTTAACATAAAAATTATGCTTGGTCCCTTTTATTATGTTTCCCCTTGGTTTATTATATTCATAACCACATCCAAAGTTGGTTTTGTAGGGTTCTTTTTTAAAATTTCCTAACTTGGTCCTTTTGGTTTATACCTTAGACTAAGACTTTAATCCTAAGGCACCACCATATTTATTAATATAGATGAGACCTTAGGTTTAACACCTTAGCCAAATTCATTTATCTACCATGGGCCCTAACTTAATGTTATTACTTCTTCATAGATCTAACAACCCTCACTTCATCATGGGCATGATCCAACAGAGTGAGGAGTCTTGATAAAGCTAAACACTTATCCCTTGGGACCAATCATATGCAGTTACCTGAATCATTATCCAATGGTCCTTACTCCCTAAAAGCTCATAGTTAGATGGAGTGAATGTAACATTGAAAAGTTAAAAGTTTGGGAGGCCATGTGAAGTCACCACATGGCACTCCCATATTCAATGTTTGGCAACAAAGGGCCCCAAACACTAAATAGAACCAATCATGTACAACTTCTTAGATTATGATCAAACGGTTCTCACTTATTCTAATCCAATGAATCAAATTTAATCCAAGACCTTAGGAGGTCCTACCAAGATGTCACATTTTGCTTTCACATTTGAAAACAAGGACTTGATGAGATTAAATTTGAACTCATCCAACCTTTTTCCTAGATAAAGGATCATATTTTAATGTCTTTCAAATGGATCACTTTAATGCTTCACTTTAGGACTTATAATAAAATACCTTAACCTATGTTTTTTCATGTTTGTTAACATGAAATAAACTTATTATAAAGTGCATAACCTAAAGTCTTTATTTAGATCTCAAGGCTGACTAAATATCATGCATCTTGTAGGATCAACGGTTCTCACTTCTTTGGGACATGATGATACAATAGAGAAAGATCATGGATGAATTTTCAATAGAAATCCAAGGAATTATGAGATTGAAACATGGAGCAAGCTCACTCACTCTACCATTGAGATGAAGATTAGAGCTTGAGAAGTGTGAGAAGGTGCCAATTGTCACAACTAATGAACTCGGTACCCAAAGTAACCAATAGTATGCAAACCCCAGTATTATAATTAACTATCCACACAGGTCCATATAGTTTGATCCAATAGAGAAAGGCTAAAGGCAAATTTTAAAAGGCAATGGCTAGTGCTTAGAATAATTTATGAATAATGTTATGAAAACTTCTAGGTAGATGCCAAGTAGATGCCACATAAGCACAAAATGATAAATTTAGAGATTTTGTGCATTTGAAAAGGAAACCATATATAAACAAAGGTCAGAATCAAATATAAGGCATGAATGAGCCTAAGTCTAAGCCACCTACACCATTAAAGCTCAAAAGATCCCTAAATCTTGTATAAAGCCCTAAATTATGTTCAAATTAAAACATAATCAAGATAGGAAGAATTCGATCACACTTTGAGAAAAAGAGTTAATCTAGGGGACACTATGATCGAATAGAAAGCAATTTAAAAATTTAGAAGCCATGGCAGCCTAGAGAACTTTTAGTAATGATATAAAGGTATACTTATCCATAGACAATGAAGGAAAGATTTTTAAAGACATTGAATTAGATGTTTTATCTCTAAACAATAGAAACAGGAATTGATCAGAGCTTTTATATACTATAGAGGAACTACCATCCATCACCCAGGAGGAACACAAAATTACCACCACAAGTAAAAGACATTATGACCTAGTTACAATTCAAATGGCAAGTCTACACCATGTAGCCACCAAACCTAAGGTACTCAATTTCATATATATCCTTGATCATCTCTTTAAATATTTTTGAATTGAATAATATTGGATCATATGTGGACATACCTTTAGAAGAGTAACATATATCACCCCTTTGGCATTCAAAAATTACTACAAGCTTAGGAAGCCCTAAGTAGACATGCCTACCATCAAAGAGTGGACCACCAAGCATGACTTGGATATAATCCTTAGGCCATGGCTAATTTAAGGAAGCCATATAATTAGAGACCCTATAGGCATTATCCTAATTGCCCAGTTTAGAGAAGGAATTAGGGTAATTATGACCTTGCTAAATAGAATATCAGGGGCCCCTTCCACCTCATTTGTTAATAGAAGTTGGGTCTCTTATGTGTATTTCATGGTTGAAAAAGAGATTACCCCTTCCATTGGGGATATGATTAGCATACATTTAGAGAGTCACTTCAATGTAGTCAAGAATAAAACCTATAATCAGTTCTTTATGATGTCTTATTTGATGGATGTTCTATTAGCTTCCACTAAGATCCTAGACATCAAAAATTAGTATCCTACAAGAAGAACCACTATCTCCCACCATTATTAAAATCTACACATCTTAAAGAATAGGAACCACATGAAATTCATTTGTGATTACATCTACCCTACCCTAGTAGAATCCATCATAGGCATTCCTATGCCTAGGGTATCCCCTTGATCAAAAAATATGTAGATCTAATGGGAGACATATGGCTATACCCATATTACACAGTGATTATGATTGAATGAATTATAATCCAAGCCTATAGATTTCCTATCAAATATTTAATAGTATTAAAAAGACTTACAAGGACAAGAGGAAGGGCCAACTACATTCCATGCCTTTGATAATTGGTAGGATAACCTCGCAGGATTAGAAGCATGCAGATATCATCTCTAGGCATATAGACTCTTTTACCATTCATCTGATGATCTCAAGGAGTGGGATCATAATAACCATGTCTCTAATCATTTGAAAGCTAATCAACTACTCAAGTCCACTCATGAGCATACGCTTGGTGTCCATGAAACCATATACACTAAATCCACCAACTTTGAAGAAGTGTTGGAAAGGCTCAATAAACACAATTTCAAACTTGAGAAAAGATTGAAAAGAGATAAGAAGCCACTAGGAAAAATTTGGCAAATGGGACCCCTTCAATATTATCTATTTCTTGGACCCTTTAAACAACCTCAAGAATAGCCATAGGTAGAAGGGAAGCAACATCAAGCATAAATCCCACAAGGCCCTAACAAAGAAAAAATAGAAGAAAGACTAGGAAAAATACCATCCTCATCATCCTTTCCTTAAAGGCTAGCTTTTCTAGTGGAATTCTTGGACATGATTACCCTATCTCATAAGGAAACACTAGAATATGCTCTAAAAGTTATTTCTAAAGCATATGGATTAGATGAAGAATAAGAACAAACTTGAGGAATCCATGTTCAAGTAGAAAAAAATCTAGGGTCTCATGGTTACGTAGAGGAAGTTGAAAAGGATAAAGAAAAGGAGCCTGATTTGAAGATAGTCCCAGTGACACCCCAAAGGAAAAGGAAATTAGATTTGGAAATAGTCCCAATTGGATATAAAAGACCCAAGTTGACTTTCACATACCTAACTAGTGAAATCAACTTGTTCAATGAAGAGTACCCTATCTATGAACTAGCTATCCCAGATTGCTTTATTTATGGAAAAAATTATAATGTCCCTTATTTTTCCAACTCATGGGCATTAACCCAAGCTATTTACATTGATGTCCATGATGACATCAAACCTTGCATAGTAGAGCTGATGAAGCAATAAGAAAAGAGGAGAATAATAGAGACTACATGGATATAAGTAAAATGGATGGATGATCTAGAAGTGTCAAGAAGTTCTCAAATATAGGTGCCAGATCCTCTAAAATTTACAAAACTAACTATAATGGTGGAATTCAACCCTAAAACTACAAGCTTAGAAGAGGTGACCACAAGGAAAGCCATGGTGGGGATCGAAGAGTTCACTTTTTAGAAAGTTCGACATTTTATTGGCTTGACTCCTATTGGAGGATAAAGAAAAAGAGAACATCCCATATAAAAAGAGGATGTTGAAATCCTAATCAAATCCCAGTCAGTTCAAGCAAAATTAGGGATCAAAGGAATGAAACAAAGGATCTATAATTTGGAAAGGGAAAAGGAAAACCTGGAGACATAGGCAATTCTATTAGTACTTGAATAAATGACTAAAATACTTGATGAGTCATTTTATGACATGTTTGAGGCACTTAAAATAATGAAGTTGAGGTAGAGTGAATTAGTACAATAGGGTATACTAGCCAAGGGTCTATTCACCTAATGGCAAGCCTCAAAAAGTAAAATAGCCAAACTTCTCAACATCTAAGCAAGGAAATAGGTCCCAAGCTTCAAAACCATTAGTTTAGGACACTTGAGCACAAATATGGTAATTATGGTTGACAAAGTTCAAAGTTTGAGTGCATGGCACAATAATGTAGAAACGATTCTAGAAGATGATAAGGAGCTAATTGTAAGGATTAAACAGCTTCTTGGGACTATGTTTTCAGATCCTACACAACCCACTATCCTTAGAATCATAAGTGATGAGGAATTAAAACATAGGGCTACTTTGGTAACTCAATAAATCAAGAGAAAGAGCCAAGGCCAATCTAGGGCTGATAACAGTAGGATCCTAGATATGATATTAAATGATGGATAAAGGATAAACAAAGCTAGGAGCATTTAAGAAGCCATGGATAGAAATGATAGATAACTCGAGGACTTAGCAGATCAAGAGGAAGAATGTATCTTTAAGCCTACTATGGATCAAAAGCTAGTTCATGGGAAACATACTAAATCTATGAGCATCCTCCAACAACAATAAGTAGAGGAACCATCAAAAAATTAGACAATATTCTATTTTGTATAATTTTTTCAAAATTTTGAAATAGACTATTGTAAATGCATATACTCATTTTTAATCATATTTTCCTCTAGGTTAGTATAATGTAGAAAATCAAGTGTATTTTATAGAATAGTTAAAAAGAAGAACTATCCTTATCTTTGTACATTTAAATCTTAAAAGTTGACAGGTATACTACCTAGTCTTTCTATTAAAGGGCATCATCACCACTTTGTAAGGGGAGAATTTTGAGTAAATTTTTCACAGTTGTAACTTTTAACACTATCAAAGAATTCTTCAAAGATTGTCCATGTTTTATGTGTTAATTGTCATTTAGCTTTTCTCTTAATTTCCTATCTATCTATTAAATTTGAATAGTTTCCTTAAATTTTGAGTTGCATCCTTAGTTACATGGTTGCAAATTTATGTCATGCTAAATTAGTTGAAAAGATCTTGCATGTGTTTCATTTTATTTTTTATGCATCAAATATGTACATTAGTTATTTAGATGTGGTGGTAAAACATTAAAGTAGATTCAGTTTTTATCTATACTTTCATTTTATCCTCTACTTGGTTTGTAATGAGATTTGAGCTTGAGCTAATTTTCATTGCATACTAGTTAAATGTATGCTCAACGTAATTGAAACTTTTTCATGATGTTCATGGTTAGGAATAGCAATCACCTATTTATTTTATACCCTACCCTTCATTTTGATTCTTTCTTTAATAAATCCACTTTAGCTCAGATCCATTGTAGATTATTATTTATATAGATTGTAGTTTAATAAATTTTATCAAAATTCATTATCACTAGCATAGATATTTCACACATTCGATACTAAGGTGGTTCCCAACCACCAAATCATATAAATATTATAAAATAGTTTGTCTTGCTCTACTACTATTTCACCAAAGGCAACTAGATCACCAAAACCTATAACTCATGCCTTGAATTCTCTAAATTCTAAAATGAGAAGTGTTATTTAAACACTAAGAGAACTTGTGGTTCAATTAGAAGTATCAACAAGTCCTAAAAGGTAGCCATTAGGGTTAAATGAGCCTAATTGCCTACAAAACTTCAAAGTATGAAAACTAAGTTATAGAGCCTCTTTTAAGGTCATTGTCCATTTGAGGTCATTGGGAAACACAATATAGGTTTTTATAGACCTATTAGAGTCTTTCATAGCCAATAAATTTCATTTAGAGGATTTTTAGGCCTAAAAGACCTTTCTCAGTCTCTGCAAGATAGATCTACTAACCTAAGAGGATTTTTCTAGTGCTCAATTTTACATTGAATTTGTGCATGGGAGAATATATAGTCATTAGATGTTATAGGGGTCGATATAATAAAAATTTGTGGCATTTATTCATCTTATTAAGGCTTCATCTCTATGAATGATTGTTAAGAGTGTAAGATACTCATATGCTGCCAAAAGACTAAAAGATGACTTGATGACTAAGAAAACCTCCCTAATGACCTAATATTCATTTAAATGACCCTAAAAACATTGGGATGACTTATGTAGACCCTATAAATACTTGGTAGACAAAACAATGTACACATGTGAGTATAGAAGGGCATAGAAAGGGGATTAAAGAGATATTGTAGGTCTATCTTGCAGATTTTGTGAATGTGTGTGGGTATCCAAGTCAGTGGAGAAGTTTGTGTAGACCTGAAAAATAACCAAATGAACTTCTATAGGTCATTATAATAAACCTTCCTAGTGGTATAATATTCTTTGAGTATCTAAACCAGGTCTAATGAAGAATGTCCTTCTTGTCTGCATGGAGGACTGGTTGAAGACTTCTTCAAGTCAATTTTGGGCATGAAAACTTTAAAAATATCCTTATAAACTCCTTATACCATCCCTATAAGTCTATAAAAGTTTTAAATCACATAAATATTGAGCATGTTTCTTCAAGTTTGTCATTTAGGATCCTTGAAGAAGTGTAGTGAGGATGAAAGGTTTCAAAACACCTAAAGATATTTTTAGATATCCATGCAATTTTTTTTGGAAGTTTCATAAACATAAGCTATGTGTCAATATGGTTAAGGAGATTTAAATCAAAGGGATAACATGAGATACATATAAAATTAGTTTCAAAGCATGGAGAATTCAATTATGTAAGAAGGTCATGTGTGAAGATCTAAATTGTAACTACCCTTCGTGAAGTAGAATTGTAACTCTTTATTAATGAAATCCTTTGCCACATTTAAAATAATCATCAAACCTAACCAATATATTTTTAAGGAGTTCTTAAAACTACTCTTTAATATATTTCTTGATTGAAATTATTTATCATGAAATAACACTTGCCATATGCATCTCCTACATCCTTCTCCTTTCCTCTATCTCACTTTATTCTATATATATAGCCTTGAATGGCTTGTGATGGATACTCTACTTGAATATGGTGAATCACTACTCATTTTATGCCTTTGATCACTGAATAATACTAGGTTTACCTCCTTTTATGACTCTACTTAGTGTGTATGCATGATTATTTGATCTTTTTAAGTGATTTCTTAGTCTTCCTTGACATGTGATCATATTCTAACACCTATATGAAGTTTGAAATATTCTCTTATAGGTCATGTGAATTATTCATGTGAAGTGTAAGGGTTGAGTGTGGTTATTTTTTCATTAGTGTCATTTTTGACCTCTTATTTAGTCCTCCTAGGCTAAGCATATTTCACAAACTTCACATGAAATGTTGATGTAAGAGACTCAAATTGGGAGTAGTGTATGTTTAGATTAGTCTCATGGTCTACATATGCACATGTAATTGGTTTGTAGTGATAAGCAAATTTGGTGTATGGCCTCCTTAGTTATGTTTCTTTCATATACCCTTCTCCCTTTTATGTTACAATATAGTAATGTAGTGTTGAAATCCTAATTGATACATGAAGGGGAACTAGCCTATAATCTAGAGGTTTACTCCACTTTGAGGCTATCCAAAAACTATAACTAATCCCATTATAAATATGAAATGAGAGGGATTAAATACACCCTCTCAAGGGTATAAATTCAAGCGATATTAGTTTTGGCATGCTTAGTGGGACATGGATTTCATTCCATTGAAGAGTTATTCATGCTACTCTTTAACACATCATCTATTGAGTTAAGTCCCTTGGATAAAATTTAAATTATGATGATAGAAGTAACTGACCTAAAACCAAGGGTGAGGTTTCTAATGCATTATTAAGATGTTAATCCTGATTGTTGGACCTCAACCAAGTCATGATGATGGTGTAAAAGTGTCTCTTGGCCTTCTTTGACTCATTCTTATTCTGTTGAAATTTCCCTGTATTGATTGAATAGTTACAAGTTGATACCTTGACACATGGATTAGTTGACCTCATTATCATATTTATATGCCATCATTAGATATTGAAATACATTTTTTCATATTGTTGAAATTGAGACTTAAATCTTATACCTCTTCACACTTCTATCTCTACCATTATAACCTTTAATTTCATGACCAAGCTTGTTTGATCCAAAGGACTGCAATGAAGACAAGTCCATATCTTCCTCCAAGGTCTAGTATTTGATTGAAAACTATCATAAATTTTTTTTTATCTTATGGATGTCTTGTATAAATTTATGTAAACTTTATCCAATATTATATACCATCTTAAAATCAGTTTCCATAACTTACTAATAAGAGATTTAGAGAGGATTTTAAGTATTCATGTTATAGAAACTCCTTTTAGACTTGAGAAATATATTGGGACCTTATATATGTTTAGGTTGGAGGTGTTTTAATTATTATAGGATTAATCAACAACATGTTCAAATTGAGACAATCTTGAAAATTTGGTAGAGGCTTGCATGTTTCCTTGAATGTTCTCAATAACATGACTAGTGGACTATCTATGAATAAGCTCTTCCATTCTACCTGAATCCATTATAATTTTTTTTAATGACATATATAACCATTCAAGGGTGATACTATATATTTTTAAATATTATCTAAGGTTTCTTATGCCCTTGGTGACCTTAAGAAGGTTTGAAACCTTAACCCTCTATGTAAATATGATAATATTATTCATTTAGGACTAGTTTAGTGACATGAAACATAACTAATCATCATGAAAGTATCTTAAATGTGAGGTTTAAGTTCATTATAAATTTTACCAAGATTATAAATTCTCTTCAATTTATTAAAAGGACATCACTCATTCAAACACTTGTAAATAGGCTTAAAAGTGTACTTTGTAGGCCATTTTCTTGTACTTATCTTACACATATGCCAAGATTATGGATCAAATAGGTGATAATTAGGATTAAATATGTCATTAAGGTGTTTTAAAATCATTTAATTCACATTGTATTCCATTTGGATACATACATAGTCATCAAGTTCTTTGAGAGCACAAAAGGCAGTTTTAAGTCTCTAATATTCTTAACAATTGTTCATAAATTTTATCCCATTAATAGATTTAAAAATGCCATTATTTTTTAGTATAAAAACCTTACCAAAATATGATATTTACACTTTCCCCGTGCACCTACTCATCAATCTTCTCACATGATAAAAATGACCTTATTGAGCATTATAGGCCTGTATGTGTGTATTTAAGAGTACTATCTTTAAAAAAAGTCATTTTTAATGTTAATTTTTTATTATAAATGTTTATTAAAATATTTATAAATTATATATGAATTCTACATATTCTTTTACAGATATCTTAACCCACCCTAATATCCTTAAAAGTTGATGTATCTTTGGTTGGGGCTTCTTGACAGTTTAGGGGTTTTGACCCTAATTGTCATCTTTTGATGTTTTGTATTCATTAAAAGGAATATAATTATTTTATAAACTCTCCAAATGTTCCTATAAATAAAAATAAACCTTAAAAATTCAATTTAAACACAAAAATTGCATATTATTTCCATATTTGGGAGTGTAGGCTTGTAGGTGTACATTTTAAGTTTAAAACCCATTTCAAACCTATTGTTGAATTGATTTACATGAATATTATGACATTGAATGATATTAATATAATTTTTTATACTATTTTAATTGATTTAATTCCTTTCCTAAGGAGAAAAATTACTAGGTTTGCTAATAACCTCTCATTCTTGACTCTAGACATGACAAAATCTACTTGTGCATGCATGACTATATTTTTCTTTTGCCATTTTGACCATGAATGATATTGGAAGAGATTTAAAGACTTGGTTAAGGTTTAAAAATAATATTTAACATATCATAAATTCATTATAAACATAACCCTTGGTTTTAGGTTTGTTACTTCTCTCTTCATACTTGAAACCTTGTCTAAGGGCCTTAACTCAATGGCCTTCATGGCCTACCACCTGAAACTTACCATCAAGGATTGTCATGGAGGGTTTACTAATTTTTTGAGTACTCTTTAAATATATAATAGAATTTCCCATGATTTATTCATGCCCTATATTATATGGATTATTCCGTAAAATATCCAATGTGCTTATCCATAAGATTGTGTTTTTTTCATTTGAGGCATTATTAGGGAAAAATGGAATGGGGTTTGAGGGATTATTAAAAATTAATATAATGTACCTTTACCTATTCATAATACAAAAAACTACTCAATAGTATCAAACAACTCTAAAAACATGCTTTCTTAAACCTTGTAGACCTATACTTTCACATTTTATGCATTCATGCATTGAATGATTGATCAGAATAGGTTTAGGATGGATTATTGTCCTTTTTTAGGTCTTTTACATTGTTTAAAACCTTATTTAAACCAATTTCATGTTTTAAATCATCTCCTAATGCCAAATAACCCTGCCTGTCATGTCCAAAATAACAAAACTATGAAATTTATTGCTAGTACAACCATGAACACTTGGAATTTGTGTTAAATTTGATGTTTTAGGGAAAAATTGATGTCCAAGAGATAATTTAAAATGATTTACATTAATTCATAAAGCTTACACATTCCATTACAAGATAAAAACTTGGATACTAGGGTTTGATAGGGTTTAAGAGGCAACTAACTTGTTAACAATGGTTCATAAAGCTATGTCCCTTAATCCAAAACCTATTACCATGGATTTGAAGGGAATATGGGTGTTTGACATTAAACAAGATAATTTTACTTCATACATATCCTCCATGAAATAATTTCATCAAAATGGGTCTTCTTCTTTTGTTAATGACCTGATGGAGACTTTGAATGGTTTCTCACATTTCTTGAACATGTGACTTCTGTATCTACATGGTTTTGAGCTCAAGGAGGTTATATGAGATCATGGACAACCTAGAGGACCATTCTTAGTTTTAAAACTCTCTTAATTAATCCCTTTGATCAAGCTTGAAATTGTATATTCAATTTTGGACCTGTATTCCTTAATAAAATGTGCTTATTCTACCAAGATACCTTGTTAAAGTTGTGAACTAGATGCCAAATTTAGTCCCTCTTGGCTTGCATAGTGATGGTGTAACATACCAAAAATTTATTTATCTCTTTTTCTTGCCATTTATTACATCATACTATATTTGGACATTAGATCAATGAGCAAAAAAGTTTTGAAAGTGAATGTATGTTGGAAAAGAAGCATTTTAACACTTTGACCAAGTGTAAAGGAATAATGAAGTGTAATATGACCTCTATGAAGTGTCACATGACAAAAATAAACTTATTTAACCTTTATTAGTATTAGTTCTTCACACTTGATATTGATTAAGAAGGTTAAATTATAACATTTCAATAAGTAATATATAAAAACAAATGAACCTTAATCTGTATAAGAATACCTTAAAATCCTAAAAATTCTTGTGAATAAAAAAGTGTTATCTCACCATCTTTGCTTTTAGTCTACTATCGACTAAGGAGAACCATGCCATATTTAAAATATATTCACTTCATTGTTTCCACCATGGATTAGGGATATCTTGAATTTTACCAACTAACCTTAATCTTTCTAAAGTTACCTTAATTTTTGTTAAAATTCATTGTCAAAGACCTCATAAAATATCAAGGCACAAGAATGATTGGACTAGGCACATGTCATGGACCTTAAAATCCTAATCAAACCTTTCTTAGACCTTTAGACAACCTAAAACACCAAACCATGACACTAAAATATGACTCTCAATCATATCATATATAAGGTTAGTTGAATCAATTTCATATTCTTGATAGATCTTATTAAAGGGTGGATGATTATCAAACACTAAAATAATGCTAGCTATGGAACAGGAAGGAAGAGAGCTAGAAGATAGTTTTGGAATAGTCATCATATTATAGATCTAACACTTTTTACACTTTAGACACTAACGTCAAGTTGGGATGGTTTTGTCGATGATACTATTTGGGTCCAATGCAAGTGTCTTGTACAAAATGTAGACACCTAAAATTGGCCACAGATAACCCCCAATCAGGCTTTTGGCCAATTTCCACCCAAAGTGCACAATTTGGCCTAAAAACACTAAAACACATTAAATAATGTGAAACTGACATATTCAAGTGCTGATTTTGGCTAGGGTATCCATAAATGGGGAAATACAATTTGTGGGCCAACTAACTTTGATCAGATCATTTTGAGTCAAAATGCTAATTTTGCACCTAGGTGCTCTAGATTGATCTTTCCTATCAAATCTCTTGCACGAGACATGTGCCTTTTTTATTTGTTTTTGGTAACATCCTAATGGGATAAATGATCCAATGCATCTGACATGGACTTCCAATTTTAATTGAATCAAATTTTAGACCAATAACAAGGCATTGTGATCAATTTGAGTAATTTGTGCACAAAGTGTTTAATCATGCTTAAGATCTAATTAACCCATATCAAGGCCTAATCAAAAATTAAATGGAAACTTGTTGAATACTTATTTTTTGAAATGACTATTGAATATCTACATCATCAAGTGACCTCATTTCTTGGGAAGACATCCCTAGGATAAATGCCATAAATATCAGGATTCATGCCCTCCATGCCTCATAAATGCCTTCCATGATGCCCTCCATGCCTCTTAATTTACCTTTCTTCCAATTTCATGATGAGGATAATTAAAAAATTAATTCCAAAAATTGAATTAATCCATAATCACACATCTCAATCTTGAGATGGATGATTCAAGTTGATTTTAGACATTTTCAAAAATATATAAATAGGAGGCCTTACCACATCATTTCTAAGCTATTTATAGTGCAAAGTTATTATGCTAAAATGGTTCTAAAATATTCATGAAATTAGTGTTACCATGATAAATTAATTTCAGGTAAAGCTAAGACACAAGCGAAAGTTGCTAATGAGAGATGAAGGTAGTCAAGCTTCCATTGTCAAGGACTTCATGAGCATAAGCCAAGAAAGCCACCATTGTAAAAGTATTTAGAGCATCCAAGGAAGGTGAAGGAATTATTGTGTTTTCATTCCTTGATTTTTAGTTGTGTTTGTCATTTGATTTTGTTAAATAAGCTCTCATTAGTGTCTATGCCTATAGATGTTATGCTATTAGTGTGTTTATTTCATTTTGGAGCTAAAACCATACTAACCATCCTCTCTTGAGTCAAATTCCTAGATTAAATTCCTATATCATGTATTGTTTCATAGACCTTCTTTCATAGGGTTTATATTTGTTCCTACATTTTTAGACCAATCTAAGTGTACTTTTGTGATCTTTTGTCTAAAATAGTTATACTACTCACTTTCATCTAGCTTATTTGTCAAAAGAACCAAGTTTTATACCATTTTTTGTGAGAAAATAAACTATTTTTAAAGTGCCTTTTATTTCATACCTTAGACCTTGTTGATCAATTTCATGTCCAAGAATCAAATGCCTAGTGTTTGTTATAAGTGTTTCAAATCCATTAGATTAAAAATCTCATCTATTTCAAAGTCTAGCTTTTGGCACCATTTGGCCAAGAGTCCTAGCGCATGCCTTGTTTGATCCTAGGTTTTGATGCCACATTTGGCCAAAAGACCAAGAAACTTTTAAATTCATTGATTATAATGGTTTGAAACACTTCAAATTTAGAGTTTGGAATTTTGATTTTAGGTCTAGTTACTTGCTTATCTTTGTGTGAACAGTAAAATGTTAGATACTTCACGCTAGCTTGTTTCCTCACAAATCTTTACATAAACCTTTTGATCCTTTTGATGAATATAGACCAAGTTGGAACATCATATATTTTATACATTGTCCTTTTTATATTTTTTATAACTCTTTAACATTTTATCATAAAGCATTGACTATGGATCCCAACATGTATTCCTACACTCGTAGTGGACTTATGTACAATCTAGGTATTAGTAATGTGGTGGCACAAGAAGAAATGGTGCAAGACCCCTATGTGGATAATATTACTCAATTATATGCACAAATCCAAGATCCATTGGCTAACTATCTGGCTAACACACTACCTTATTCAGAATAAGACCAAGAACAAACTGCATAATACCTGTAGTGGATGAACCAGTACTTCAACAATCATATTATACTAATACATCTTCCATGTATGATCCATTTTTGTTTGAGTGACATTTTTTAGAGAATAAAGATGAGATTTTGGTTAGAGCCATAGAGATAGGGGCCAAGTTTTGAACATACTTCCCCCCATGAAAATTCACCAAGTCTAGTAAGAATTCCCCACAATATGATTTATGATCAGTAGGCTTCTTCTAGTAATCATATGGCTATAGTCCAAACAACATACCAAGATCCTAATATATATAATCAGGGCAAAAAAATCATGGAAGATCACTTTAACCAAATGTAGACAACACATCAAACATGCCTAAATCTATCACATGATTTCAATCAGATGAATATCGTAAGTAAGCCTCTTATCAACCTAGTTCATTCAATAGGAGTGTTGATAGAGTTAACTAGACAAGAGAATCCAAGTTTTGACTCATTCATACAAATTTCTTTGATATATAATCTTATGCATATGCCTATTATCAAAGAAGTGTCTTTAGCCTATATATATAATAGTGAGCCAAACATAGTAGACAATGTGCAAATAGCATCTAGTCCTAATCAAAGTGGTAGTAATACACAAAAAATTGACCAAAAACATGTGCCTATAGTTAATCCTATGAATATGTCATCATACTAGGGAATAAGAGTTTCTACACTCCAACCTCAACTAGTTGTTTCCTCAAGTGTACAACCTACAATATTAGATAATCAAACAATAACTAATGTTATACCTCAATGATAGAATGTGATGAACCCTACTCCTCCTCAATAGGTAGCGAGTAGTATTCCACAACAATAGGCATAATATATTGTATCAATGCAATAGAGGAAAAATACATTGCCACCTCAATCAAGGGTAAAAAAATGTTCCATCTCACTAGGTAATGATGAACATACCTCTTTAGTCGTAGACTAATATGCCAATTCTGAACCAAGAAATGCTTAGTCAACAATGTACAAATAATGATCAGTGATAGATGCCAAATCTACAACCTAATTTCACTTCCTCATAGGGATTAATGTAACAAAGAGGTCCCCATTTTTCTCAGGTACTTACTAGATAATCATTGATTTAAAATGTGACATAAATCTAGAGACACAGTCTTGGTCCACAAGTTCCCACTCAACAACAAGGTTTGATTAGTCAATAACATGTCCCTTTTCAACCATAGTTGGCATAGTCTATTTATATCCCTCCATCTTAGCCACAAAATCCTCTAAGTCAAAACCTTATCACCAACCAAAACTAGAATAGCACACAACTAAATGTGTAATTTCAAGTACATCACAATCCATGTATGCATATTCTTGGTCCATTCTCCATCATACCCTTGTCAAAGTGTCCCACATGTGACCTCCCAACCATCTATCCAAACCAATATTCTCACTTAAACCAATATTCCTTCTAGTTTTCTATCTTAAGAATTGCAATAGATGAAGGATGAAATTACTGCTATTCAAATGGGGAAACAAACTAAAAATTTCAAATTGGATGATGTATGTTCATATCCATTCAACATGGAGTATTTGTAGATACCATTTTCTCTAGGATATGAACCACCAACATTTGATAAATACAAAGGGAAAGGTGACCCTAAGGCTCATTTAACCAAATTATTTATCGCATGTCAACCAATAACATATAGAGATATATACCTTTTGTTTTTGTTTCCAAGGAGCTTGGTTGGACAAGCCTTGGAGTGGTTTTTGAAGTTGCCTAAAAATTTAGTAATAGATTTTGATGATCTTTCTGATAAGTTTGTGCATCACTTTTCCTATAATCTCGAGCATTAGATTTCATTAGTGGACTTAATGCAAGCAAAGTAAAAATCTAGTGTGATATTTGTAAGTTATTTATAGTGATGGAGAGCCCTTGTAAGACATTTCACCCATAGTTTATCAAATAAGCAATTAGTTGCTATGTTTACAAAAAAATTGCATAGTGAGATAGTTTATCATTTGGAACTACAATGTGCTCATACTTTCCAGGAATTCATTGACCAAGGATTTTTTATTGAGTGAGTGATCATAAATAAAGGATTCATCAAGCTTAATTCAACTAATCAAAATCAAGGTACCAATCAGGGAAATGACAAACATCCCATTCAAGTGTTAGGATCATAACTAGCATAGGCTAATAACCATGAAAGACCAAAGCAATTCAACCATAATAGGAATGTTGTGGGAAATGGAATAACTAAGTCCCATCATGTCCAAATGGTATAAAAATCATCTACACCACCTTTTTAGCTTACTTATATTCAACATTTCCATAAGCATAATAGCCAAAACTTGCACAACAAATACAATAGCATATACCATTACAAAACCCTCCTAGAAGGATCGTACTTGCACGTCATGTATTTAGTGACCTGGGAGAACCTATTGAGTCTATATTTTTAAAGTTTGCTACCAATAATCTAATTATTTATCCCATACCAAATCATTATCTGTAAGGCATTCCTTATCTTGATTGGTACCATGAAAATGAATTTTGTGACTATCATTGGGTTAACGTGCATAATCTATGAAGATGTGTCCAAATTAAAATTTTAATTGATAATATGTTATAGAATGGGGAAATAACATTGGATAATGGTGTTTCAACTTCTAATCAAAATCTTGGGATTTATCAAAACCCCTTTCCCTAACATAAAAATTAGTAACAATAAAATAATCAGCAATAACAACCAGTGCAACAACAAAATCAATAGTTTCAAAATCAAAGGCCAAACTAGTAGAATCAATAAAATTAGTAGAAAAACCCTCAATGATATAAAAATGGACAAAACCAAGGTCATAATGTTAATAACCAACAAACTTACCATGTAGTTTCACATGATTACAATAGGGTTATAGGTCATATTTTAGGGGGATCATTAATACCATTTCCATTAATCCTAGACCAAGCACTAATCAGCTTAAACCATTACTAAGCAACCCCATTCAAATAAATTACATAGATAATGCTTCTTTAACCTAGGAGTGCATATAGGGAAACCAAAAAATTGAGACTTCCCCTTTTTGAACTTATATCGATAACTCTTTCTTTCCATGTGACCACATGCAAGTGCACCAGCAATGGAGACTTCTCATGTCTGGTTCCACAACATTTCCAACATTGGTTAACAATAATGGTCTAGTATTTAATCCCTATTATGCAATCACAACTCAGAGGTCAAAGATTACTATCCCAATCCCAACTCGATCCACCACTTTGCTTGTCATACAACTAACCGTCCAGCCTTAGAATAAAACATTCACTACTGACCAAGACAAGAAATTTGATATTGTGGAACAATTATAGAAGATACCAGCACAAATTTTTATTTTAGATTTTTTACAAATGTCAATAATCCATAAGAACATCTTGAATGATTTTTTAACCCAATCCATTGTTGCTAGTGACATATCCCTTGATAAATTTCAAGATTTGGTTAGACATCTAGCTCCAGTCTAACAAGTCACATTCAACCAAAGTGATATGTCCTCTCTTGGCCCACTCCATAATAATCCATTATACATTGAGGTTTATATAATATGTAATAAAGTGAAACATTTCCTTATAGACAATGCATCCAGCCTCAACAGAGTGTCTCTAAAGCTCATCAAGCTTCTTGGGTACACAATGGTAGATCTTCAACTAGAAACAATAACTATCAAATCCTATGATAATCAAGAAAGAGAATCACAAGGCACCATTAGTTTATCAGTTATCATTGGGCCTTTGACCCATGATATACTTTTTCATGTACTTGATCTTGAGTTATCATACAATATGCTTCTAGGCAGGCCTTAGTTACATGAAATTTGTGTAGTCCCATCAACACTGCACCAATGTATCAAGTTTTCCCACTCAGGGATGGAATTAAATATTATAAGAGATTTACATTCATATGAATACTACAAGCATCTTGAGGCTAAATTTTAAAGCTATAATTATCAGTACAACATGAATCCAAGTTCCAAGTAGGAGAAAGGAAAGGCCATACTTATTGATCCTTCACTAGATAATTGCATAGATCCTAATACCTTGGATTCCCTTTCCCACATGCCACATCCTGAAGCTTCTAATCATTTCACCATTTTATATAATGGACCAGGAGAGTATGTGACCCATGATACATTTAATATTTCCAATCTTCCTTAGAATCTAAAAACCTCTAGGTTACCTATAGTCATCCCACATATGCATTGGCAACAAAAGAACAAAGATAAGGGACCTATCATATTTGTACCAACATCTGGCCTAGGACTTGACCCTCTTGAAGGGGATAAATCATTGTTATCGAACCATAACTAAGTTTATTGTTATAAACATGCCAAGTATCCTATTCCTAATAGGTTCATGGAGCATCACAATTATGAAGGAAGAGGCCTTAGATCGAATCAACAAGGAACCATCAAGCCAATTTCCATGAATAAGTATGAAATACTTTATGGACTTGGATGTAAATTATTTAGGGGTGACCCCACATTTATTATTCAAACTCCATCATGAATAACTAGTGATGATGATGTTGATAGTGAAGTATATTCTGATCATTAACTCACCTTTCGTAACCTAGCTAAAACCAACCTATTTGATAACAATGCCATTTGTACCCTTACCCTAGCCATTCATCACAATCCATTGCCATTATATTATCCTCAATTGATAGATTGGGACCAACAAGAATCTAGTCTATCAATTGATGAGTTCCAGAATGATGAGGCATTTTGTGACTTTTTAGGTCTTAGAGACAGCGTTCTATTGGGAGGTCACAAATCAAGATTCTCAATCACATTGGATCCTATAGCCTATTTTAGAGAGCGAGTGAAAAGCCTTAGCCAAAAACAAATAAGTAAAACATTGAGGTCCCAAAGTGAAAACCTCTTTAAGGCACTTTTTGACTAGGGAAAAAGTAAAGATAAAGGCTAGTCTAGTGGTGAAAACCTGTTTCAAGTGCCATTAGATGGGGGTGTTCATTCTTCTTTAAATTTAGACTAGGAAATCACCAATGATAAAATTTCTTATGGATCAAAAATTATCTTTGAGCAATAACTGGTATTTGATCAAATTTTCTAAGAATTTTTTATTTTTTTTGTTACATGGCCAGATCTCCCATTAGGGGACTCAGATTCAGCATGCCTAGGAGAAGTTGAAGAAAACATCCTAACAGAGGACCCTAACATAATTCAATAGTTAAAGTCACTGCCTACTATCCTAGAATATGGTTTTAAACCCTTCTAGTTGAAGATACAACATAGGTAAATATCAAGACTCCATGAGACCTAAAATGGATGAAATTAGGAACATCCCTCACTGAGGAACATGAAATATTTATAACTTTGTTGAGATAATTTGTAGATATATTTGCATGGGCCTATTCCAAAATTCCAAGTTTAGGCCTCACCTTTTTTCTACACCACCTTGTGGTTAATCCTATTATCAAACCGGTAAAACAAAAGCTACATAAGATGCATCCTCACATGGTTGTATTGGTAAAGAAAGAGTTGGAAAAACTCTTAGAAGAAAGATGTATTTGATTCATTGACTACTCAAAATGGATCTTTAATGTGGTACCTATTAGTAAAAAGCCTAAAGGGATCAGAATCTATACAATTTTTCAAGACATCAACAAAGCTTGTCCCAAAGATGATTTTCCCTTGCCTAATATCGACATGATCATCAACTCCATGGCTAGTTATGAAATGCTTTTAGTCATGGATGTCTTTTCAAGATACAACCAAATTAGAATAGCACTAGAAGACCAACATAAAACAACATTCACCACTCCATGGGGAACATTTTGTTATCAGGTAATGCCATTTGGCCTTAAGAATGCTAGAGATACATATCAAAGGGCCATGGCTGTCATATTCTATGATATGATACATGATATTGTTGAAGACTATGTCGATGAAATATTAAGAAAATCCAAAACTAGGGCCAACCATTCACTAGTGTTACATAAGATATTTGAAAGATTATATGAGTACAAAGTTAGACTCAATCAAAAAAAATGTGTGTTCACTGTAACTTTAGGCAAACTACTTGGCTTCATAGTGTCTCCTAAAGGTATTGAAGTCAATCTGGCTAAAGTCCCTACTATAAACAAGATGCTACCACCAACCAATTTAAATTAACTCCATTGTTTGTTGGGTAAGATCCAGTCAATCTGATTCTTCATCTCTCAGTTAGAACATAAGTGTCATCCATTTACACACATTTTGAAGAAGGGAGTTTCATTTCACTAGGATGATCACTACCAAATAGCTTTCCAATAACTCAAAGACTATATTGTTAATATGCCTATTCTATTACCTCCTATTCTAGTCAAACCATTCTTGTTATACCTATTATCTATTGACCATGCTATGGGGACACTCTCAGCTCAACATGATGACAATGGAAAAGAGCATGCTATGTACTACATAAGCTTTACCTTAGTTACATATGAACATAACTATGCACCTATTGAAAAAGTTTATTTGCCCATGGTTTTTACAGCTCAAAAACTACACCATTACATGTTGAATAATAGGACCATAGTCATTTCAAAAGTAGATCCACTCAAGTATCTACTATCTAAAACAACTTTTGAAGGTAGAATGGCTAAATGGATCATGATTCTCAATGAGTTTGACATAGATTATATCAATCAGAAAGAAATTAAGAGACAAGTTCTTATAGATCAACTTACTAAATCATCTCTCATAGACACATAGTCACTTATGTTTCAATTTATTAATAAATCCATAATGATCATCATTGACACACTCCTTAAGGAGTAGCCTTGGAAGCTTATTTTAATGGTTCATTTAATACACATGGATTGAGGGTAGGCCTATTATTTATTACACTACAAGGGGATCTAATCCCTAAATCATTAAAAATCATATTTCTTTATACAAACAACATGGCTGAGTATGAAGCACTTACTGCAGGACTTTGACAAGTAGTGCATTAGAATATATCTCATCTCCAAGTTTATGGTGATTATTAATTAATCATCAATCAAGTCACATATCATTTTTATAGCAAAGATGATAAGATGATTCCATATAAATCCATGGTCGACACTCTTAAACAAAAAATTTCCAACATTTAGTTTGAGCACATACCAAAGGCTAGTAATAGAACTATAAATGCCATGGCTACTATTGGCTCTCTAATTTGACAAATAGATAAACCTAGAGAGTACCAATTCCTCATCAAGAATTTATTAGCACCAGCTCATGAACCTTTAACTATTGCCATGATTTGTGATATTATTGGTCCTAATTTTATTTAGTACGTAGACCTTTACAACTACCTTCATGACTAAGTTCTAGCACCTAACCTATCTTGAAAACAAACCAAAGTCTTCATTCATCATTCCACTCATTATACTTTACTTGGATCCACCCTTTACCATCATAGTTTTAAAGGAACTTTTCTTCATTATTTAACTTTGATAGAGTCTATGCTAGCATTAAAAGAAGTTCATGAAGGAGTATGTGGAGCTCATTATAGCAAGGTAGTCCTATCTATAAATCCTTTGAATAATAGTTATTATTTTCCTACCATGGACGCATATGCCACTGAATATGTAAATAAGTGTGTTAAATGTCAATGGCATGCTAATCTAATTCATGCCCCAACAAAAACTCTAAAACTGATGTTGACACCATGGCCATTTTCTACATGGGGACTTGACCTCATTGGGAAGATTAACCCCACTTCATTTGATGGCCATAAACATATCCTTACTGCCATCGAGTATTTCAATAAGGGGGTTGAAGCTATACTCCTCACTTACATAACTGGAAAGAAAATTTCCAAATTCATTTTCAACCATTTCATCTACCGCTACGGTATCCCTTTTGACATTATATTTGATAATGGAGGATCATTCAAGAACAAGGATGTAGACCAAATATGTACTGAATATAACATCACACAACATTTTTGTATGTCATATTACCATCAAGGTAATGGCCAAGCTAAGGTATCCAACAAAACCATTGTCAATATCTTCAAAAATATTGTCAATGATGTTGATCATGATTTGCACTTAGAGATATTCCTTTCCATTTATGCATAACATACCAATCATCGTACTCCCATAGGATCCACTTCATATTGTTTATGATACTAAATCCATCCTTCCCATTGAGGTAAAATTTCCTTCACTACGTATCTCTTTCAAGCATGTCCTAGATGATCATGACTATCAAGTAGCTTGCCTATAAGAGTTAGACCTACTTGATGAGAAATGCACAACATCACACAATAATCTTCAAGCATATCAAAACTAACTCAAAGGCTAGTATAATCGATGTGTTAAGTATAGAAAATTTGAACTTGGTGATCTTGTTCTTAAAGAAAACCAAAAGAATACCATGACTAAGAAGAAGCATAAAGGGAAATTAAAACCAAACTAGATAGGGTCTTTCATCATTACTATAGATTATAAATCAAGAGCATACAGGCTCACCACACCAGATGGAGATGAACATTCTGAACCAATGAATATTATTCATCTTAAGCAGTACTATACTTAAGTGCTAAGGTGTATTATCTATAAGGACCATTTGAGTTATGCCATTTTATCACTATCATTCTTTATACAAATACCATCCTTATCTATCCTCTTCACTAGATCCACTTTTCACTTCCATTCTATCAACTTAGTATGTTCTAAAGCCTAGCCTATTTGACCTTGGTTTTTACCATTTATTATGTAGTTTTAGCGTCAAGGTATCTGATCATTTTCATCAATTATTTTAAGTACTTCAAACAAAAATTGTATTTTGGGATAGTGTTTCCACTCAAAATTCGCTTTTAGATCTAAGAGAAAGAAGAAACTAAAAAGTAATGGACAAGGCATGGGAAGTACCTAGACTAAAGATTGCGCACCGTAAATCCAGACGCTTGTGAGCACTCCTCTTTGGCTGTGGAGGAATGACACCTGCAAAAGAAGAAAACTTGGACAAAAAGGCATTAGATAGATGGACGGTGGGTTGCCAAGCAAGAGCTTGTTCCCAGAAGTATGAGAACTTCCTTGAGGGAGGTCAACCCACTATTTGATAAAGAGATAAATGACTGATAAAAAGACAGAAAATAGACTGAAATGATAGCAAATTGAAAGAGAAAAGGAAGTAAAGGCTTACCTGGAAGAAGCTGTCAAACTGGTTGCAGTCACCGGCATCGGTGGTCCTACCGGCGTCGGTTTTCGGGTCTGCCGATGTCGGTTAGTCTGCCGACGTCGGTCGGGGTAATGACCTGCGTCGGTCGGGGCAATAGGCTTGGATGGCGTTTAGGTAGGTCTGGTCGAGTTTTGGATAGAGTCCGGGCTGGGCTTGGTCTGTGGACGAAAGTCTGAGTCTGCTCTGGGCCTGGTTTGAGGATGGTTTTAGTCAGAAGGATAGAGAGGGACAGGGAGATAGAGGAAGCCAATCTGGGAGATAGGAATCTGGGTCTGGGTGACAGTCAGGGCTGAGGGGGTGCTAAATCTAGTTTAAAAGTAGATGACTAGAAAGCATAAAGAAAACAAACAGAGAACATACCTGTGTCCTGCTGAAGAAGGTGGTGATCTTGTTGCTGATGATGCTGGATGTGAAACCTATTGCTGATGGAGAATCCCTATTGTTCACTTCCAGAAGCTTGCTGTGCACCTGTGGGAGAGAGCCAGATTGATTGGCAGGGAGGTCAAGTGGAAGGATGGATGCAAGGGTCTGATACGAAGGTTCAAGAGTCGGGATGCCAGAAAGGGAGATGCAGAGAGCGAAGTGAAGCCAAGCGGAACCAAAGAGAGAGATAACGGTGAAGAAAACCGTTATGAAGGGTGCCGATGCCGGCAATATCGCCGACGTTGGCCGAGGACTGATCGACGTCGACGGCTAAAAGGCCGAAAAAAGGCTAAAAATAGCCTTCTATCCGTTTCCCAGCCGCCAGGTCAAATGAATGCGAGGATGAAACGGTCGACGGGTGGTTAAATGGGCGAGAGGAGAGGATGGAATAGGAGTCTAAGACATTAAATGGCCATGTGGGGAATAAAAGGGATCCAAGGATGGTATCCTAGGATGGCGAGGTGGCAAGGAGAAGGAAAAGGGTCTTATTTAATTAAAAATAGGTGATTATTTTCAATTAATAAGACTTAGGTAGGTTAGGGATAGTCGAAGTGGCAAGGGACCAAGGGGAGAGAGGAAGACAAAGGGTTAGACACTTTTTCGGTGTCTACATTTGCCCCTTTTTGTCTTGTTGGTTGTTCTGAACGAACTGCAAGACAAAAATAGGGAGTGGTTGCCCCAGGTGAAGGATGATGTGGATTGCTCCAAAGTAAGGATGAGGTATTCCCCCTCAAAGCAGGAGTCGAGGGAAGGAACCTGATGTCGGGTGCTGATTTGACAAAAGGTGGATGAGAAAGAGAGAGGTGAGTGAGAACACTACAAAAGTCATGATTGTGTGCATACCACTACACAAGATGGTCAGGTCAAATTGTCGCATGTCGAGGGTCAAGGAGTGCCAAAATTGAAGTAACCGGGCCCCAGCATTTAGTCGTCTGCTGATCGGGTCACTCAATTTAAGCTGAAGCTCCAAATGGTCATCATGTTCCAGGTATCCAGGGCTTAGGAAGTGCTCCCAGAAACATGAAAAAGCCACAAGTAGTAGGGATCAACTGGCTCGCGATCCTATACTTGCGAAGGGTCAAAAATAGTTTGCGGACAATTCTGCTAACCAGCCGTGAGGTAGCACACATGCAAAAACAACCAAGGCAACATTGTCTTGGAAGTGGTCGAAGGTCGAAAGAGGGTCATTGGTCAAGGGGATGGATGGACGAAAGGATGCGGCCGAGCTAACCTCAGAAGACCCCATGTCAACTGAGTGCTGCCTACATAGCCCCTGTCGTAGGGGCCTCAGGCCGATGTAGTTCTCCCTAAAAGGGAGGGAGGGTCAGAGGGATTGATTGGTCTTAGTCAAAGTTGATGATTGGTCTTGGACAAAGAAAATGATTGGTCTTGGTCAAAGAGAATGATTGGTCTTGGTCAAAGAGAATGATTGGTCTTGGACAAGGAAAATGATTGGTCTCGGTCAAGGTCAAGGTCAAGGTCAAGGTCGCAGAAGAGAAGGTTTGTTCATCAAAGAGACGAACAAATGGGGGTGGTCGAGCTAACCTCAGAGGATGTGTTATCTGAGTGCTGCCTACATAGCCCTGGTCATAGGGCCTCAGACCAATGTAGTTCAGACAAATTGAGAAGATTGGTCGATGATGAGATTGGTCATGTGTTGAAATGACGAGGGTAAGATGAGGATAAAATGATGCTACAGATGGTGTATTCTGTAGAATTGGTCGAGAGTCTTTCATCCCTAGCAAGTTTCCATAGTCGCGATGGATATATGCTAAAAATGAATAGAAGTCTATTTATGCTTCAACAAGTATTGGTTTATGCTTAACATAAATTGGGTCTAGTCGGTAGTTTCCATGTGTACTGGTGTCCATAGAAACTATGTGAAATGGTCTAGGATGATGTCAGCTGAAAATGATGAAAATGGCTGGGTTTGAGATGAGACGCCGATTGATGTGGTTAAATGTGACCAAAGCGAAGAGAAAAGATGAAAGGCAAATCGCTCTTTCATTGACAAGGACCAGAAAGGAAGCATAGATAGGGGTTGTTAGAAGAAAGAGCCCCATTCATGCATTACGTCGTTGACCAGTGTTGAGTTAAAACGGTAATCGAATCACTTTGACATTAAAGTGAGCTCGAAGTCCCTTGAGCAGGTGATAGGAGGAGGATAGGGTAACCCAGTTTAAGAGCAAGAATAACCTTGCCCCTTTTATAGGAGACCCTGAGACAACTACAAGCCAAGTCCATGACTCATTTTTTTTTTTGTTTTTTTTTGGTGCAGGCTGATCGATGCGGGAAGCCTACATAGAGATGTCTTTTGCTTGGTGGTCATGTTGTGAAGCTGATCGATGCAGGAAGCTTCTAAAAAAGTTGCTGTTTGATAGCCATCCTTTGAGGGAGTGGTCTATATTTTTGCTTTATAATGTTTGATAAGTTGGCCTAGCTGTCCTTCGAGGGATCAGTCTAGTAATACAGCAATGATAGTACAGCTGTCCTTCGAGGGAGCAGTCTGTCTTTTTGATTTAACTTGATTTTGTGACCATGGATATGCTTTGACATCTTGATTTGTTTTGATTTAGAGTCATGGGCAAGGCTGTAGAAGTTCAAGGACGCCCCTTTTATTAGGACAAAGCATCCATGCATCATAAAAGGGTTGTAGAGGACTTGTTAAAGGGAAATAGGGTTGAAAGGGATGAGGATTAAGAGGACGAGGATTGCTCAAGGGACGAGCTCAAGTTACGTGTCAAGTAGATGAGTACTCGACTAGCAGAAGAATGGTCGAAGATGCAAGACATAAAAAGGGGTTTAAGGTCTAATAAGACCCTGGGCCATGATAGTCTGTTAAGGTCCGAGTCAATTAGGAGCAAACCTGCCCCATTTGCCTCTTTCCAGATTGGTCAGGTGTTGATTGATGGATGTGAAGTTGGTTGACATTGTCGTTGATTGATTGAGAAAGGTTGAATGTTTGGTCGAGAGGTCAGGGTGATTGATATTTGGTTGAAGTTTGGTTGAGACTGGTCGAATAATTGGTCGGGGGTTGGGTCGGTGGATACTTGGTCGGGTTTTAAGATAAAATGAGTGATTGATATGTGGTAGAGACTGGGTTGAACAGTTGGTCGAGGTTTGAATAAAGGATGAATTCCCCCAGCGGGTAGGGAGAATGTTTGAAAGGTTGGTTAAGGTCGGTCGAGGTTTAGTGGTCAGATGGACGGTGTTAATGTCGAATAAGGGGGTCAAAGGTGGCAAAGGGACCACAGTCTGGCGTGGAGATCCCGATTTAGGTGATGAGGTTGGAGAGGTATGAGTCGAGGTTGATGTTTTATCGAAAAGGTGGTCAAGAGGACCCTTGATGAGAAGGCAATCTTTTTTCCAGTGCTGACGAATGACAGCTTTAAGAGCGTAAAAACGCTCAGTGTCATGTCCCGGAGTGTGATGATAGTGACAGAATGCGGAGTTGTCGAACCAAGATGGTCTTAATCCGAGAGTTGATGAGAGGGGCGGTGTTGAAGGCTTGATAACGTGGTCAAGAAGAGAGGTGTCATTCCCCAGACATTGGCGAATGGCGACCTTGAGGGCATGACAATGCTCTGTGTCATGCCCAGGCGTGCGATGATACTCACAAATGCGAGTGTCATCGAACCATGGTGGTTTAGGTTCGAGAGATTGATATTGTCTAAGAGGCGAGAGGTCGATACGAGACGACTGCAACAAGTGCCGTAAGAGCAAGACATATGAACCTGCTAACGGGTCTGGATGCTTTATTGCAGTGAAGGTTGGTGACGTTGGTTTGGGAGGTGAAAGAGGCATAGGTCGAGAGTTCGGATGAGATGTATGTCTGATGGGATGAGGAAGTAATGGAGGCAATGTGCCTCTATGAAGGATGGGAGTGGGAAGCACTCCTATTAAAGTGGACGGATGCTGGCCCAAGATTGAAGGTAATGACGAAGGTGGGGGAGGAGTTCTCCGGTGTGGTCTAGTAGCTTTCATGTGTTTGGGTCGAGGGCCACCGTTGTGCGAGGCGAGGTTAGATGTGGGTTTGGGTTTGGATGTAGACAAAGGTGAGTGAGATATAACAATCTCAGGCAAAGGGCAAGAGGAAACCGCGACTGGGTCTTCCTTGATTGAAACGGGTGGAGAGACTGGTTCTTCTCTTGGTGGAGAAGAAATAAGAGAGTCTGGCTCCTCAAGTGGGCAGAGGGCATGGATGATCGTGCCTTCTACTTGTAGTTGAGGAGTAGGTAAGGTATGGTCTTTGGATGAAGGTGGGCTTAATGGCGTTGATGTGGTCAAAGCGTCCTCCGATACAAGAGAGGTAGATGGAGGACTAGTAGGAGAAGGAGGTTCCTCATCCTTTAATGGAAGAGGTTGGTCAAGGACAAGAGGCAAGATAGTGCTAATCGTGTGAATGTCATGGTCTTGAGGGTCATTGGTCGAAGTCTGGACGTTGTTTTGAGTAGGCGGATGATTCGAAAATGGTTGTTTGAAGATGTCAATATGTTGGTTAGGTGGGGCGTTCGGGTTATCTAAAATAAGATCCCCCTTGTCGATCATGTCTTGGACGATGTTTTTGAAAGTTCGGCAGTTGTCAATGTCATGGCCTTGGACGCGATGAAAGTGGCAGAAGTCGGCCTCCCTATACCATGTAGGGATGGCCTTTAAAGGGTCAAATTGAGGTGGTCAGATTGGAGGGAGATTAAGGACCCCCTGCTTGAGAAGTTTTTCCAAAATGGAAGCGTATGGTTCTCCAAGTGGAGTGTAAGAACGCTGGATGTACCATTGTTGGAATTGTTTGGTGATGCTGGAAGATGTCGAAGGTTGAGAGTAATTCGTTGTTGTTGAGGATGGTGATCTAACGACCACAGTGTTGGCCACTCCTTTGGACTTGGAGTTGGCAGAAGAAGAAGGTCTGGAAGAAGAATGGTCAGTAGATTTTGCGTTGGTATTACGCAATTTGACCTTATCTTCTTCAAGGGCACAGAGTTCCAGCTTTCGAGCCATGATGAAAGCTTCGTCAAAAGTGCAAAATGTCTGAATCCGCAAGGTAGAAGAGATGTGTTTGGCACATGCTCGAGAGAAGAGCTCGATGAGCTCGGGTTGAGGTAAAGAGAAGGAGAGCTGGTTAATCAGACCTCTCCAACGAGCGACAAAGTCGACAATTGATTCGTCGTCAAATTGCCTGATGGAGTAAAGGTCTGTGATAGAAACTTGTTTGGTGATGTTGATTGAGAAATGGTCAAGAAATAGTTGGGTGAGTTGGATGAATGAAAAGATAGAGTGTCTGGCAAGAGAACTATACCAGTCAAGGGCAGGGCCAGAAAGGGACATAGGGAACGTGCGTAGAAGTAACTCATCGTCGTGGGCGATAAGATAACAGGCATGTCTAAATGCCCGTAGATGTTGTTGTGGGTCTTCCTTACTCTGAAAGCGAGTGAATTTAGGAAGCTCCCAATGGTTAGGATATGGTCAAATAGGGACGAAAGGATGGATGGGCTCATTGCAAATTTGTTCATATGACAAAGTATTGCTTGAACCAAAAATGGAGGCCTCGAGACTGGACATTTTATCCATCAGCATCTTGATAAGATCTGCTGACGGATTGGCGGGTTGAGCACCCCCTAAGTTGCAAGGCGCTTGGAAGAGGTTAGAGGAGGTGTGCGACATAGTTGGTTGTAGAATGTACGGATGACTAGTCGCAGGGGCGGAAGTGGAGGCTAGAGGTGGTTGCGTTACAAAGGTTGAAGGTATAGGTTGACTGGGCACCGCCAAAGGTGGTTGAATGGTGGCACTGGTAGAAAGACAGGTTGGCACTCCTACATTTGTGGGCGCAAGAGTGTGAGGGGTCGAGGCAATCAAGTTCTGATATGATGTAGAACTTGGTTGAATTGCAGGTAGTTGAGGGGGTAATGGAACCCTGATGGAGGTCGGTCTAAAAATAGACGGGAAGGCCAAACTTTGCGTATTGGCCATGGTTGGGTTAATAGTTGAGGCAAAAGGCTGAGTCATAAAGGGTTGGGTGGCGAATGGTGTGGATGTCGTCGCCACGTCACCCGAAAGGTCTCGCGTTGGGTTTCTCGCGAGATAGTTTTGGAGGGCTGCGGTATTGAGGTCCAAGAATCTCTCGAAATCTTGGTCCCCTTCAGGGATGATGGGAATTTGAGTCGGGGTCGGGGTCGGGGTCAGTCCTGTAGGAGTTCTCTCAGTCTCTGAGTGGAACTCCATGATAGGACTGACAAGATAGACGGAAGCAGCTGTTGGCTAAAGTGGTTAAGAAGAGAGTCCTGGTTCCAGAAACTGTGTTTTTATAGTCTCAGAAAACCAGAATAGAGTTTTTGACAGAGAAGGGATAGGTTTCAGGCTACTGGTTTTCCGACGTCGGTTTAAAAACTGATGTCGATTATAAAGATGGCCGACGTCGGTCAGATAACCGATGCCGGTAACAGACGAAGCCGACGTCAGTATTAGAACTGATGCCGGTGACAGGGGAAGGCCGACGTCGGTGTCAGAACCGATGTCAGTGACTGTGTCTTCCAGAGAACCAAAAGGTTTGAAGATTCTTGGAAAAACAAAGAAGAAAGTGTCCTCACACACTCAAACAAACAGATGAGAAGAGGAAAACAGAGAGAGACAGACAAGCCTAAGCGATAAATCCTAGGAATTAACCTTAGAAATTGTGGCTTATGCCTTAGATGAATGTTTGGGGAGATTGGCTGAAAAATGGGTCCTAGAAGAAGGCAGTCTAAAGATGGTTTTAGGTGTTGTTTTAGGTGCTCAAAGATTTGTGTTAGGGTCTGGTACGTGGCCTGGTGCTAAGGAGCAAGCTCCCCTCACTTCACAATTCCAGTGGTTAGCTGGTTTCGCTTAGCCAAGATATACCTCGCCTAGAGTTTAGACTCCGCCAGAGAACAGAGTGGGCTTCCCCCTTGGTGATGAAATCCAAGTAGGGTCACCGGGACGGGTAAGGTATCCGCTGGGGGATGAAATCCCAGTCGGGCCTTGTCTCAAGTAAGTTTTATGTTCGTTTAGTGCATGTGGTTCGGTAGTGTAACATCAAGTGTCTACGATTCATTCAATATGCGTCTAAGTTACTAGATGTGGACTAATGCAAGCACAAGCAGAAATGAAAGTGCAATACGTTTTAATGCCCAAGTCGAAATGTGATGTTTATTATGAAGACAAGTTTTGAGAAAGGGTCAAGAGTATGATGTTTAGACTAGTCTATAATGTGCAAGAAAGAAAAGAAGGATTCGTTTTAGTCCTGCTTATAGTGTCATTGAGAAGAAGAGAAAGAGGAGAAAAGGTAAGAACCTAATGCTCCTAAATGAATGAAGAAAAAGGAACCCAGGAGGAACCTAGGGTCCCACTGGGCGTGCCAGAATGTTTCCACTCAAAATTCGCTTTTAGATCTAAGAGAAAGAAGAAACTAAAAAGTAATGGACAAGGCATGGGAAGTACCTGGACTAAAGATTGCGCACCGTAAATCCAGACGCTTGTGAGCACTCCTCTTTGGTTGTGGAGGAATGACACCTAGAAAAGAAGAAAACTTGGACAAAAAGGCATTAGATAGATGGACGGTGGGTTGCCAAGCAAGAGCTTGTTCCCAGAAGTATGAGAACTTCCTTGAGGGAGGTCAACCCACTATTTGATAAAGAGATAAATGACTGATAAAAAGATAGAAAATAGACTGAAATGATAGCAAATTGAAAGAGAAAAGGAAGCAAAGGCTTACCTGGAAGAAGTTGTCAAACTGGTTGCAGTCGCCGGCGTCGGTGGTCCTACCGGCGTCGGTTGTCGGGTCTGCCAATGTCGGTTAGTCTGCCGACGTCGGTCGGGGTAATGACCTGCGTCAGTTGGGGCAATAGGCTTGGATGGCATTTAGGCAGGTCTGGTCGAGTTTTGGACAGAGTCTGGGCCGGGCTTGGTCTGTGGATGAAAGTCTGAGTCTGCTCTGGGCCTGGTTTGAGGATGGTTTTAGTCAGAAGGACAGAGAGGGATAGGGAGATAGAGGAAGCCAATCTGGGAGATAGGAATCTGGGTCTGGGTGACAGTCAGGGCTGAGGGGGTGCTAAATCTAGTTTAAAAGCAGATGACTAGAAAGCATAAAGAAAACAAACAGAGAACATACCTGTGTCCTGCTAAAGAAGGTGGTGATCTTGTTGCTGATGATGTTGGATGTGAAACCTGTTGCTGATGGAGAATCCCTATTGTTCACTTCCAGAAGCTTGCTGTGCACCTGTGGGAGAGAGCCAGATTGATTGGCAGGGAGGTCAAGTGGAAGGACGGATGCAAGGGTCTGATACGAAGGTTCAAGAGTCGGGATGCCAGAAAGGGAGACGCAGAGAGTGAAGTGAAGCCAAGCGGAACCAGAGAGAGAGATAACGGTGAAGAAAACCATTATGAAGGGTGCCGACGCTGGCAATATCGCCGACGTCGGCTGAGGACTGATCGACGTCAGTGGCTAAAAGGCTGGAAAAAGGCTAAAAATAGCCTTCTATCCATTTCCCAGCCGCCAGGTCAAATGAATGCGAGGATGAAACGGTCGACGGGTGGTTAAATGGGCGAGAGGAGAGGATGGAATAAGAGTCTAAGACATTAAATGGCCATGTGGGGAATAAAAGGGATCCAAGGAAGGTATCCTAGGATGGCGAGGTGGCAAGGAGAAGGAAAAGGGTCTTATTTAATTAAAAATAGGTGATTATTTTCAATTAATAAGACTTAGGTAGGTTAGGGATAGTCGAAGTGGCAAGGGACCAAGGGGAGAGAGGAAGACAAAGGGTTAGACACTTTTTCGGTGTCTACAGATAGTGTGACAAAAGTTTTAGCAATTGTATCCTTTGTTTGTTATGCCTTTCTTACCACCAGTATTGCTACTAATTTTAACAACCTTTGGGCAAATTAGTACCATTGATCTATGTCATTGCGTCCTAGTTATAACTGCTTATGGGAAAATTAGGGGAAACATTAAGCCTTGATGTACCAACTTACCACTTCCTATGCCATGCTATGCATTTTTACCAACTATGCCTATTTTGTTTGAATTGACTACTACATTGGTCAAATTCCTCCACTATATGGAGGAACTATAGTGACTTGAAGCCCTACTCTAATACTATGTAGGTAGTGATCAATACTTGTTGAGGTCAACTCAGTCAACCTAAGCCATGCTTTTACCATTTTGTGAGCAACCTAAGCCATGCTCTCACCATTTTTTGAGCAACCTAAGCCATGTTCTCACCATTTTGTGAGCACCCTAAGCCATGATCTCACCATTTTACGAGTAACTTAAGTTTGAATGCTCTCACCATTTTATGAGTAACCTTCATTTAAATTCTCTCACTATTTTGTAAGCTTTAAGCAATTAGTGTCTCATCATTATTGATCGAGTTGAGACACTTCAAAAAATTCTAATAGACATTTCAAAAATCATTATAAAAGAATGAAAACATTGACCACTTATTTGCATTAAAGATTTTGGGAACCCTTACTAAGTTACAAGCAAAACACTTATCATTTAGTTTCCCCATCTTTTTTGTCCTTTTTCTCTCATTTACTTTTCATTATGCAATACCATTCCTATTCTTCTATCACATCCATTCTATTTGTTTTCCTCAATTATCATATTATTCCCATTCCCTAAGAGAACTATATTTGGCCTAAAGTTTTTATTGGATATTACATCCACAGAACTATGTAGGAAGCATCCACTTGCCTAGTGCATATGGAAGCAAATCAACCACCCCCTTCTTTTTCTTTTATTACCCAATTTTGTTTATTTATTAAGTTTTTGCCTATTTTCTAGGGGAAATATTTGTAGGGTTTTTATTGGGTTGTTTGTTTGTTTGCTTTCAACATTGTTTCCTTGATTCAGTTTATGTGTGTTCATTGGGTGATTTTTTCCCCATACCTACACTTGAATCTATCCATATTAATATGTTTACATTATCATCATGGTTTCTATCATTGATGCATTATTTTCTATTGAGTATTGTATTATGGGAGTCAGTCCTCATGAATATTTCAGCCAAGTCCTTCTGATGTTATATCATGATGCATACCGACACATTATATAATAAACCTCAGCTTTAAGAAGTCTATTCAATAATGGTGACATCTATTCAGCACTGACATCTTGATTCAATCCTAATCATATCCCAAATAGAGTCATTAAACATGAAAGAATTTCAACCTTTATTAGTTTAGACAAGCATCTCCCTACTGGTAGGTTGTTTTAATTCATCATCACCCTCTATGTTAAGTTATCATCATCATTAGCCAAGTTTACCATGTTTTCTATAATCAGGGTCCAATGATTATAACTACCTGTATGCAAATCATTGTACATCATCCCACCTACATTTATCAATGATTATAACCACCGCTGGGAAAATCATTGTGTTGTCATCACTTTACTTTTTGTGCCTATACAAAAGAATGTTATTATCTTGTTTGTCTATTCTAACTAGGGTATCTCCATCTTCCCAATGACTATAATTGCCTATGGGCAAATCATTGTACACCATCCCACTTGTATTTCTCAATGATTATAATGGTCTTTGGGAAAATAAATGTGTTGTCACCACTTTACTTTTTCTATCTATATAGGGTTATGTTATTATATTTTTTGTTGATCCTAATTGGGGTAGCTCTATCTTCTCAATGATTATAACCACCTTTGGGTAAATCATTATGTTATCATACCACATTACCACTATCAAGGTACAATATTTACAACCACCTTTAGGAAAACCATTGTACACCATCCCACTTTCATTCTTAGTGACTTTGACTAATTTTTTAATATCATTGTGTTTTCACCCCATCATCTTTCCTTTCTTTTGTCACCTCATTTTGCTTCTTTCTTTTCGAGGGACTGTTTGTCGACCTACTTATGCCAACCATCCCCTTGAGGGGGAATCATATAATTAGTTAATCATAATTATAGTTATAGGCATATAGGGCATTTTTATTCTTTGAGAAGAAATTATTATTCTTATAAATTATAATGCCTTCCCAAATAAGGGAAAACTATAGACACCTACAATTGGCCATCGATAACCCCCAATTAGAGTTTTGGCCAATTTCTACCCAAAATGCACAATTTGGCCTAAAAAACTAAAATACATAAAATGATGTGAAAATGGCATATTCAAGTGCTGATTTTGGCTATGGTATCCCTAAATGGGGCAATGCAATTTATGGGCTAGCTAACCTTGATCAGATCATTCTAAGTCAAAATGCCAATTTTGTACCTAGGTGTTTTGGATTGATTTTTCCTATCAAATATCTTGTACAAGACATGTGACTTTGTTATTTGTTATTGGTAACATCATAAATAGGATAAGGGATACAATGCATCTATCATGGACTTCCAATTTCAATCCAGTCAAATTTTGGACCGATAACAAGGCATTTTGATCAATTTGAGTAATTTGTGCACAAAGTGTTTAATCATGCTTAAGATATAGTTAACCCATATCAAGGCCTAATAAAAAATTTCATGGAAACTTTTTGAATACTTATTTTTGGAAATGAATATTATCTTCATCATCAAGTGACCTCATTTCTTAGGAAGACATCCCTAGGCCATAAATGCCACAAATATCAAGATTCATGCCCTTCATGCCTCATCAATACCTTCCATGATGCCCTCCATGCCTCTTAATTTCCCATTATTCCAATGTAATGATGAAGATAATTAAAAAATTAATTCCAAAATATTAATTAATCCTCAACCACACATCTTAATCTTGAGATGGACAATTCATGTTGATTCTAGAAATTTGCAAAAATCTATAAATAGGAGGCCTTACCACATCATTTCTATGTAATTTTTGCTTCAAAGTTATTATTATCATATTTTTATATAATATTCATGAAATTAGTGTTATCATACCAAATTGATTACAAGCCAAGCCAAGCCACAAGCTAAAAGTGCCAAGGAGAGATAGAGGTAGTCAAGCTTCCATTGCCAAGGACTTCATAAGCACAATCCAAGAAAGCTACCATTGCAAAGGCATTTGGAGCATCCAAGGAAGGTGAAATAATTTTTATGTTTTCATTCCTTGATTTTTATTTGTGTTTGTCATTTTATTTTGTTGACTAAGCTCTCCTTAGTGTCTAGGCTTAGAAATGTTATGTTGTGAGTGTGTTTATTTCATTTTGTTTTCATTTTGGAACTAACACCATACTAAGCATCCTCTCTTGAGTAAAATTCATAGATCACACAAAATACTTACTAAAAGAAGATACAACCACATAAATGCTTCTAATTTTTTCTTTGCCTTTACTATGGTGCATTCAGATCTATGTCAAAAATGGTTACTCCTCATTAAACGGTAAAACCTATTTTCTATTCTTCATAGTGACCTTGGGGGGAAATGGGTTAATGGGCACACAGTGTCATCCCAAAATAACCTAGTATTAGTTGGTGTTTCCTAAATAAATAATACTTTAGAAGAGGGCCTCAAACTCACGTAGTTCTCCACCACATGTTGGCTTAGGTGTTAATCATGCAATGTGTGTAATAAATTACAACAATGACCTAGATTATAACTTGGAAAATTTGTCTCTTGGGATACTCCATTAGTAATTCAATCTTGTAGATATATTGTACCTATGATTGGTGTAGAAATAAGGAAGATTTACTCCATTGAATGCCTGATAGAGTGATTTTGATAAGTTGCCTTGGTCCCTTTGATATTTTTTTCTAAGTTCTAGAATGAGTGAGGGTTGATATTGTATTTATATCAATCCTTTTTACTATTAACTCACATTAAATCTCTTATGCCAATAATTATGATACATTTCATTTGTAAATTGGATGACTTTAGGGTACTAGACACTTACATTGGGTTAGGAAAGTAATATCAATGTTATTATCTATCTTAAAGATTAGTGTCCAGAGAGTAAGAGAACATGTATGGGATCATAACTTATAGAAGCAAAATATAATTACATTTTAATCATTTTGGAAAAGATAAAAGGTCTATGTGATCAACATAAGATTGGTTGGACTAAGATATAGGCCAAGGGGCACAAGATAGAGTAGATGCAAGACATGTGAAAGTAGGAAAAGGTCTATAACTAAGAGGAACAATCAAGGTCTAAGTTTTTCTAGTGTACAATATTGAGGTACTTTAGAATTATAAAATAATGTCTACATTACCCCCTTTTAATGTTTTAGGACCCTTCATCTTAACCATCCTTTTGTAGTCTATTTATTTAGTAGTAGGATATAGATGCATATGCTTTGTAAGACATCCCTCAAGCCCATTGTAATATATAAAATAATGTAATTTAATAATATAATGTAATAGTAGAACATTTAAATAATCCTACATTCATGAGTAGTATTTATGTAGTGATATATTAATATAAATAGGAACTTATTCTAGTATGAAGTCACCCATAAATTTTATTGATTTTAGCTTGCTCAAATAAATTTTCCCCATCAAAGAGGATAGTGATTTTGTAATTCTACTACTATAATACCATTCTAGTTTTTTTGAGTCAATACATTTCTGATATTTATAGTTTATTTCATGTATTAATAAATATTTCATAACTTGTTCAAGAAGGATCCTACTATTTGGTATCAAATCTCTTTCCAGGGCCATTTTCATACCATTTTTGTATTTTTTTAAATATTGAGGAAGTGATTATTTTTTAATTATGTTAAGTGTACACTCTCACTTTGCCTTAAATAGGATCCTAGTGATAAAAAAGTGGCTACATATTCTATTTTTTTATGTTTTGGGAAAACATATTTTATTTAGATAGTTAGGTTTGAGAGTGGAAGTTAATCTAAATGTAGAGGTGTTATGGTGAGTTTTTTTATTGTAGGTGTAATAAATTAAGAATGACACTTGAGTGATAAGAGTTCTACTTGATACCACCTATCTCTTACTTATCCCTAGACCTCTCTTAGCACCTATTTTCATAATTATTTAGCCTTTGTGTAGGCCACATGCATCCCTATTCATCCCTAAATTAGTCCCAAACACTCATTCTTGCATCTTAGCCCTTCGTACCTCAATTTATTCTACCTATACACTAGAACATAATAGGATAATAGTGCTACATCATGTTAGTGTCCCAATTTTGGCACTACTATTATTTCCCTCCTTTATTCATAAATGGACATCTTTTCAAATCTTAAAGCTTTTAGGGTTGACCTAGATCTATTTTAGCACCCATAGAAGCACCAAAAAAATATATGTACATGAATTTTATCCTTATAAACACCGGAGGGAAAGGAGTGTAAATTACATATACAAACTCAAAACAAGTAATACACAATTAAGGTCATAAATCCCTATTTTACTTTATTTTTGTATACTACCATCTATAACATTCCTAAGTTTAGATTACTTAGGTTTCTTATCTCAAGCACATTTAAATCACTCAGGTCTACAATAATACTAGATTCACTTGTACTTATACCAACACTTAGGTGGGGAGAACTACATCAGGATTTATCCCTCTTCAAAGCATTGGTATGTAGTGAAATCTCATCATAATAGGGTGTTGAAAATGTCTAGCTTACCTCACTAACAAACACACTTTACTGCTTATATCAACTAGATGCCCTAAAAATGTGGAAGATTAGGGTTTATTCTTAAAATCAATCAAAATAGGTCATCTATAGGGTTTCATAACTCATGTGCACATGATTAGGCTAGAAAGAGGTGCACCTAGAAGCTCAAGATAATTCTTCACAAAGGACACTGCCACTAAAATAAGGACACTAACACCACATGGAACTACTATCAAATTAGGATGCTATTATCTAGGAGGGGTTTTAACACCTAGATCTTATTTTAGACACTCATACCAGTGTTTGCCTAAATTTTTATCCTCTAGATCATATGTCTTGATCATTTTCTAGCTAAGTTCTGATTTACATTATTTATTTCTATTTTTAGAAAGGTCAAATTTAATCAATTTTATAAAAAAATTAGTGGTTGTATTTATTGCATATTTATACCCTACTATACTCAACTCTTTAAAAACATGGGATTTACATTCATCAAAGTATTAAAAGGTTAAAAAATTTGGTGAACCTATCTTATTTTGAATAATGTAAAAACCCTCATATTGAATAAAATCTATAAATGTAAATTAAACTAAAGAATTATTAATATAAACTATCTCAAATTAAGTTATAGATACAAACAAAATAAACAACACAAAATTATACATTAGTTTCAAAAAGGTTCTTCTATTGTGATGTGAATTTGATTATCTCTCATTAAATTATGATTGCTCACTCTTTCAATGCAAGGTTAAATGGGTAGTGTTTTGGTGCATAAATGCTCTTTCATGGTTTTGATTCACTTTGAATTTGATAGTAATTTTTATATCACTTCATTATTATAATTCAAGATGATTAAAGTGATGGATTTCATGATTATTTATAGATTTTTATAAGAAACATCCAATGGTGGAGGATTATTTGGATATTCCAAATAATCCATGGTGGATAATGAGTTGTCATCCATGAGGATGATGAGCATTTAAAATGGTTGAGAGAAACATGGAGATGGTTAGCTAAGTCACCAAGAATGAGTCCAACTATTTGAAAACTCAATGGTTGAATCAAAATTAGTTGAGGAATTTCTAGGATTGGTTGAGTTGAGTCAACATGTGAGGGAGATTAAGGTGGAAGATGTTCGGTGAGGTATAAAATCCATATTTAATAATTAAAATTGGAATAAAAGTGTGCACAATTGATTAAATTTGATTTATTTAATTATTTAAGAAGAGGGAAGTGTCATTAATTATAATTTGAATGTTAGGAATAATAATTAATAGGTTTTGGATGATTTTCAACACTAAATTTAATTTAGGTGTCTACATTTGCCTCTTTTTAAAATATTTTTGTGAATCAATAATGTTTCAAACAACAGTAAAATAAATAGATTGATGATGATTAAGAATAAAAAAGTTTCCCCAAATGAATAAGAATGAATGTGGTGATGCCCTTTGAGGGTTTGTGTGATTAAAAAAAATAATCGAAATGAATGAAAAAATGAGATTGACTTAATGGTTTCGACTATTAAGAAATCAAATTATTAGAATCAATATCAAACTTTCAAGATTAAAGTATGTGTAAATAGGTTATTGAACTTTTTAGGGTCAAACTACGTAAATCCTATTTTTGGTTAAATGGATGAGATGCCTAAGTTAGTCAAATAAATATGCAATAATTAAATACTAATTTGTTAGAGTATTTGACCTTGTTTGAATTTCTAATAATAGAAATAAATAGAGACTTATCTAAAATTTATTGTCACGAATGATCTGGGTTTTGAAATTTGAGATCTGGTTAGTAGTTTATATTATCAACAAGATTATGGCTTTCATTTGCTCACTAGATAGTAACACCCAATATGTATATTAGCTTCATCTTTGTGTAGTGTCCTCAATGTGGCACTAATTCCTCCTTTGCAGGACTATTCTTATTTTTTGGTAATACCTGTTCTTGTGTCTGTATGTCTTGTTCCTATATGCATGAAACCCATAGCTCTGTGTTGTGCCTAGAAAACTTGATTTAAGGTGAAGACCCCAATTTTACTTACAATTATGACACAAGTAATAATTTTTGTGTGTTAATAGGATGGATTGGAAATCCTCAATGCCCCATTATGTATAGAATTACCTACATATTAATATTTTGAAGAGGGATCAAGCCTGATGTAGTTTTCCCACATAGTGTTTAATGTATGTGCAAGTGAATTATAGAATGAGAGTGGGATTGTATTCCTTGAATATTTTTGATATTTTAAATGCTTAAAAACTTGGATTAGGGATATTATAGATGGTAGTGTGTATAAGTAGGGTAGAATAAGGATTAGCCACCATGATTTTGCTAAACTTTGTCTTTCATTTGAATAAATTTTGCATCTATTTTTCATCTGGTGAATAGAGGTGTATTAGACTTATATTTATAAGGTTTTGTTGCTAATGCAAATAATAAAATGAGGTTAATTCAATCGTAGTATGGGTACACATTTTAAAAATCATTCATTGGGAAGAACTAGGTTTAAGGACAATAGTGCCCAACTGGGGACACTAGCACCATGTGGTTGTAGTGTCCTAAAAGTGGTGCTAATGTCATATTTATAGACTACCAAGTAATTTAGATTTGGGTTTGAGATGACATTTTTGATACTAAGTTATGATTTGTTATAGGTGACTATGTTTGTTTAGTGACTGGAAATGTAAGTCTAGTGCTTAAGGATAGGTATATGGATATCCTAGTGATAAGTTAATTTAAGAAACACTCTTAGCATCCAATTACCACTTTTAAGTTTTTACATTTGCTTACCTTTATGATATTAATATAGAAAAGTGAAATAACTAGTATAAAGGAAAAAGAAGCATACATGACTTACTTTGGAAGTAAATCCTATGTAGTTAAGTTTGAATATGTGAATGTAGCTTTGTTTATGTAGAACATGGTCTAAGGAAATGCCTTGCAATGAAACATGAAAAATTAGTCCTGACTTAAGAGATGATCAAAAGTAAAATACTATGTTGAAATGAAATAACTAAGTAAAGTTGAGTAAAGAGAGAGTAAAGGAATGAATACACCTCATTGGGTATACAAACTAGTGCATGAACATAGTGACAACATGTGTGTGTGTGTGTGTGAATGTGCATAATGATCATATAATTGAATATCTTGAATGGAGTTGATAGCTTACTCAATCCTCATATGGGTGACTCAAGACTTGAATCCGATTTAGACTCCATCATTGCCCACCCCTACTTGGCGGATCCTTATCTCTATGGATAGCTTAAATAAGACTATAAGTGTATCAAACCCTCTCATCTAGGTGGATCAATAACTCAAATAAGTAATGACTCCATAATTTCTCCCTATGTGAAGTAGATGCATATGTAACTAACATATGTAAAGTGATGAAAGTATCTAATTGAGTAAATATAACTATGTATTTGGCTCCATAGCCACTCAGGCACATTAAGAATATCTAAGACACTCGAGAATGCCAACCAATGTAGATAGAGTAAGGCTTTAATCTGGTGAAAACTTAGAATTTTATAGCAAGTGTATATGACATATATAATGACATAGAGTTTGTCATTCCATCTGATCAACTTATCTGAAGCTAAGTATATGGAAATTATGTGTTGCACACATGCCCCCAATTAGGTATCTGATTATATTAAATCTAAATCAAGTATGTAATAACTAAAATTATGTAACTAATTTTAATGTATGAGTGATTATTCCACACATGATTGCCCCAAATCTAAGCAATTGGTATGAATCTGAGCTAAAATGAATGTATCTAAGCTAAATCTAAAAATAATTTCCAAACCTATGATTATATTTATGCAAATTTTTACTATACCTGGTGTACTAGATTGAATGATATACACTATCTTAAAGTTGGGGCTACCAAATAGTAACACCCTATAGTGGAAAATGGTACCTTATGGTACTAGTGTCCCAATGTGCGTGTTAATGATTGCCTAGTCTGATTTCTATGTGATCTAAATTAAACATTGAGATTCTATTATGTTATATGTTTATGTGCTAAAATATATATGTGAAAAATAATGTAGGAACCTGATCTTTGTGATAAACACCTATAAATTCCCCCCTTTTTAAGGGTAGTTGTGAAACTTGTGTAATAACTACCCTTAAAATAAGTAACTCTACAAAATCTATTAGTCAGAGGATATGCATGATATTCTAATATAATGTAAAACATAACATGAGAATGTAAACGGATATGAGCATAAGTAGGAAATGTAAGATTCATGTTGTTATCTAGAATTGCATAAGGGTGTTAAGATATATGTAATCAATGTCTATATCATTAAAATATGAGTAACTACGTAGGGGGATGTGGTATGATGTCCATCATGGATCCCAAGTAAGAAGGTTAGATATATAAGATTTATCATGGCATTGAAAAATGATGTGTGTGTGTATAAAATACAAGTTCCATGGTGTAGAATAATATAAGGAAGCAATCATACAAGCATTTGAGACACACAAAAGTTAGGCCAAGGGGATAAAATATGAGGGACATGGGCACATGTCACTAAAGCTAAGATTAAAGACATATAAAGACATGTTCAAATTTCCACAAACACAAATAATAGGCATTTTGACATAGAGCCACATAAAAGGACATATTCAAATGTCTACATATAGAAGCATGAAAAATCACACACAAGGGATGTACACATGTCCCAAGAATAAAAATAGATAAGTGGCATAAAATCCAAAAAATAATGGCATATTTAAATTCCCTCAAAGTGGGTAAATGTATAAACTTGGATCAGTATAAATGCCCCTAATGGGTAGATCAGTGTAGTGGATTGGAGTCCTATCTAAAATTTTCAAGCACTTGACAAGAACAAGTGAAGTATATGTGTATGATAAAATTGACTATATTAGGATAGATACCAATATGCAATATGTGGAAAGTAGTTAAAATGTAAATATAGAAATGCATAAAATATGTAAAAACATTATGTTTTTGAAATATTTGAATGTTTTTGTATTTTGACAAATTATATTGGTTTTGTTATTTATGAGTATAAGCTATCTACAAGAATATGAAAATAAACTATGTACAAGGAGTGAAAGAAAGAAGTATGTACAAGAGTAGGAACCATACTAACCAATGAGTCTCATGGGAGACTCTCTATCACTGTGGCTTGTGTCAAAATAGGAAGGATAATCTCTCATTCAGTGTGATTTCTATGTTATAGTTAAATGTTGTTGGAGTAGGAATATGAATGTTATTCCTTATTATAATCATAATATTATTTTACATTATAAACATAATAACCTAGTGTGTTATAGGGAACTCCCTCATACTATGGAGTTGACCTTTTTGAATTATGCTTTGACATATTGATTGTGATTTTTCCCTTTGAAATTGTGCTTGTTTTAGACATATGGTGATGTGGAAGCTCTTTTGTTACATAACCTATTTTGAGAATTCTTGTTGCTTGAGCATGGTTTTGACTCTATAAATTAAGATATTGATTTTTTTGTAACATTTCTTGTGTATCTAGATATTTTGCCTTAATAAACTATGTATGTGACTGATGTGCCTTAGGATGTTTAATGAATCCCAAACCTTGTTGACTAATATTACCAATTGCTTAAATAGGAATAGTGATGCCTTAAGACTATTTTCCCAAACCTTGACCATGATAATCATATTTTTGTACATATTTATGACCAAAATTATACAATATTTAATATTGATCCTCCTTTTAGATAGGTAGATTTGCTTGATCTATATGTGCTAGTTATACTATTTCTTGATCTGATTGTGATTTTGGAACCTTTTGTTGTTTTGAGTTGTGCTTTGGTAGCCATTTTTGTACTATTTTTGAATTTAATGATTTTTTAATTGGTAAAGGTGTCATTATATGTTTCATGGATGATGTGTCACTATGTGAGTCATCTTTATCCATTATCTATTGTATTTTCCTTTTCAATTCTCAACATGAATTTGTGTTGTGCCCATACATTCTATGCTATGCAAAAAAAATCTAGATCTCCTCATTGGGTGTAGAGGAGGTAGGTTGATTGAATTTTATTAATAATTTTCCTTAGTGTCTCACTTCAACTCCTATTTGACCTTTTTATTTTTTTTGAATCACTAGTTGTTGATGTATAAACATGATTTACACTATGTGCCCTGGAGGCCTTTGTCTTGTAAATGTTTTTTCCATTGTTTTAATCTTTTCATGTCCTATTTGATTTTGATTTTTTAAACCTATAATTATCTTGATCATACTGATAAGTTGATCATATAGAGTCTCACAAGTGCAAACCCTAGTTAATTATGGTTGAACATGTATGCACATAACCTATAGATAAGAGGTGTGACTAGGTTAAGTAGGGGGATTAGTGACATTGGTATAGGCTACTTCATCACATGGAGAAGTGATATCATGGAAATGGTTAGAGGGAAATTTGTTATCAACCTCATCATGATGATGAGGAGAAGGAGATTATTTCTTATGTATAAGATATGACATTGAAATTTGAAACATAATTTTTAGCTTGTGTTAAATCCTCTATGTGTATATGGGTTTGCTTGTTAATGGAATTAAAAATAAGATAAAGATACATGTCTTAAGATTTAGCATATATTGAAGTTGATATAAAGCATCATATATGCATGTGTTTATGTATTTTATAAGTTCATACCAAATTAAAGGGAACAAGCATGCAAATGAAAGTATGAAACTTTGCAACAAAAAGTGATTAATTTATTATGTCATTATGATTATGATGATATGAATTAGAAGATATATGAATACAAAATTTCAGTGTATATAGAAAAAAGATACAAGCCCTAAGTGTGTCTAGGGTTAGATTGTTTTGAATTTAGGGTTTTTTCAAAAATTTAAATTATATTCAAATAAAATAAAACCCTAATATGAAATTGATTTAATTTAGCTAGGTTATCTATAAAAATCAAAAGTATGCAGCCTTGATTTATTACATAAAAAATTGAAATGAATGAAAACTTGGGTTATGAATTTCACCTTCCATGACTTTCTGATAATAATAATAAATAGGGATAAATAAAGACTTAGCTAAAAACTAATTATTGAGGATGATCTAGGTTATGAAATTTGAGATCTGGGTAGTAGTCTATGACATCAATAGGATTCTAGTACTCATCCACTCACTTTATAATAGCACCTAGTTTGGATAGTAGTTCCATCCATTTGTAGTGTCCCTAATATGGATATAATGTCCCCTTTGTAGGACTATTCTTATTTTATGGGAGCACCTACACCTATGTCTTTAGGTATTATATTTTCATGACTAAAGCCTATAACTCTATGTTATACCTAGAAAAATCTAATTTTATATACAAACCCTAATCTTGTTACAAGTATGGTATTACAAATAATTTGATGTGTTATTAGGATGGAATAAACATCCTCAACACCCAACTATGTAGAGAGTTCCCTACATAATAGTACTCTGAATATAAATCATGTTTGATGTAGTTCTCCCACATAGTCTTTGATGTATGCAAGTGAATGATAGAATGAGAAAGGCCTTGGATTCCTTGAATGTGCTTAAGCTTTGAAATTCTTGAAAATTGGACTTAGGGATGCTATATATGGTAGTATTTATAAATTATGGAATAATAAGGATCAAATACCTTGATTTTACACAACTTTATCTTTGGTTTGAATAGATTTTACATATATTTTTCATCTAGTGAATAGACGTGGATTAGACTTATATTTATAGGGTTGTCTTTCTTATGCAAATAAGAAAATGAGGTTAGGCCAACCTTAAGAGGGGAAAACATTTGAAAAAATATCCATTGGTAAGAGTTAGGGATAAGGATTTTAATGCCTAGTTGGGGACATTAACACCATGTGGTTGTAGTGTCCCAAATGTGGCACTAATGTCCTATTTGTAGTCTACTAAGAAATTTAGATTAGGGTCTAAGATGACAGTTTTGGAACTATTTTATGTCTAGATGTAGGTGTAGGTGATTGTGGTATACTAAATGAATAGAAATGTATGTCTAATTCTCAATAATAGGTTTATATATAGCTTAGGGATAGGTAAACTTGAGTGAAACTCTTAGCATCTAATTACCACTTTTAGGTGATTAAATTTGCCCCCGCTTTATGCTTGTAATGTAACAAATTGAAATGACTAGTATAAAGGAGAAAAAATCATACCTAGACTTACCTTGAAAGTGAATCCCATGTATTTAATTTTAAATATGTGAATCTAGGTCTACACATGTGGAACATGATCCAAAGTAATGTCTTGCAATGAAACATGAAAAAATTAGTCTTTACATAAGAGATGATCAAAAGCAAAAGACTATGCTAAAATGAAATAAATAAGTAAAGTTGATTAAAGAGAGAAGAAATGAATGAATACACTTCCTTCAGTATGTAAAAGAATGCATGAACATGGTGACAAATTATGTGTGTGAATGTACATAGTAATTATATCATTGAATCACTTAAACTAAGTTGATGGCTTGCTCAATCCTCATATGGGTGGCTCAAGAACTCAATCGAGTTTTGAATCCATCATTTCCCACCCTTATTTTTTTGGATCTCAATATCTATGTATATATTAGATAACACATTAAGTGTGTCAAACCCTCTCATACAGGTGGCTCAATAACTCAAGTAGGTCATAACTCCATCATTTCCCCTGTGTGAAGTAGTTGCATCTATAATTGAACTGTGAAAAGTGATAAAAGTATATAAATGAGTAAATATAATTATGTATTTGGATCCATAGCCACTCGAGTATATTAGGTAGCTCTGGGCCACTTAGTAATGCCAACTACTGTAGATGGAGTAAGGCATGAAATTGGTGACAACCTGGAATGTTATATCAACTATATATTATGTAGAGAATGACATAGAGCTTTCCATTCCATATACAAACTATGTGTCACACACATGCCCCTAATCTAGTATCTAAATATATTAAATTTGAATCAAGTATATAATAGTTGAACCTATGTAAATGATCTAAATGTATGATTGATCATGATTCACATGATACCACCATATATGAGTAAATAATATGAATTTGAGCTAAAATCAATGTATCTAAGATAAATTTAAACATAACTACCAAACCTGTGATTATATCTATGCAAATATATATTGTACCTAGTGTACTAGTTTGAATGATCTAGACTATCCCAAAGTTGTGGATACTGGACAATATCACCCTATGACACTAGTGTCCTAATATGGGTTCTAATGACTATTTGGTTTGATTTTATGTGATTTAAACTAAATTTTGAGCCTCTATTATATTATGTGGTTTCCCTAAATTTGATATCTAAAATTGAGACTGTGTTCTAAAATATATATGTGAAAACAAATGTAGGAGCCTAATCTTTTTGATAAACCCCTATGAATGGCTCCTATTTTTAGGATAGTTATGAAATCTATGTAAAAAATACCATCTAAATAAGTATCTATACAAAATGTGTTAGTCAAAGCATGTGCATGATATTTAAATATAATGTAAAATATAACATCAGAACATAAACATATCTGAGCATATGTAGGAAATGTAAGATGTATGTTGTTATGTAACATTAAACAAGGGTGTCAATATAGATGTAATAAATTTGTATAAAAATAAAATTTGAGTAACTACTTAGGGGGATGGGACCTAATGTCCCTCAAGTTTCATAAGTAGGAGGAGTAGATGCATGATATCTCTCATGGCATCAAAAAATGTTGTGTGTGTGTGTGTGTGTGTGTGTGTGTGTGTGTGTGTGTGTGTGTGTGTGTGTGTGTGTGTGTGTGTGTGTGTGTGTCTGTGTGCACGCGTGCGTGTGTGTGTGTGCACGTGCACGTGCACACATGCGTGTGTGTGCATACGCATGTGTGTGTAATAATTAAATACGAGTGTCATGGTGTAAAAGCATATAAGAAAACAAACATAAAAACACATGAGGCAAGAAAAAGGTAGGCCAAAGGGGCACAATATAAGGGACATGGGAAAATGTCACTAAATCTAAGAATGAAGACATATAATGACATTTTCAAATGTCCACAGATCCAAATAACATGCAATATGGCATAAAACCACATATAAGGACATGTTCAAATGATTGCATATAAAATCATGAAAGATAACACATAAGGGACATGGGTACATGTCCAAGTCATACAAATTTTGTTTGCATAGAATCTAAAATATAATGGAATATTTAAATGCCCTTGAAGATGGAAGAATCATAGGAAACACAATCAAGTCTAATCTTAGAACTAGGAATGAAAATATGTATAACTATGTAATAAAAATCTATATAAATTCTAGGATGCATATATACTAAATATAACTAGTGATAATTTTAAAAATATTGAGAAATGAGGAGCAATGATCAAATCAAGATAAATCAATGCATAATTAGAATGTATAGTATGTAAAGATAAACTCTAGTTATAACAACTATGTATGAGATGCCCCTGAGTGGGTATATGTATCAATGTATAAACTTGGATAAGTGTAAATTCCCCCAATTCATATATGATAATTGGTTTAGATCAATGTAGTGGACCAAATTCCTATCTAGAATCTTCAATCATTCGACAAGAATAAGTGAAGTATATGTATATGATAAAAACAACTATACTAGGATATCTAACAATATGCAATATCTATAAATTAGTATAAATGTAAATTTATAAATGTATATGATCTATAATTTTTTTTAATTTTTACATATTTGAATGTTTTAATATTTTACATATTATATATTTTTTTCCTAAGTATAATCTATGTATAATAAAATGAAAATAAACTATGTACAAGAAGTGAGAGAGAAAATGAAGTATATATAAGGGTAGGAACCATACTAACCAAAGCGTATCATAGAAGACTCACCATCACCATGACCTATGTCAAGGAGGGGCATTGTAACCATGTATGTGGTGTAAAAGGGAAACTATGAGCCCATGATTTGGTGTGTTGTATAATCTAAACCCGAAGCTACCTGAGTAGTGATGTTATGATGTTGTATCACTGACTATGATTCCCTATGAACTATAAGGGCCTTAGGGATCCACATGGGAGATGTATAAGTTGTAGTTTCCCTATGGTAAGAACCCCTATATTCCAATATAATTGATTTTAGCATAAAATGAGGAGAGGAAGGTACTCTAGAATTTGTGGCATATCTATTGTGCAAGGGTCTCTCTATTAGTGATCTTTGTGGGAGATTATGTATATGTGTAGATATGATATAATTAGACCTCACCTACTATAATTACTCTTTTTAATATTATGATATATGTGTAGGAACTATACTCTCTAATGTAACTGATAACTATGCTATATTTTTTAATTAAAACTAGAACTATATCTGGTGTTGGTGATGGAAGTGTGATTAGAATCTATGTTAGAATTTCCTATGGAATGGGAAGAGGATACTAATATAGGACACATTCAATTGTAACCACCTATTTATCATGTATATAATTCAAGCATCAGTGTACTATATATGGATGGTTTGAAGCTACTATAACCATGGCTTGGCTAATAATATGTCAAATACACCCACACTAGGTACTGCTAGAAATCGAGTGGCTATGTGTGTTGGTCCAACTTGTAATTAAAGAAAAATCTCCCTAATAGAGCTCTGAACGTGGCCAATGAAACCACTAATGACTATATATTTATGTAATATATCCCACTATGTGTATCCCAAGTGATGTAAAAGTGTCATGGTGCATATGATTATGCTCGATCTATTGTCAACCATAACAATTTGAATAGGATGGTGGTCTATATATGATAGTATAAAGAGTGCATGCAAATCTGTGTCATCATCCACAATCTCTTGCTTTGAAAATATGATAAGTGGTTTAGGTATTCTGATACATGCCATTGATTTTATGTAAAGGATGTGTCTCCTGTTTAATTATGTGATAAGAAGATGGTGGTAGATAAGCCTATTTTGTATAGTGAACACCTGATGTGCCCCCTACCTCATTAGATGTATGTTTTGGGAAAGGATATGAAAATATCTTAAGTACATTTGCCTCTATTTTTTGTTATTTTGGTGTCTCTATGTGTATGCCCACATCAATAATGTTAGCCTTAATGAGATCTTGTATCTTATGCTTCAATTTAATGCATCTATTTAGCATGCGTCTTGGTGCCCTGTGATACTCATAAAATGCATTTGAATCATAACTCTTTGGAAATGGCTATGTCATAGCAACCTATTTAATGGGAGGGAGAGATATTACATTGCATTCTAATAGTTATTTTAGAACTCGTGTTGTTGACTCTGATAGATTGGTGAAGACTTTGTGCTGAGGAGATGATAAAACCACTATGGGAGAAGGCTCTAAAGTTACATTAAGTATGGCCTTTTGATCACTTTTTTTATGGCCCTTAATTTGTATGGAGGTTTCTTTTTACTCTTAATACTTGAATCTAAAAAAAAATTTACTTGAATTTTCACATTTCTAAGAACTTAACCTCTTTTTACTTAACTATGTGGCACATATCAAGAAATGTGAGAATTTTTTTGAATGAGATAGATTTGTTAAGTGATGGTAATAAACTCTATTTAAATGTATATTATGGGGCTAGTCAATATTGATAGTATTATCTTTTATTGTAATACATAATTATCTATGATATCATTTGAATTTTACTTCAACTATGCCACTTGTGCATATGATATTTTATCACTAATTTTGATAGAGATGTGTGATAGGAACATATCTATTAAAGGATCAAATGATTTAATAGATTGGTTTGGAAAATCATGGAACCACTGTAGGGCATAATCATTGAGACTATATGGAAATATCTTTGTAAGAAGCCAATCATTGGATAAATAATCCAAGCATGATGCATGAAAGACTTTGAGGTGATTATTTAGGTCACCCTTACCATGATTTAATGTGAGCTTGGGTGCAATGAAACCTAATGTCAAAGGTGTTACCACAATGTGATGCAAAAAAGGTGTATGTAAGAGAATTTTGGAGTCTAGTACATGTGATGGCTTAAATATTCCTTTCTCAAGATGTAACACCTTAAATTATAGAGAAATAATTCATTGCATAAGGGATTTTACATATGGAGGAGATTAACTATCCATAAGTGGTGTGTCTATCACTGATGGTTGAATAAAAATCTTGGGTTGTGTTATTTGAGTTGGTTGAGTGGGCCCCACTGAAGGTGTAATAACATCATTAACTAGAGGGCTTGAATATTGACCATTATTTATCTTATTCCTTATTTATAATATAGCCTATAAAATATGTGCATGATCATCAAGCTATTCTATAATTCTATCTCTAAATCCTTGTAATGCCTCATCCTTGTTCACAACTATATCATCATCATTAAGTGGAGGTAGTGTGTCTTAATCCTCAATATCAATTTGATCTTTTTATTGGTTATATTTTTCATCCTTAGATGCATTTCCATTGAATTCAACATAATCAAGGTGTGAATAATTCATATCTAAAATTTGAATAGGCTCATTGTCCTTGTTATAGGTTTGGATAGTTGGAATCTAAATATGTTGTATAGGATTAGCACCTAGTCTAGCACTTTTTATTAGGGGAAGAAAGATAGCTATTTTACATGACATATAACAAATAAATTGAAATAGATATACTAAAATAAAATATATTAATTATGAATAATTAATAAAAGCTAATGAAAATAGGAAAAAAGGATACAAACCCTAAGAGCATCTAGGGTTAGGGTTTAGGGATTAGGATTTAAATTAGATGTAAAATAGATTAAAAACCTAATGTAAAATTGGTTTTAATTAACTAGGTTGTCTAAATAAAATCAAAATTATTCATCCCTAAATTTCTTGTACAAAATTTGGATGGGTTCACCAAATGAATTAAGTTTTTAGGGTTTTACAAGTGTAATCCTATGTTTGGTTAAGGGGATGAGATGCCTAAATCTTTTAAATAAATATATAATAATTAGGAAGTGATTTGTTATGAATTTTAGCTTCTTTTACTTTTGATTAATAAAAATAAATAGGGATAAATAGATACTTATCTAAAAACTAACTGTCATAGATGACCTAGGTTTTGAAATTTGAGATATGGGCATTAGTCTTTGTCATCAATAATATTATGGAATTTATTTGCATACTAGATAGTAGCACCTAATTTAGATAGTAGTTCCATCTTTGTATACTGTCCTCAATGTTTCACTAATGTCTCTTTTGTAGGATTGTTACTATTTTCTAGGAGTACCTTTGCTTGTGTCTGTAGGTCCTATTCTTGCATGACCAAAACCTATAGCTCTATTTTGTACTTAAAAAATGTAATTTTATGTGTAAACCCTAATCACCTTGTAATTATCAAATTGGAAATAATTTTGTGTGTGTTATTAGGATGGACTGGATATCCTCAAGACCCCACTATGTATAGAGTTTCTTACATACCAATACTTTGAGGAGGGGTCAAGTCTGATGTAGTTATCCCACATAATCCTTGATGTATGTGAAATTAAACACTAGAATGAGAGTGGCCTTGGATTCGTTGAATGTGCTCAAGCTTTGAAATGATTGAAAACTAGACATAGGGATGATGTAGATGGTAGTATATATAAATTAGGGTATAATAGCGATAAAATACCTTGATTTTGTACCACTTTGTCTTTGGTTTGAATAAATTTTCCATATATTGTTTTTTAGTGAATATAGGTGTATTAGACTTGTATTTATAGGGTTTTGTTACTTGTGCGAATAATAAAATGAGGCTAGACCGACCTTTAGAGGGGCACACATATAAAAACAGATCCATTGGAAAGAGTTATGGCTAAGTTAAATATCACCCAATTGGCAACACTAGTGATATGTGGTTGTAGTGTCCCAAATGTGGTGCTAATGTCTGGATAAAAACTTAGGCATTCAAACTAGTCTTTTGAATCTACACAGGGTCAATATTGGAATAGTTTCAAAGCATTTACGACCTATTTGAATAAAATGGTGATTATTAATGTCTTATATAAGACTTTAAGGTCCTACCACTTTACCTCATACCCCAAATTGGCATGTGTGATCTTGTGGGAGAAAGAAAATCTTCATATGGTCACACTTGTATGTTGTGGATAGTATTTTTTGGCATTTTGGAGCCAGTAATGCAAAATATGTGTCAATAACAGTCTATTATTTATAATTATGGATTATTAAGAAATCCATTCAAGTTTTCTCATTGTTTATGGTGTACCTAATGATCAAATGAACCCTTAACTCCTTCAAGATCCTGCCTTCAAATGGGACTATCTATGTTGTTGACCTTGAATGAAAATGTGAATTGAGTGTTTCATGGTGATGGTTATTTAAGATCATTAGAACACCATGGAACATGCAAAGGTTTTGTATTCTTTTGGGAGATTCAATGTTTTATAAGGAACAAGCCTCATTATGGCTCTCAAAGCCAAGAAACAATAAACTAACTCCCAATGCTTTAATCGACCTCTTTATCAAAGTCTAAGGTTCATTAGCATTGTTTAGGGTATTGATGAAATCTTAGGTTTTAGTTTATCACTTTATGTGTCTGATTAAATAAATCTAAATATATTTCCTTGTTGATTATATGAATAGGGGTGTTTAGGGTCCCCATAAATGATCTTGAATAAGAGTCAACAGTCCATACAAAACCTCTCAAAGGGTATCTACTATGTAACGGTATTATCAGTCTAATTCCACTCCATAGTAGGCCTTGGCCTCTAAACTCAGAACTTCATAGGACTATATCATCACCATTCATAGTTTTAAACCCTTATGCCCAAGCCTAAGGCATGGAGGTAGGGTAAAAATTTATACCAAACCATGAGGATCTAATGCGATTGTGATAAAATAGGTCTATCCAAGTATGGATGTTATTGAGAAGCTATGACCAAGTTTAGAAGATCACTCAGGCCCAACCTTCAAAGGGTTTCCCAAAATTAATATATTGCTAAACCTACAAGGTGTAAGAAAGGGTCATAAGTTATGAAGATGAGTATATTAAAGTGAGGTATTTATATTCAATAGAGTTCAACTAGGTCTATAACATAATATATAATCCCTCCTTTTATTCATGGGCCTATGAAATAGCTCCATTGATAGTCACACACCTAAATCACCACCTATAGGACTGCAAGCAGTCTACCTATAACATTAAATATATGATGATATATGAAAATAAAATAGAGATATAATGCTTAAGGTAAAATCATAGAGACCATGTTTTTTAAAATCAAGGGAAACTTGAAAGTATAAGTTGAACTAGATGGATCAGGCATGTATAGTGAGCTAAGTCTACCCAACCACTTGGGGTGCCTAACTAATGTCAATGCAAATGTCAGAAAAAAACATAATGGTAACCCTAAGATAATGATGGAATCCATATTCCTTAGGATCTCATATGATGATAGTACAATTTTTAATAAGTTTCCTGGTCTGGATTAGACATATATGACACACAAGCCTGTGTGTCTAACTGTAGGAGGAGTTTAAAGAAAAGGGTTGATGTAAGTCTAGTTCAAAGGGTTTTACCAAATCATGAGATCATGTTACATTATATTCCAACTCCATAATAAATATATAAAGAGATAAAATAATACATAGGTCTTTAGTGGAATAACTGACTCAAACACTTAGCTTGGGCAATGATGGTCATGGCAGGCCTTCAATAGAGAGGGATAGAGATGGGATTCCAGGTAGCTGAAGACAAGTGAAAAAGGGTGAAAATGGATGAAAAATGGTGATATGTTGACATTTAATCCACAAACACACCTAAAAGTGAGTCAAAGTCCTAAGACTTAGTTTATGTATATAAGGCATAAAGCCCTCTTTATGCCCTCAAGACCCCATCTTCATCCTTATGAAAGACTCAAAATACCATGGTAGGCCTAAGGTCATAAAAAATAATATGATTATTATATTTGAGTAAAAAAATTATCTTGATAATATCCTCAAGTTTGATAAGCATACAAATGAGTCACTAGTTGGCACATGCAGGGTATATAGTGTACAAATCAGACCTAAAAGAAGACTACCACAAGCCTAAGGAGGACTATTATAAGCTTATGTGAAAGAAATTGGATAATTTTGAATGTTTCACATGATTATTAATGGTGGGATGGATTAATAGGTGAAATGGGTTACACAATGACCACCTACAGGGGTATCCAAACCTAATGGTCACCTACAGACATGTCTAAGTGCATGGTTAGCTGACTATGCATGCATAAAAAAGGAATCAAGTGGTTTAAATAAGCCAAAAAAAGTGACTCAAGGGATACAATAGGTATATTACATACTATAAAAGGTGGCCAAGTGATCTCATTACTCCATTTTAAAGACAAAACCTCGGAACCATGTCATTAGGCATGGTGGCCTAATAACCTTCTAAAGATATGACTAATTTAAGATAAAATTTATGGGATAATAAGGGTTGAATTGGAACTTAAATAAACATATAATTATATTATTATGAGTTTAATATGTGTAATAGGTGTTGGTTTGCAAAGGAAAGCTCATGATTGGGAATTTTGGCCTAAAATAGCCTTGAGAATGCATAAAATGCAAAGGAATCACCTAAGGAGCACCTTCTTGTGCTTATAACTATATGGAGGATTTAAATGAAGTCTTGAGCATGTGTGGAATATTTAGGGGCCTTGTATACTATAATTTGGTGGAATTAATTCATAGGTTTAAGGCCTGACCTTTATAAACTATTGTTAAGAGTTCAAACCCCCTAAACCTCTCTAAAACCCTAATAAATACCAGATGGAATAAAAATTGAGAAAATTTCACTCAAATTCCATAAATTTTATTTTTATTTACCTATAACACCTTGTGCACTCTGAGAGGGTCCTAGTCTTGACATTGGTTTTTACATATAGCTATACAGATCCACTATAAACACTATTTTTTAAATATTTAGTGATAATTTTAAGGTACATGGTTGGATAAATAATTGAATAATAATTTAAGAGGGTATTATGAAATGTATTTCACCTTTTCATCCCACAAAATACTCTCAGTTCATCTTGGAAATGCTTGTATAGGGCTGTACTAAAAAGCCAGTCTAGAAGGGCTAGTGAAAGGTGACCTAGTCACCTAAATTAGGAAAAGTTTTAGATATGAAATATTTTGAAGGAAAATATCATGGTGTGAAATTATTTATCAAACTTTAAACATACTCATTTACCTATTAGTAAGGTTCTCTACAAGACTCATGGTAACCCAAGTAGCTAGCATCAAGTGACTAGGCCTAGTTGCCTAGTAGGACTATTTGGTCAACAATAAAGGATGAATATTAGAATAAAGGGTTGTTAAGGGAGTTAATTAAAGTCATGAAAACCATTTTAACTACCTCATATAGGTGATTAGAAACATTTCAAACCCAAAATAGAGAATGGAGATACTTTCTTAAACCTTATTAACATGCAAAAGAGGTATGGGCTAGTTAATGCTTCATGAAGGCCAAGATAGACCAAATTTTTCCCTTATAAATATAAAAAGGAGAGTGGCTGACCAATTTTTGTCACTAATGATTTTAATGAGATCAAATATGACTAAATTAACTCATATCCACTACACCTCCACTCCTAAGAAAGTCATTGAAGATGACCAATAAGCCAAGGTAATGTATGGAGAGAGAGAGAGAGAGAAAGTATGGAGTTGTTATTCATGAGTGTAACTAATGGTGGATTGAATGAAGATAATTATGGTATCTAAATTCCAATTCCAAACTAGATTATCCTCTCTTTTTCTTGATCATGTTCTATAAATTGAGGCTCAAATGCCATTGTAAGCATCCCTCAGCTGGGTATGATGAAACTCTACCCAAATTATATCTTGCAAACCTTTTGAATGAATATAAGGATTGGTTAAGATTTATATTGATATCTTAGTGTGATTTATTTTTGTTTATTTTCAAAAGTGATTGAGTTTCATCTTCTTTTGCATGTCCTTATCTTCACCTAGTTTTTACGAGATTGTCTAAATAAGTCATATGGTGTGTATAATTGCTGGTGATTGTAATTGAAATAGAATCTAATTGGTAGTATCATGAGAGAAGACCTTCCATTCATCCTCAAGTTTAATCCACTTGAGATAGCCTCCATATTAAGTATTGATGCTTAGGAGTCTCTAGAATATATTGATCTAATCCTTATTCCTTATCTTGTTCTAAAATGTATGTTATGGTGTGCACTAGACCAAACATTGCTCATGTAGTGGGAGTTATTAGCAGGTTTATGAATAATCTAAGAAAAGAGCATTGTGATGTAGTTAACTGGATTCTTAGGTACTTAAAAGGGACCATTGATAGATAGTTGTGTTATGAAGGGTCAAATATTATCTTACAAGTATATGTTGATGTAGACATAGATGAATATTTAGATGGTATGAGGAAAGCCATAGGTTATGTATTCACTATTGGTGACACAATAGTTAGCTAGATTTGAAAATTTCAAAAGATAGTTGTTTTTTCAACTACAAAGGAAAAATATGTTATAGTATAGAAGTAATCAAGGAGATGATATGGATGTAATAGTTCATAGAAGAGTTGAGGTAGAAGTAGGAATATTTTAGGTTGCATAGTGATAGCCAAAGTGTGATTTATTTAATAGAGAAATCAAAATTCTAATTTAGAACCAAAAATACACAACTTAGGTATCACTTCAATCATTCAGTTTTAGAGGATGGTCAACTGAAGTTAGAAAATATCCATATGAGTCAAAATCCTATGTATATGCTAATAAAGATAGTCACTAAAGATAAGATAGAGAGTTGTTCATCTTCAATAGGTATTCAAGGATAACAAAGAAGATAGGAAACATGCTAGGGTAAAAGTTCAAATAAAATTCTAAGGAAGATTTGTAGTGTTGGAGTTGTAACAATCAGTCTCAAAGTGGGAGATTGTTAGATGGTAGAGCTTAAACTTATTATAATACCTAGTTCCCGATAAGAGGAGTGTTCGGGGGGGGCGGGGGGGGGGGGGGGGGAATGGGGGGTGGGGGGGGGCTATGGGGTAGGTGGAATTACCCACATGAGGGTTTCCATGGGTTGTTAAAAATGTATTGTAAAATATTTTAATTTCATAGTAAATTTGGACCATTCACTATTAGGTCACAGATCTAACGGCAGAAATTATGTTTGTGCAATTTTACCCTAATATGTAACCTTAATTTGATATGAGGGCCATGGTGGAATAGAGTGTGTGAGTGAAGATTATATTTTAATGGATTTATTATAGGTTTTTCTCTTCATTTATTAGACTAAATAATAAGGAATAGTTGTTTCTGTGTGGACATATCCCATATTAGGTGAACCACATAAATCTATGTATCTATTGTGTTGTGTTTTTTGCATTTTATTTATATATTTAGTTCATTAATATTTTTTTATTTTTTGTATTGCTAAAAACTATTATCAGATCCAAAATTTTATTTGGATGATAAAATCACAAGAAAAGATGGTTCTTAGTTCAAGTGAAAGCAATGGTAGAAGAAGGAAAGTTTAAGGTTGAGAAGTTAAATAGTTAAAACTACTATCTATAGATGATGAAAATGTATAAATATCTATATCAAAAGGATATTTTCCTACCATTGGGTGGAATAGCAAATAAGGTAGTGACTATGAAGGATGAAGATTGGGAATTTCTTGATAGAAAGGCACTAGGAATAATACGATTGTGCCTGGCAACATTGGTGGCCTCTAATATTTTAAAATAAAATACAATAGTGGATGTGATAAAGGCATTAAATAGAGTGTATAAAAAACCCTCAACCTTCAACAATATATTTATTATGAAGAATTTATTTAATCTAGAAATGTCAGAATGTGGGTCTATTACTGATTATCTAAATGAATTTAACACAATCATAAATTACTTAAGCTTTGTAAGAGTGAATTTTTATGATGAGGTTAGGGATCTTATGATTATGTGCTCATTACAAAAAAATTGGAATAGCTTGGTCATGGCTATGAGTAATTATTTCTCTAGTTTAAACATTTTAAAGTTTGATGATGTTATTCTTAGCAAGAAAATATGAAATAAAAGCACATGTGAGACACCATGTAATGCTTTGACTATGGATAACAGGGGAAGATAAAAGAATAGAGGGAAGGGTCAAAATAATAAAGGTAAGTATATGAAGGGTAGATCCAAATCTATAGTAATGTTTTTGTGTTGGATTTGTAGGAAGAAACGACACCTAAAGAAGTATTGTTGGTTTTAAAAAGGAAAACAAGGAGATGGCAAACAAGATTAAAAAATAAGAAGCAAATGTAGTAGGTGATGTTTTACAAGATGCTTTAATCCTTTCTTTGGGTAATATTAATTATTCTTGGGTGTTGGATTTATGGGATTTATTTCATGATACACCTCATAAAAAATATTTTCAAGACTATGCTCAAGGTGATTTTAGATAGGTTTATTTGGATGATGGTAAACCCTATAAAATTGTAGGAAAGGGTAATATACAAATAAAATCATAAAATGGAAATAAATGGTTGATGAAAGAGGTGAGGCACGTTCTTGAGTTGATAATAAATCTAATTTTATTAGGGTAGTTGAGAAATGAGGGTTGCATAGTTACATTTGTAAAAAATTCATGGAAGGTCACTAAAGGATCATTGGTAATAGAAAAAGGAGAGAAGGGAGGTACATTATATTTATCTAATGGTAATGTTGACATTTATATTGATTTAGCTTCTACAGAAGTGGATAAAAAATTATGGCACCACAGACTTTGGCACATGAGTGAGAAGGGGATGTAAGTTCTCCACTCAAAAAAATTGCTGCCAGATTTGAAGAAGGTGGATTTGGATTTCTTTGAGCACTATGTATATGGAAAACAAAAGAGAGTTAGATTTATCAGAGTTGGGAAGACAAAGAAGCATTAAAAATTTAGAGATTGTGCACATATTTGTATGGATATTGGCTAAGGCATCATCCCTTGATGACTCTTCTTATTATGTTACTTTTATTGTTGATGTAACTAGAAAAACTTGGGTTTATTGCATATGAAAAAATATGATATTTTTGATAATTTTAAGGAATGGAAAGCTTTGATTGAGAATGAGATATGAAATAAGTTTAAGTGTATTAGATCATATAATAGAGTTTAATAATGTAACAATAAATTTGATAATTATTATTCATCTCATGGGATTCATAGAGATAAGATGTTTCTAAGAATATGATAACAAAATGGTGTGTTAGAAAGGATGAATAGGAAAATCATGGAGCTTGCAAGGAGCATGAGATGACATTCAGGGTTGCCCTTATAGTTTTGGATAGATGCTATGTATATTGTTGTTTACTTAATAAATAGAGGCCCTTTATGTCCTTTAGATGGTGGCATTCTAGAAGAATAATGGATAGGTAAAAAGGTAGATTATTCTTTTTTAAACACTTTTACTTATGAAGCATTTATCCATATTGATAAAGAAAATAGAACCAATATTGAATAAAAATCCAAGAAATTTACTTTTATTGGATATGGATTTAATGATTTTTCTTACCATTTATGACATTTTGAAAATCACAAAATCATTAGAAGTAGAGATGTGATATTTAATGAGAATGTCATGTATAGAGATTAGTTGTGGGGAATGAAATGAGAAAAGCCAACCACTGAATGTGCAATACTTGATGAAATCACTAGAAATGAAATTCCAAAAGTGCCAAAAATTATAATGTACAACAAATATAATAGGTACGTCAAACTCCTAGAAGTGTAGTTAGAAGATCTACTAGAGTAAGTAGACTCCCTGGATGATACTCTCCTTGACTTTATTATTTATTATTGAATGATGGTGGTGAGATAGAAAATAATGAATAAGCAACGTAGGTATAATCTAGAAAGAAGTGGGAGTAATGCATGAAAGAGGAGATGCACTCCTTGGTACATAACCAAACTTGGGATTTGGTTCAGTTTATTGTAAGTAAAAGAGCATTGTAGAATAAATTAGTTTATAGGTTTAAAGAAGAAGATCAAGGCAAAAGGAGGTATAAGGCCATACTTGTTTTAAAGGGGTTTACATAAAAGAAATGTATATATTTTGATGAAATATTTTATCCAATACTTAAAATGACTTCTATAATAACTATTTTAAGTTTGGTAATAGTAGAAGACTTACACCTTGAACAGTTAGATGTGAAGATGACATTCCTTCATGGTGACTTGAGGGAGGAAATATATAATGGAGCATCCATAGGGATATGAATTTAAAGGTAATGATAAAATGGTGTGAAAGTTGAAGAAAGGTTCGTGTGGCCTAAAGAAATCTCCAAGACAATGGTATTTTAAATTTGACATGTTTATGACAAAACATGGTTATAGTAGATGTCATTCTAACTATTGTGTTTACTTTAAGAGATTAGATAGTGGCAACTATATTATCTTGTTATCATGTGTAGATAACATGCTTGTTGCAGGGTCTAAAATGCATGATATAAATGAGCTAAAAAAACTAGTAGATTCATTTTTAATGAATTATTTGGGTGTTACAAATCAAATCCTTGGTATGAGAATAACAACAGATAGGGAAAATAAAAAATTAACATTGTTTCAATAAGAATACATCAAGAAGGTGTTATTGAGGTTTAATATGCAAGATGAAGAACTAGTGAGTACACCTTTGGGAGGGAACTTCAAATTAAGTATGGAACAGTGTCCTAAAATGTAGGAAAAAATAAATTAGATGTCCAAAGTTCCCTATGCTTCAACAGTTGGAAGTCTAATGTATGTTATCATGTGTACTAGACCAGACATTGCTCATGCAATGGGAATTGTTAGTATGTTTATGAATAATATTGAAAAACATCACTAGGATGTTTTCAAGTGGATTCTTGAGTACTTGAGAGGGATAATTGATAGATAGTTCTACTATTAAAAGTTATATTTTACCTTACAATGATATGTTAATGAAAACATGGCTCAATATTTAGATGGTAAGAGGAGCACCAAAACTTATGTATTCACTATTAGTGATACAATAGTTAGTTGGAGTTCAAAATTATAGAAGATAATTACTTTTTCAGCTACAGAGGTAGAATATATTACAACTATAGAAGCAAGTAAAGAGATGATATGGATGTAATGGCTCACAGAAAGTTGAGGCAAAAGTATAAATATTTTAGGTTGTATAGTGATATATAGAGTGTGATTAATTTATCAAAGAACTCATCATTACACTCAAGAACCAAACATATACAACTCAGGTATCACTTTATTCATTTAGTTTTGGGGGATGGTCAACTGAAGTTAGAAAAGATCCATATGAGTCATAATATTGTACATATGTTAACAAAGATATTCATAAAAGAGAAGATAGATATTTTTTCATCTTCAATATGTCTTCAAGGATAAAAATAAATATGAGAAACATGTTAGGGTCAAAGTTTAAACAAAATTCCAAGAGTTGTAGTAGTGGAGTTACAACAATCATTCTCCAAGTGGGAGATTATTGGATGGTGGACCTTGATATTATTATAATGCCTAGTTCCTAATAAAGGGGTTTTGGGGGGAAATTCCCCTAGTAGGGTCACCATGGGTTGTTAAAAATGCATTTTAAAATATTATAATTTCATAGTAAATCTAGACCATTCACTATTAGGTCATAGATCTAATAGTAGAAATTATGTTTGTGAATTTTTTCCCTAATATATAACCCCCTTTGATATGAGTACATTGTAATCATGGAGGCATATATTGTGTGAGTGAAGAGGAGATTACAATGGATGTATTAAAAGTTTTTTTCTTCATTTCTTGGACTGAATAATAAGGACTGGCAATTTTTGTGTGGATGTAGCCCATATTGGGTGAACCACGTTAAATTTGTGTCTCTATTGTGTGTGTTTTTTAATTTTATTTCCATCTTTAATTCATTAATATTACTCTATTTTATATATTCCAAACAATCAAGCAATCTACTGGCAAAATTATAGTCAAATTTCACACCAAAAATGGTCACAAGGTCTTCATCAAAAGGTAAAGATGTTGATTTTGTTAAATTTTCCTTGGATTTTTCTAGGAAAAAGATGTATCCTAGGTTTAATCCTAATCCTAATCCCCCTAATTATCCTAATCTTTCTCAACAAAGGACTATTTCAACCCCTACACCTCTAATGGCTAGGCCTACAAACCAAGATTTTGTGCCCTTCAATGGCTTCATCCCCCTAAACCTAAACAATTTTGATGATATCCCTACTACTACACTTAGTATCCTTATATATTTTAGAGGGGAAAACTCTACCACTCCTATTGAAAGCATTGTAGACATAGCCAACCTATACTCAGTCCATAATGTGACCTATAAAAATGTGGTAATGAGGTTACTAGCTACTTATTTAATAGGTAAGGCACTCTAATGGTATAAGGGTTGAACACCTCCTTTTATCAACACCTAGGATGAGTTTGGGAAACACCTATGCAAGCATTTTGAGGATAAAATTGACCTCTTATCTTTTTTTGAACAACTAACCATAATTAAAAAAGCTCCTCAAGTGTTTATTGTAGACTTCAACTACATATTTTATAAGACTTAGGATAGGATCCCAATAGTATTCAAACCCACTCCTTTCTATGCCTTTTTGTACTATTTGAGATCCTTTAACTCTGATGTGGTAGTCATGATACAGTCTATGGAAGGAAACACACTACTTGATGCTTATGAAGTGGTAATAATGGAATAAAAATGTCTAATACAAGTAGGTAAGTTTACCCCAACACTATTCATGCATTATTTCCCATTGATGTAACCTCTTCTACCTATTATGGATCCCCTACCAATACCAACTAATCATGACTAGGTAGATGCTAATCAGATAGATAGATTGGGAAAAATTGAAGGACTACCCAAGGTGCAAAGAAACAAGATAGTTGCCTTAGAGAGGTAAAAAAATACACCTAATATACCTTAACAAGCACCCTCTCAAGCCCCCTATCATCCTTATTATTTTAATAGGCCTCCACATCATCCTAATCCACAAGGTTAAAGGTAAATCACTTGGCCAAGGCCCTATAACAGCTTCAATCCTAATTATGTTATCACTTTTAGAGCACTAGTTCCAACTCAAAAAAATATGCTCAATAAGGTCAATGGTCTACACAATTTGGTATCCTCATGAGATGTCAATTATTCCAAGTGGTGATGATTGTTAAAGCTATTTTATGCAGTAGAATTAGGCTCTTTCTATGCAAGATAGTCAACCTCCTACACAACATATATAAGGTCATTTTATGCAACATTGAGAGAATCACTTCATGACTCAATATGAGATTTCAAGCCAAAAGGGAATAATTTGAAGTAAGACACAATCATAGACCACTTTTTTCAACTTACAAGAAGGATAAAACTCTTTTGAACAATGTGCACTCAATTGGCTTGGGGGTGTAACCAAAGTAAACAATCCTATTGTAGTTCATACAAGGGACAAAAAGATAGTAGTGGATGATGATTTAAAAGTTGGGATAATAGCTCCTCCATCATCTCAATCATATTAATATTCTATTGGGAAAAATGCATCCCCTAATACTCCACCAATTCATAAGGTTCAAGATGGGAACGGGTAGAATTACAATGTTCCATTCATACCTCAAGTCATTGAGTCTCCAAGTGGTACTATTTCTCATAAGTTGTAGTCAAAGTATGGTATCTCTCATATTAGCATTGTGTATAAGATTAATAAGGCACAATTCACCATACTAATGTAGGACACATTTCTCATTCTAGGACAAAAGGATATCCTCTAAGAAGAGTCATCCAAAATTCACATCTTAGACAAGCAATAAGAAAAAATGGGTGCATTCTTAGCCAAAACCAATCAACCTAATTAGTCTCAACCAACCAAGGTAAATAATCCCCCTAGTTTATATCTCCTTTTCATCATAGGAGACTCCATAGTACAAAACTACATGATAGATAGTGGGTCTAGTACATCTGTCATGCGTAAGTCTAAGCAAGCAAGTTAGAGTTAAAGTATGAACCTAATTCTAAAGGGGTCTTAAAACTATAGGGGTCTCCTACTAATACTATTGGTTTACTCAAGGATCTAAAAATATACCTATCTACTTATCTCAATTGCACTATATCCCAAGATGTTGTAGTGGTTGATCTCCCACCCTATTTTTCTTTCTATTTATCTAGGTATTTCACTTTCAAGATAGGATGGTATCTCTCTTTTTAATAGTATTATATGGTCTTTATATCTCAGCATGAAACCAAGGTTACCATCAGGTCTAATCATATCATAGGTTCCATTTAAATCCGTATATGCCTAATTTATCTTATGTTAATTTTACTATCATAAATTAAAATGAACACCCTAATGATTAGAAGCCAATTGAACCACTTGAAGGTATATCATAATTACTTCTTGATGAATGGGGAGAAGATAACCATGGATATGATCCATATAAGAGCATTGAAGAAGGCTTGGGACTATATTTTATGCATGAGGAAGAGGATGTCATATGAAATCTGACCAACCTAATACAAAACCATCATGGAGTGTGTAATTTGTTTTGTATGGATCTATGTGTAAGACTAGAAGTGGTGAAAGTGTCATGCTTGTCTCTCCTTCCAAGCATAGGTAATTCTCTACCATGAGGTTCCAATTTAGTTGCACATGTAACACAATAGAGTATGAAACCCTCATTCATGGGCTACAATAAGAAATAAATAGAGGCATTAAGATCCTATAAGCTATGAGAGATATTGAATAAGTAGTGAATTAGGTGAAATGGAAGAATTAAATCAATAACCCACTCTTGAAGGCATACAATCATAGGGTTTGGGACCTCTTAAAAGACTTTGAGGAATTTGACATCTAATCAATCTCAAAAAAGGCCAATTAACATGTAGACCGGTTGTCATCCATAAAAGCATAGTATGATATTTAAAGTGGGTTAAATGACATCAAAGACTAGTCTCAAATCAAGGTAGTTTATAAACCTTAAATACATAATAATGAGGTTAGATGGTAGGTCTTTGAAAATGACAATAAGATTGCATGTTTCCTATAGTAGGAGGCAAAATTTTGCTCAAGAAACTAAGGAAGATTATAATAATAATATGGTGACCAAATTGTCCAATTGAGATCAAACAAGTTACCCAAGGGAATAGTGACCTTAGAAAACATATTCAATGAGGATGATTAGTTAATAAAGGACAAGGTTAGCATGCCAACCAAAGAGGAACACTATGAGAAGGTCACTATATTTAAAGATAGTTACATAAACAAGGAAAAGTGAAATTAAAGGAATAAAAAGTAGCCTTCATAGAATTGTGTAAGAATTTGCAGACATCTTTCCTTGAGATTATAATGATTTGAATGGGTTTGACCCTAATTCGGCCTAGTATACCATAGAATTGGATACAAGTACTAAGCCTATGAGATAAAATCAAATACTAGTCAACCCTAAGATTAAGATCTTCATCAATAAATAGTTGACCAAGATCATTAAGTCCAACATCAGCTTCCCCATCAAACATTCTTCATGGGTGGCTAACCTTGTGTTTATAAGTAAGAAGAATGGGGAGATAAGGTTATGTGTAAACTTCAAGGATCTCAACAAGGTATCATTGAGAGACCAGTTCTCCTTTCCATACATGGATCAGATTCTCCTAAAGGTTGTAGGTTCACCTCATTTCTCCTTGCTTGATGGATAATTAGGGTATAATCAAGTGTTGGTGAAGGAGGAGGACCAACATAAGATTTTTTTCACAACCAAGTAGGGCACTTATGCTTACAAGAAGATTCCCTTTGGGATATCTAATGCAGGGGCACCTTTTGAAGGGAAATGGATGTATCCTTCCAAGGACTTGTTTTGGCATGAGATTACACCCTTGTGGGGGAGTTATTTAGGATCCTCCACTCCAAGTAATAATATTAGGACAACATTAGGCTATGGGTAACCTATGATGGGGATAAACCTCTGGAGAAGGCTGACTTCCTTCTGATGAATCACCTAAACTAATGTTATCATAGGGAAAAGGGTTAGAAAAGGAAAAAAAGATCCTAGGAAGGATAACAAGGTGATGCACCAAATGAAAATGGGAAACTCCCATAAGCTTTAACCCACACTAGATCTTCACAAGATAATACTAGATCACACAATCTAGCTCAGTTCATAGTTGTTTCATGGACTAGGTTCAGGCAGAACATTAATCTAGACTTGAAATAGCTTGAAAAAACCTTACAAGAGGCAAGGAAGGAGGAAAATGGATATGGAATAATATCTTTCACAAGTCCATCATGCACAACTCACTCAACACATATCCAATGTAAGATATAGGTAAAGAAAATCTTTTATTGCATTAAGATGTAGTTATTAAAAACTATTGATAGGGTTTAGCCTAATCAAGATGAGAATATTTTGTAATATCATAGAGAGTCCCCTACTCTTCAAGATCAAAGAGTACTTTTGAGAAGCTAAACACTGAGAGAGAGTTTATAGATGGAAAGAGTGGGTGATATAGAGAAAGAGAGAAGAGAGAAGAGGGAGCACATTAACTGAGAATAATAAATGAGCTACCACCTTTAAATGAATGATACACCACACTTAATCCAATCTGGACTAGCCCTTCATCAACAAGTTAACCTACATTATCTCTAATTAGTCTTCAATTTCTCTTCATTAGTTGACCAATACACTAGAGGATGAGAGTCAATTTTGTATATGATGAGTCATGATCCTTTAAAGTAAGAAATATCCTTAAGATCTGAGAAGAATTAAATGCTCTACTATAGTCTCCAATCCCCAAATCCCTTTTATTTGATATTATACTCCATCTCCCACTTGATTTCATTATAGGGATAAAATCTTCATACCCATGGACCTGAAAGAGCCATGCCATGTTTGTTTTGAGTAGTGTTAAGTACCTGCTTTGTCGAGGATATAACTATGTCAAAGGATGAGACATTACTTGATAACCATATATCTTCCCCTACTACAAAATTTGAGCATAGGTCTTTACTATTTATTGAAAACCAATCTAAATTATTGGTTTTGATATAGTCATTATATCAATAAAGATCTATAGGTTTCATAGCCTCATTCTTGAATTGTATTAGGTTTAAAAAAAAAATTATGGCTCTAAATTCTAATGGAAATAGAGCTTTGACATGAACAATCTTGATTGTATGGATATGTCTGTTTAATGGCCTTCAATTGAGCTCTAATGGTGGTATATCCCCTTTGAAATTTTTGTTTTACTTTGACCTAAATCACATTATAATTACACTTGAAATCCCCTATATTCAACTTTTAATATTGGCCACCAATCTCTATCTGAGATTCTCATATTGTGCCATCTATTAGATCCTCATTCATTCCTAAGATTCATTGATAGTCTTGGCTAGTTCCTATACTTATGCCATATGGTGGTCTCATGTTCATACTTAGGAATATTGACTCTTTAACCTTACACACATCATCAATCTCCTATTTCATGTCTTACATGTGCACCATTGATTTACCTAGTAGTTACCATGGTTGTAACACTTGGTGACTGTGTATTATTTTCTAAGATCCATTGACTTGTTGACCTTTCACTCACTATTGATCTACTTTGGTACAATGGGTCATGCACCATTGATCAACTTGGACCCACTAGATTTTTAAGTCACTATATACCATTATATATTCATATGGGCACCTAAGATATTAACATTTTTTAGCTATGAGTTCATCTTCAGGAACATTTGAATGTAAATGTCTATTTTCTATAGATTTAACTTAATGTCCCCATGCATGTCCCACTATGAAAGTTCAAATTTAAAGACATATGTCTAGAGATAACAAGCTCACAAAGATATGAAATTTTTAGAGGATGTTTATGGGACCAAAATAATCGTGTCCATGCATTCCTTTGACTCTGGTCATCCTCCTAATTACATTTATCAAATGTGAAACTAGACTGGTTTATTCATTCCCACATGATGTGCTGATGACGATATAGTTCTTCAAATCTTTCTTTTGACATCTTTTGATCATTTATGGTTTGGGATATCTTCTTAGCTTATCTATTTAGGCATAATCTTCGTATGTGGGAAAAAATTGGCCAACATATTTGGTAACTCATAGTGAAGTATGCCTTCTATGCTTGAGAACCTAAACTAGTTGCCTTATCTGATCCATTAGGCATGGAGTCATATTCTAATTTAAATGTAGTAAGGTTGTCCCTTTCTTGAAAACCCTCTCTTGAAGTAACAAGGAAAAAAATAAACAAAACAAAATAAAGTTCCCAAGGCACTTTGGAAAATGAAACACACAATAGGAAAGGAAACTAACCTAAACAAAGCAAGGGAAACTAACTTACTAAACAAATATGCACATAGGTAGTTAGACAAAATCATGAAATATAATATAATATATACAATATTGTACAAAAATTTATAATCACCTACTTCTTGGGTCATATGGTAAAAGTTTAGTATCATTCACTTGTAACAAACCAAGATGAAAAATACCTTACTTTGGAGGTACAAGAATTGGTGAACCAAGCAACTTGATGGCCAATCCTTTTGATTTGCTCCCTAATGGATGAAAAGGGAAAAAAATGACTCCAAAATATAAATACTGGTCCAAGTATTCCAATATTGGTTCATGTTGGGATGCAAGAACACTTTCTTGATGTTACTCATCACCCTTGAGAAAGCCTTGCATGAAGACTTCATTCAGGATCTTGGGAGCAACTGCACTTGATTCAATTGGTGGTTCAAAAATACCATGTTCTTCCATCTTATCCTTATGAAAATTAAGATATATAATTCTTAGATAATCATGCTCATAATTCTTTTTATGAAGGACATGATTCTCAGCCTCTTTAAACTCTTTGGTTATGGCATTGAACTGCTGCCATAACTCTTCAGGCTCTTCACTAGTATGCTTCTCAAATTACATCCCCTGAGCACTTGAGATGTCTCTTTCATAAACCTCACTCAATATTTCATCTTTTTATTCAACTATAATGAGGTTTTATTATAAATACTATATTATGATGATTAAGAACTTAGTTACGCTGCTTAAACTAGCTAATAAATGCTCAAAGTCACCATTGATGTTTGAACACTTGCCTCCAAAGGCTAATTGGATGAAGAGAACACCAAAACTCTTCACCATTGAACAACATAGTAAGTCCCACAAGGAATTATATAAACTATTGTGGTATGATATTACATCCTTATGGGGGAGTTATTTAGACTCCTCCACTCCTAGTCACAATATTGGGGTAATCCCAGGCTATGGGTAACCTATGATGGGGTTGAACCTATGGAGAAGGTTGGCTTCCTTTTGATGAATCACCTAATTCTATCATAGGGAAAAATATTATAAATGAGAAAATATATGCTAAGAAGGATAACAAGGTGATGTACCAAATGAAAAGGGAAGATCCCATAAGCTTATAATCACATTAGATCTATATAAGATAATACTAGGTCACACAATCTCACAAACTAGCTCAGTGCATAAGTATTTCATGGACTAGGTTTAGGTAGAACACTAATCTGGACCTACAATATCTTGAAAACACCTTATAAGAGGCAAGGAAGGAGGATAATGGATATGGAATAATCTCATTCACAAGGCCATCATACATAATTCACTCAACACAGATCCATGGCAAAAGATAGGTAAAGAAAGCTTTAATTTCATCAAGATGTAGCTATTAATAATTCTTGACATGGTTTAGCCTAATTAAGATCAACATATTTTACAATATCTCAGAAAGTCCCTTACTCTTCAATACCAAATATTCCTTATGAGTGTCTAGAATCTAGGAGAGAGTTTATAAATGGAAAGAATGGGTGATATAAAAAAAGGGAGAAGAGTGAAGAGACAGAATGTTAACCAAGAAAAATAAATGAGATACCACATTTAAATGAACACTCCACCACACTTAATCCAATCTAAACTATCCCTTCATCAACAAGTTAACTTGCATTATCTCTAATTAGTCTTCAAGTTATCCTCATTGGTTAATCTATACACTAGAAGACAAGAGTTAGTTTTGTAGATGATGAGTCATGATCCTTTCAAGGAAGAAATATCCTTAAGATCTCATAAGAATTAAATGTTCCATTGTACTCTCTAATCCCCAAACCCCTTATCTTTGATCTTCTACACCATATCCCATTTGATTTCATTATAAGGACAAAATCTTCATACCCATGAACCTGACAGAGCCATGTCATGTCTACTTTGAATGGTGGTAAGTACTTGTTTTATCTAGGATATAACTATGTCAAATGATGAGACATTTATCCATAACCATATATCTTCCCATACTAAAAAATCTGAGCATAAGTCTTTACTATAAATTTCAAACCAATCTAAATCATTGGTTTTTGCATATTCATTGCATTGATGAAAATCTATAGGTTGTATAGCCTCATTCCTAAATTGCATCAGGTTTAAACAAGCCTATCATGCCTTGAAATTTTAATGGTAGTAGAGCTTTGGCATGAAAAATCTTGACTATATGGATATGTCTACTAATGACATTTAACCGATCTCTAATGGAAGTATATCCCCTTTAAAATGACTTTTCTATTTTGACTTTAGTTGTATTTGAATTCTAATTGAAATATCTTATCTTCAAATTTTAATATTGGGCATCTATCTCAATTTTGGATTTTGATATTGTGCCATATATCATCTCCTCATTCATTCTTAGGATCCACTGATAGTCCTGGTTGGTTCCTGTACTTATGCCATGTGGTGGCCTCATGTTCATCCTCAATAATATTGACTCTTTGACCTTACATGCACCATCAATATACTTTTACATATCTTGCATGTGCAACATTGATTTACTGGTGGTTACCATGGTCATGACACTTGGAAACTATGAATTTGTTCCCAAGAACCACTTACTTATTGACATTTTGCTCCTCATTGATCTGTTTTGGTATGATAGATCATGAACCATCGATTATCTTAGACCCACTAGCTTTATCAATCATTGTGCATCATTAGATATTTATATGGGAACCCAAGATCTTACCACTTGTCATCTATTCATTCATCCTTAAAAACATTTTAATGTAAATGACTATTTGCTACAACTTTAACTTGATGTCCCCATGCACATCCCACTCTACAAGTTCAACTTTAAATACCTATACCTTGAGATAATAAGATCATCAAGATATGAGATTTGTAGAGGATGTTTATGGGATCAAAATAATCATGTCCATGCATTCCTTATTATCTAGTCAATATCCCAAGTTCATCTATCAAATGTGAAACTAGACTGATCTTTTCATTCCATCATGATGTTTTGATGACAGTCTAGCTCTTCAAAGCTTGATTTTTCCATCTTTTTATCATTTATGGGTCAATAACTCTACTCAACTTCTCTATCCAGGTAGAATCTTGGTATGTGGGCCAAAATTGCCAATAGGACTAATCACTAAGATGGTGCTCATCTAAATATATGACATCATAGTATTTTCTAAGGATGTCAAAGATCACTTGACACACTTAAGGGTGATATTTTATAGGTACAAGAAGCATGGGGTTTCCTTGAATTCCAAAAAATATAATTTTCAATCCATAAGGGTAGACTTATAGGCCATATTGTGTCAAAATAAGACATTTCTATAGACCTTGAGAGGATAAGTACAATCCTTGATCTATCTTTGCCTAAGCACAAGAAATGGATTATAAAGTTTTCTAAGTAATATCAACTTCATTAGGATGTTCATCCTTAGGGTTGTAGAGTTGGTAAGTCCTTTAACCTTCATGATCAAGAAACATAAGTATTTTTAATGGACTAAATAAGGGGAAAAAATATTTGAAGACATTAAATACAACATTACCTAGTTTCCCACCCTCCTCAACCCTAATTTCTCAAGTGACTTCTTATATGCCTGCTCAACCAATTATACTATTTCTGCCATACTTATGCAGCAAAATGATGAGGGTGTTGAGAAACCAAAAACCTTATTTAGTTAATAATTGGATGGATATTAATAAATATATACATTTGTGTAAAATCATGTGTTTGTAGTCATGAGAGGTCTCAAAAACATTAGACATATGGTATTTAATAATAAGATCTATGTCATGGTGGTTCACCCTAGCATCAAAGACTTTATTGTGAACAAGGACTTGAGTGAAAAGAGAGCCTCTTGGGTAACCAAATGCATGGAATATGATGTAGAATTTAAGGTCACCAAGTTGGTAAGGGGTAGGGGACTATGTGAATACTTGGAAGCATATATGAAAGAGGACAAATAAGTGGTGTTGAAAATGAAACATGACCACCAAGTAACTACACCTACATCTCCTTCCAACTGGACACAATACATGGTGTTATTCCTTAAAAAGGGATAATGTCCTATAGGCCTAAATAAGATAAAAAAGTATGTACTACAAGATATGTTAAATCCCTAATATCTTGATTGATGGATTTATTTTCAAAAGGGTTCTTGATGGTATGATCTTGAGGTGTGTATAAACTAACCAAGATGACAATATCCTATAGTAGTTTCATGATGGGCCTATGGAAGGTCATTTTTCAAACAAGAATATGACATCAAGGATCATAAGAGCATGATATTTTTCGCCAAGTTTGTTTAAGTACTCCCATGTTTGGCTTAGGAGGTGCCAAAAGTGTGTTATGTTCATAGGGAAACAAAGGCTAGTTACCTTGCCCCTGAAACCTATCCAAGTAGAGTATCCTTTCATGTAATGGGGCCTATATTTTATATGTATGATTCACCCTCCATCTAGTGTAGGACACAAGTGGGTCTATATTTATATAGACTACTTTAATAGGTGGGTGGAGGTAGTATCACTTAAGAAATCAAATAAGAGTTCAATTTTATAATTCTATGACAACTTGTAACTAGATTTGGGATCCCCTTCACCATCATATAAGATAATGTAATATATTTTAGTGGTGAAAGGGTGAGTTAATGCACTATCAACCATGTCATATACCTCAACACTTCATCCAAACACTATTCGAAGGGTAATGGACTTGCAAAGTCCACCAATAAAAATCTAATTAAAATCATAATGATGACTATAGAGGATAATCAAAAGGAGTGGCATACCAAGCTATGGATAACCTTGTGGGTAGATAGGATCACTCCCAATATATTTATATAGACTACTTTAATAGGTGGGTGGAGGTAGTATCACTTAAGAAATCAAATGAGAGTTCAATTTTATAATTCTATGACAACTTGTAACTAGATTTGGGGTCCCCTTCACCATCATATCAGATAATGTAATATATTTTAGTGGTGCAAGGGTGAGTTAATGCACTCTCAACCATGTCATCTACCTCAACACTTCATCCAAACACTATCTGAAGGGTAATGGACTTGCAAAGTCCAATAAAAATCTAATTAAAATCATAAGGATGACTATAGAGGATAATCAAAACGAGTGGCATACCAAGCTATGGACAACCTTGTGGGTAGATAGGATCACTCCCAATAGGGATAATAGACATTTACTATACCTTCTTATTTATGGTAAGGAGGCAAGGTTGCCCATATCACTTGAACTATTAGCCTTGGATATCACACACCAACTTGAGCTAATGGATAATGATTCCATGGAGGTAAGGATGAATAAATTTAGGGAGTTAAAAGAGACAAGAGATTATTATATGCATTCCATGTGGCCCAATCAATATTAGGTCAACATTCCATTTGATATGATATCTTCCTCATAGACCTTACAATAAGATGACATTATGCTTAATTAGATTAGGACTAAGCTAAACTAGGTAAGCACTCAAAGTTTGATAATCTATGGAGTGGACCGTTCATTATTAGCTACTATAAAGAGTGTAATAATTTATGTTGGCCATTTTTTGGCCTATGTACAGATCTTTCAAAGACTGAGTAATTTTCCTAATTGAGATAAGGATCCAATGATAAAAGAGGAGGATCATTTAGCTTGTAAACCTTTTGAAACACTTTAATTACACTTAAAGTATAATTTGTCATCTTATAAGGATAGGTATAGAATTTGTAAATCCCACATGAGGTGTTAAGAGTGATTGGAATAGATATGGAAGTACATGGATTTCATCCGGTTCTTCATTAACTACATCTTGACATTTGAGTCCAAAGGCATAAAGTTTAAGTAGGTAGTTTACTGATGTTATATCTCATACATATGATAGTTGCATGAGAGAATGAACACATGGATTTATTCACCTTGGTCCCTAGTTGTTATACGCTAAGTTCTAGATCATTTACTAAAATATGAAATAAGTTACACAAATGCAAAGTTGGGCTTCCAAGCATTTTTGCAAGGTTTTCCATACTTGGACAAATAAGCTAGAATGTCACGAGGACATCATGCAAACTAGATATGGACTAGTCAACTTGAACATTTTGTATCTTTACTCAAAAGGCTTTTGAGACTAATGGGTTAGTTGGGTTTGTTCCTATTGACCTCTAGAACATCTCTAGAAAATTTGGCCCCTCTATGATTCCTATGTTTCAAGATATAAATTGTCAAACTTGATCAAATAATGAATGATAGTCATGTCAGAGTAAAAATAAAAACACTATAGAAATCCATATGAAGTTAAATTTGATAGTCTATGGAACATCAAATATGTTTGTGTAAATGTCAAATGATGTTATCATGAATGTCAATTTTAATCAAGGAACGTAACTGTTTGAGTTGAAAAGTTCCTTAAAAGGCTTGAAGTTGGTCAAGATCTAATGGTCTATGGGAGCCCTCATAATGACACATAAGATCTAATGATCTACATTGGATTCAACCAAGTTAAAAGGTCCCCAGGTTAAAGCCTTTAAATATCTAAAAGTTTAACATATTCTAATGTTGTGGGAAAATCAAGCTAAGATCCAATGGTACACATTCACTAACAAAAAGATGGGTCCAAGCTAAATTAAGGGCTCATATTCAATCATACTAATAATTTGATGAAGTGTAATAAAGGACAATAAATTTAGACTAGGGAAATTAAGGGCTCATGCTTAATCACTCATCAAGATTGGACAAAGTGAGGCAGAGTCAAACTCGTTAGCAAATCTAAAGAGCTAATGAGTCAAGGACAAGTGGCACAAGAACATTCAGTTAGTAAAAATTCATTGGCTTGCAGGCATCCATGTATAGACAAATCAATATAGTGGGGTAGAGTCAATAATTTAGTGCATTTTTGAATCCAATAAACATAAATATAGTTGAGCATGATGTAGACAATCTGAGTTGGTAATCAACAGCCGATATGCAAGAGAGATCTTGGGACATTTTTAATGAAAGTTGAAGAAGTTTAAATAAACCTAGGCAAAGCAAATGTCAAAGAGCCAAGGATAGAGCTAAACTAGAGTTGAATCAATTCCATAGTTTAGAGACTAATAATTTCCATTAATGATCCTTATAATATATCTTTTGGGTCTATTACAAAAGGCAAAGATTAACTAGTGACCATGAAGCAAAGTTAAGCATTTTGTAGACTTTCATAGGTGACTATGTGAAAATTAATGGTCTAAGATTGGTTTTCACATATAGTATACCTATGTATCACTTATAATTATTGATAATTTTTAATAATGTAAGTATATTTTTCCACCTAATGTAGATGTGGCACTTTTTATCCAGTTCCAAAACATGATCCTCATCAACATATGAAGTGAAAGTAAAATGGAGTCTTGAGATAATGATCAGGTAGATGAATAAGGATAGTGTACATTTAATTATTTTGAAAGGCCTTTGAAATTTTGCCTTCTTGATTAGATATTGAATCACTTGTATCCTCAAATTGGTGCTAATCCATCATATATAGTTGGTCCTTTTCCAATGCATAGTTCTCTTTCTCTACTTATTTTTATATAAATACAGGCTCCTAAGCCTTGAAAATAACTCGATAATCCCTCTCTTAGGCATGAGTATAATTTGATTATATTTAATCTTTGTAACCTCTTGAGATAAATAAAGGACTCTTTTTATATTTCATGATTCTAATATAGTGTGTTAATGTTAGATTGATTTGCATATGTGGTAGAAATCTCTCCCTTGTCAAATCTTGAATATCACATAGTTACTAGATTATATTGTTTTGTAGGTCATGTTTAGTGTTAAAAGTCATTTGATTAAAACTAGAAAATGGATAAATTTACTTGTTATTGCCTTTAATTAGGTGTCTCCTTCACTTCCCTTAGGTTTTGATCATTTGGTTAACCTTTGCATGAAATGCTAATGCATAAACAACCATTTGGAGTTGTAGATCTTATCTCATTATTGTTTGTTAGAAGTTCAAATAGAGTGGATGAACAATCACATTATTGATGTATCACCTCCTTTACATGTTTTCATGATTTGTTACCCATTTATCTTTCCATTTTCCCAGTTAAATTTACTTTAGGTGATAGATCCAAAAAGAATCCAACCTTCTCCAAAGTTCTTATCCACTTTTAGGATACACATAGCCTAAGATAAATTCTATGTTGGACTAGATTTGAGTAGGAAGATATTAATAATCCCATCCTCAACTAGGGTACAAATCGAGAACCCTAACAGTTTTGGCACATCTAGTGGGACACATTGGAGCTAGTCTTGGTGGAATTACAGTTGTATCAATGTTCTTCATGAAGAGTTTCATGATTTCAAGATCAAGAAATTATTTTTGATAGTCTAGGAAGTTTCCAAGTAAGTTTATTTTCATTTCACTATCCTAATATTATTTTCATGGATATGTATAAAGGAGATCCCTATGCTACACCTCCTTATCAACCCTATGATGGATCATATCAACCTTATCATGATCCATATGAGCCTTGTTATGAGCCAAATCAGCCTTACTAAGAGTTTTATTAGAGCTTATTGGAGTTGTTGCCAGAATTTAGATAATGCGAATGCAATGGAGACGTGATCACATGAGATGAAGCAAGTGCACACCACATAGATGTTAAAGCAATTTGAAATTATACAAGAAGATAAATTGCACAGGACAAAATAGGAGAAAAATCAATATCTGATTAGCATGAGATGGCCAACGTGAAGAATACATATAGGAGAGCATGTAAGTAACTCATCCACAAAAGGTGGTCAAGGCACCCCAAGAATAGACTGTAATTCCTCCATGAAAGGTGGTGACAAGGTGATAAGAATAGAGAAGTAACTCCCATTAAGGGAGTTACTTATGACATTCTTATGACACCTATGACACATCTATGACACACATCTCCACATAAGCTAGCCTATCCCACAAATGTAGGAAAACTCCAAGTATGCACAAATATATAATTTCCCTAATTAAATAATAGGGAAAAATAAAAACCTACACTAATACCCCCCCATAAGCGTAGCTTAGGTGGGAAGTGTGGAAATATAAAATGGGTCCTGGCAACTAGGCCTGATGAGGTACCCATGTACAAATACAATCTTCCATAAGATAGAGAAAAGGAGAAAACCCGTAGGAAAAAACTCCCCCCAAAAGAGAGACATAAAAGAAATGAAGAGGCTAGTGGGCCCCCTTGAAGATGATGCAGCTGTAGATGTGGAATGCACCCTAAGAAGAGCTCGTAGATGAATGAACTTGCTCTTAGCGAAAGGTTTGGTGAAGATTTCTATAACCTGCTCTGAAGACTGGAAAAATATCAAGTCAATGACCTGACTATGAATAATCTCCCAAATGAAATGCATGTGAATCTCTATGTGCTTGGTCTGTTGGTGCTGAATTGGATTCCTACAAATCTAAATGGTACTTTGGTTGTCACAATAAATGATGGTGGGCTACCTGATAGGAATGCCAAACTCAAAAAGTATTCCCTAAAGTCAAATAGCCTCAGTAGTTGCATTAACAGCTCCCCTATAATTTGCCTCTATGGATGATATAACAATAACATTCTACTTCTTGTTAGACCAATTGATAGGACTAGAACCTAGAGAGAAACTATAAACATAAGTGGACTTGTGAGTCTGTGAATCGCCAACCCAGTCTGAAGTTGTATATCCAACCAAGTCAACCTTTATGCCAAATTTATAATGAATCTCATATCTATGTGAACCCTGTATGTAATGCAAGATCCTCTTAGCTACTTTCCAATGCAGCTCATGAGGTTCCTGCATAAATTTGGAGACAAGTCCCACTATATATGATATGTTCGGCCTGGTGTGAGTCAAGTAGATGAGACTACCAATAAGTTTTTGATATCGAGTGCCATCAACCAATGGTGAAGAATAGTTAGCCTCAAGCTTGACTCCTGATAGAAAGGGAGTTAGAGATGGCTTGCAATTAACCATGTGAAACCGAGCTAATAAATCAAGAGCATACTTAGGTTGTGTAAGAGAAATCCCTAAATCTGACTGTGAGATCTCGATGCCAAGGAAGTAGTGCAAAAAACACAAGTCTATCATGTCAAATCTATCTTAGAGAGATGCCTTCACCACTACAATAGTCGATGAAGAACTCTTGGTGATTAGAAGGTCATCAACATATATAACCAAAATTAGGAACGAATCATCCTGCCATAAGAAGTAGACATTGGGGTCAGAATGGCACCTAGTGAAACCCACTGTGAGAAGGAAGGAATCCATCTTGGCATACCATGCCTGAGGGGCCTGTTTGAGGCCATAGATAAATTTCCTAAGTCTACATACTAAGGAATAATCTTGAATAAATCTTGGTGGTTGCTCCATGTATATTTCCTCCTCAAGGTCTCTGTGAAGAAAGGCACTCTTCACATCCATCTGGTGCACATCCCAACCATGTGCTATGGTAATAGCCAAGGTGAGTCAGATAGAATTCATCTTTTCAATAGGTGCAAAGGTCACTGAGTAGTCAATGCTTGCCACTTGTGAGAAACCCTTGGTGACCAATCATGCCTTGTACTTATCAACTAACCCATCTACTGCAAACTTGGTCTGATATCTCCACCTACATCAAACCACCTTTCTTCCCTTAGGAAGTGAAGACAGATCCAAAGTGTGATTTTTGATTAAGGAAGAATATTCTTCCTCCATAGCACTATCCCACTTAGGTACCCCTAATGCCTCTCAAAAAGTTAGTGGATCCAAAATTGAAGTAAAGAAGGTATGTGAATCTCTCTGAAAAATATGCCCTAGTACATCTATCATCTACGGGATCTCCTACCCAAGTGCTAGCACTCTCAAGTGTCTGTCTGGCCCAAAGTGGCCTAAAAGTGGGTGAGTCAAGTGTTAACTCCTCATCCTCTGAATGACTAGAGGTGGATGACCCTTGCATCACTGTCCTCGCTATTTGAACTCAAAGAAGAAGAAGATGTCTCTAGCTCAAGAACCTGTTGTGGCTGATCTAAATCTAATGAGGAATCATCATGAACAAGTAGAACTGATGAGGGAGAAGAAGTGTCAAGTGTTGAGTCTCTAGGACTCTCCTAAAAATGGACACTTCTATCGATGTATTGGTTGAATATTTTGTCAATCAACGTAGTGATAAACAAAATAGGTCTGATCAACCAATGTAGGAAGATTGGTCATCTAAATGTGTAGGTTTACCACATCAAAAGGGTACTAATCTCTCCTCTCATCAAGGGGAGGTTCCCTATAGATATGATATATATATATATATAGAAAATAATACTCAAGGGTAGGACAAACCATCCATCTCTCTTTTTTCAGAGATGATGCATGTGGATCAAAGGAGAAATCTCAAGGGAAATGATAGAAAACACTCCTCTTCTTTCATAATTACTATTCATCAAGCCACAAGAATACTCCTGGTAGTAATAGCAAAATGTAACTAAGGATGTAGTAACCAGCAAATTGAGATGTAGCACAAATTCTCCACCTGAATTACCCAAAAGTGAGATACAAAGGACAATGAGGGCACAAAGTCATCCCAAGGTCCTTTACATAGAAATGAAAAGAAAACACACTGAAAGGCAATTATGGGGGCACAAAATCTCTCTACAGTTGGCTTCAGGACACCTTCTTGACTACTTTCACTAATCCTGCTTGTTGAATTAAAGGAACAAAAAATATATTAAGGAAAAAGACATAAGAACAGTTTCCCCAACAACAAAGATATCATAGCACAAAGTCTAAAAAGTCACTTGCCTTCTTATTCCAATAACAAAATATGATCAACAATCTGAGCTCAAAGTCTCAATAATGCCTTTCAATTTGGGCAGAGTTTCATTTCTGATTGTCAAAAAGAGAAATATTTACAATAAAAGAGATTCCCTTATATAGCCTCTTCAAGAAGGACTCAAGAATAGTAACACATCATGTTGCATTAAAATTTGTTAAGAAGACAGGCTGGAATTTAGGGGAATCTATCCATTTGCTTTTCTCAATGTAGAAAAACAAGTCACACTATTGAAAGTTTGCATCTCTCAATGTCCACCTGGCGATCTGATCCTTCTTCATCGTTCCTCCTTTTCTGGTTAATTGAATTGGGTCCTTGATTCAATTTGATACTATGTTCCTTAATCACTTCCTACTAGTCTTAGCCTTAAAGCCTTTGAATGCATTTGGGTCTGTAGATTACAAGGATCAATAGCTATTTTATGAGTTTTGAAATTGACGTTTGTGCACCTATCAATACGCTTTCAACGGCTAGTTCGTTGTTCTTGAATTTGACATCTTCAAGCGTGTCACCCCTTGGTCCTTCTTCAGATTTCCTATTTTTCATCCTCCCAAAGGGAAGGTGACCCTTCAACTTTGTGGAAGTGTCCTTTAAGTTGGCAATCGAGAGTCCCCCGTAAGGGCACCTGCCCTTTGGGGTCCTTCGGTGACCTTTTCTTTGGAGTCTCTCGGAACATTTCTCGTGGACTTTTTCCCTGGGATTTCTCCACATGAATTTTCCCTGGGATTTTTCTCATAGGCATTTTATTGCAGACAAAAATTCCATAGGCATTTTCTCGTAGACAAAAAGTTCACATAATTGTTTGATTTGTCTTTGCCTTTGGAAATTTCTTCGGGCTTTCTGCCCCCAGCTTCTTTCTTGAATTCCTTCAGACAAAAATTTTGAAAGAATTATTTCTTGCCTTAGTCTTTTTTGACTACCTTTACATCTTCCTTTAAAATGACCCTTTCGAAGGGTGCTTTTGTCGACCAAGTGTCCTCTGCAAGGGAACTTGTCCTTTGGGAGGTTCTCTTGAAATTTTGCATTAAACCACTCCTTTAAACCAAGCTTTGAACCAAGCATTGAAACAAGATTTAAATCAAGCTGATGAACCAAGATTTGAACTAAGCTAATGAACCAAGCTTTGATGAACCGACTAAGTGAACCGTTTGATTGAACCAAAGCATTGAACCAACTGTTGAACCAAGCTTTGGTTCAACGGTTCATTCCTTTTGATTTGGCTAAGTCCTTTGGAAATTCCTTTGTTGAACCAAATGCATTGAACCTATTAAACCTTGAACTCGATGAACCTTTGAACCAAACTGGTTAAATGGTTCAATGGTTCAAGCCTTCTTCTCTTTGATAAGTGTTTTGAAGTTGTTGAACCTTGAACCTTGATGAAGTGCTTAACTCTTGCCAATGACGTTGAACCTTTGAACTTGTTGAACTTGTTGAATCAAAATGGTTCACGGTTCATTGGTTCAATGGTTCAATGGATCAATGGTTGGATCCTTGCTTAGATGCTTGCCAATGGACATTTTTTATTAAACCAAGGCACTGAACCAATCCCAAAAATGACTAAGTGTTGGAAACTGATTCATTTGATTGAACCCACCTACAGAAGCCTTTAAACATGTAGAAATGAACCTACATGTAGAGTCTATAGAAACCAAGTCTGTAGTTTTCTCTAACCTTGAAAGAGTCCATAGATTTCAACCTATAAAGCCCATTGAACTTAACTTGTAGAGTCTATAGATTCAAGCATGTAGAGTCTGTAGATTCCTAAGAAGCTTGAAAAATGAGGAATTTGAATGCCCAGGACAAATTTTAGAAAGGGAAGAGACAATTTTGGTTTGTAGGACCAAAATAGTTTAAATGTTGTCCCAAAAATGAGTGATATTTTTGGGGGACAACACGATGAACAACTCATGAGTGACTGGATCTAAAAGGTGATACCCCTTAATACCATTTGGAAATCCTACAAAGATGTAAGGCTTGGACTGATGTTCCATAGCTTTGTGTTTCTTCTTCAGAATGCAAGCCATGGCTGGGGATCTGAAAACCCTAAGGTGCTCAACATCAGGTTTCCTTTTATGCCAACCTTCAAAGGGTGTTATCCCTTTCAAAGCTTTGTGAGGAACCCTATTTTGAATGTAACAAGAATAATTAATGGCTTCAGCCCAGTACTGTGGTGCTAAGGATTTGGAGTGAATCATATAGCTACCCATCTCTTTTAAGAACCTATTTTTGCATTCTATAACCCCAATCTATTAAGGACTGTAAGTGACTATATGCTGCAAATCAATCCCCTCTGTGGTGCAAAACTACTCAAACCTGTTGCTGACATACTCCCCTCCATTATCAATTCAAATAACCTTGATGGATTTCTCACTTTATTTCTCAACAAGAGCCTTGAAGTCTAGAAAATTTTCAAACACTTCAGACTTTTGTTTGAGAAAATATATCCAAGTGTACCTAGAGAAATCATCAATGAAAGTGAGGATGTACTTGGCCCTTATGAAAGATGGTTTGGGAAAGGGTCCTGATACATCACTGTGGACTAACTCCAAAGGTTGTGAAGCCCTCCAAGCTTTGCCTTTGTCAAATTTTTATTCAAGATGCTTCCCAAGGGAGCACCCCTTGCAAAGTCCTTTTGAGAATTAGACACGAGGCAAGCCAATGACCATGTCATGTTTGCAAATTTTCTCAAGGCAGCAGTAGTTAAGGTGGCCAAATTGCTCATGCCATAATTTGTTAACTCCATCTAAATGAGTTAGCAATGTTGTTGGAGAAGAATCAGGTGCAAAATGTGAGAAGGTGTATAACCTTGCTTGGTGATCTGCCCTACCCACTGCCACTTTAGAATCATTATGCAACTCCCTGATAGCCACTGAATCTGGTGAAAACTCAACTCTCATGCCCTAACCAATAAGAGTGATTTGGTACACTGATAGGAGATTGGTTGAAAGAGAAGGAACACTTAGAACATTATTGAATGTTCCTCCTTCCATTTCAACTAACCCTCTCCTTGCAATGGAAACTGATGTGTCATCACCCAAACTAATTGAAGTCATGCTACAAGGCTTTAAAGATGAAAACTCAACTAGTGAAGAGCCCATGTGGTGAGAAGCACCCAAATCAATGACCCATGATGTTGTAGAAGCTGCAATTGCTACAAGGGCCTTGCCCTTTTCTTTCTCCTTACCCTTGCCTTTTGCCTTGGTAGAATCTTGGGTAGATGAATTCTGCTTGATGGACTCTAGAACACCTATGTTGTGCTTCTCTAGAAGATGAGTTAAGTGATCTATTTGTTTCTTCATGCATTTGTGTTCATCATGCCCTGTATTTTTACAATAGGCACGCTTAACCTTCACCTTCTTAGGTTTAGCATTGGAGGAGGAAGACTCAGTGTTGTTTTTGACAGGATTGTGGTTTGCTTTCTTCTTCTTCTTCTTCTCCTGGTCCTTGTTCTTTTTCTTCTTCTCCTTTGTTGAAGTCTTATCCTTACCATTTCTAGATATCAAATCTTGGGGTTGAGTAGACTTCATTGTGCCCATTTGAATTAGCTTGTCTTGCTCCCTAGTCAAGTTGGCAATGAATGAATCTAAAGAATGCATTTTCCATGTATTGTCAAGGGCACTTTTTGTGGCAAGGAAAGTGGAGACAAAGACTGAATATCTCAGACCTAACTTTGAGAAAATAGAAAGGATGAGTTGATCATCTTTCTTCTCTATCTCGCATTCTTTCAATTGTAATCTAAGGGCCTTAAACTTAGTGAAGAAGTCCTATAGGGTGTCAAAGTTTCTAAGACTTAGACTTATGAGTTCATTTTCGAGCTCATGACCTCTCATCTCATCAAGCTTCCAAAATAAGAGTTCTAAGGTGTCCCATATGTCTTTAGGAGTCTTGGCAGTTTCTAAATGGAAGAGAAGTTTTAGAGACATAGACAAGCTCAGTAATCCATAGGCTTCATCACTACGGTTGTACCACTTGACCTTTTCAGCATCATTGTTGGGTTCTACTTCAGTACCCATGGTGATCCTATACAACCCTTTACTTCTAAGAATGATTGACATTTTAACCTTCCATTCATGATATTTGAAGGGTGTTAGTGGTTTAATTTGAAAAGAATCCATTTTAAGCTGAATTTAGGTGAAGTTGTGTTGATTGCAAGTTGTGAAATTATGCAGAAAGGAGAATGAAAGCAAAAATTACAAGTGTTGAAAATAAATCACACCCCCCCAAAATGTTTAGCCCCCCCCAAAATATGCAAGATCACACTCAAAATATGTCAGGCTCAGCTGAGAATGTGTCTTAGAGCAATCAGTGCAAGACAGGACGTCGAACTCAGCCGAAAATGCGTCCTGGGAGACCCAAAATTTTGGCACTTTATAAACTAGTTCATTTTCAATATATAACAAGCCTACACTATGGAGAATTTAATTACAATAACTTTTTCAAAAAATGGTACCCAAATCTGAGCTACCGTTTGCAAGATATTAAAGATTCAATTTTCCCATAAACTAGTGTTTTTGCAAAAAAAAGCACTAAAACATTAAAAAAATGCCTATTTTGAGAGAGAAAGTGGCCTTTCAACCACTCATTGGACTTGGCACAAAGTGAGGAATCCAAAAAATGTCTTTTTGAAATCAAGTTTAACTGATTGTCTTGGTATGCGTGAAAGCAAGTTTACCTTCCTCTTTTAGTAAAAAAATACTAGTAAGGCAAAAAAAATGAATTTCTAGCTACTTTTTTTTTACTTTTTTTATAAGAGGAAAGAAAGGTGGATAGCTATTGTTTTGATGTCTTAGGCTTTGATAGGCACTAGCAAGAAGATGAGATCAAGGCTTCTACCAATGAACATGCACCCTTCCAACACTTCCAACGCAATGTAGACTTTAAAACTTCCAACTCAGACTTTAACACTTCCAATGCAGACTTTAACATAGAAGAGACAGATCAAATGCAGGAAAAAAATTCCAAGTGTAGGAAAAGGACACCAAGTGACTAAGGGTCCACATGGGATGCCAAACAGGGAAAAAAAGGTGCCATTTTCAAAAAAAATAGTCCTGGCAGTTTTCTACTACCTTACCATGCACCTCTTACATGTTGGACACCGTAGAGCTTCATTTGCCCTGCTGGAGTCCTACTCCAAGCATATCTCATCCTACCAGATGCCCCACATGGACCTCCACATGTAGATGTGCTTCCTGGAGAGCTACCCCAAGCTAAAATTAGTGTCCAAGAATAGAAACCAGATGTGCATAATTTTTTTTTCCTACAGAATGACAAAATAAAAGGAATTTCACTACCTTTGCTAAAGCCACAATAGATCTATACAAGATGTCTTGGCAAATTTTAACTCAAAAGTAATTTTTTTTAACAAGTTTCTGTATGGATTTCCATGAGTTTTCAAGAAACTCTACCAAAACTCTCAAATGCAATGGAGTTAAACAAAAAAACTACTAAGAAAGCAAAGTAAGAATTTTAAAATAAACTAATAACATAACCAGACACACAATTACCTGAGTGGCTCTAATACCATATCAGAGTTGTTGCTAGAATCTGAATAATGTAAATGCAATGGAGACGTGATCACATGAGATGAAGCAAGTGCACACCACATAGATGCTAAAGCAATTTGAAATTATACAAGAAGATAAATTGCACAAGACAAAATAGGAGAAAACTCAATATATGATTAGCATGAGATGGCCAAAGTGAAGAATACATATAGGAGAGCACATAAGTAACTCCTCCACAAAAGGTGGTCAAGGCACCCCAAGAATAGACTGTAACTCCTCCATGAAAGGTGGTGACAAGGTTCTAGGAATAGAGAAGTAACTCCCATTAAGGGAGTTACTTATGACATTCTTATGACACCTATGAGACATCTATGACACACATCTCCACATAAGCTATCATATCCTACAAATGTAGGAAAACTCCAAGTATGCACAAATATATAATTTCCCTAATTAAATAATAGGGAAAAATAAAAACCTACACTAATAGAGCTATGATTAGCCTTATCAAGTTTCCCATGATCTTTATTACCAAGAGCATGACTTGTACCCTCCTTATGAACCATATCAATTTCAAGAACAAATTTTATCTTTCCTATATAGATATGATGTGTTACATGAGCAGCCTTATCTCCAAGAGAGAATGGATGAAATAGAGCTTAAAGTTATAACATATGTAAGAAAAGTATGTTTATATTCCTCGTATTAAGAAGTGAATGAGCAATTTGTTTTAGAATGTGTCTAATGATCTAAAGGAGAGGCTTAAGTTTTGTAGCCTTGTATCAAAAAACGTAGAGGCTTATGAGAGGTAGTAAATTTAGTTGGATTAGTTATCTCAATAAACCTCTTGTATTCCTTACCAATCTTCTTATGTTCCTTATTCTCATAAAGTTCTTGAACATGTTCAATGTGAGCCAATGGAGATTCCTAGTTGGAATCAAGAACCTATTCAAGAAGCTATTCATATTCCTATTCAAGAACCTATTAAAGAGGCTAGACCTTCTTGTTTTTCCCTTTATTCCCCACTTACCCTCAAGCTCAAATTTTCCATGAGGACAAAAAAGTTTTAGACCTTGATGAAGTAATAGCCAAGTGAAAAGAGCAGAATGTGGAAGTTCTCAAAAGTTTCTCTTTCCCTCCTCTTCAAGATTTTATAAATGATTCCATTACACTAAAGATCCAAAAATATAATCTTGATCAACCTCCCATGCTTCATACTTACTCTCAAGAAAATTAATTTCATCATTTTTCCACCATCTCCCTTCTTCAAGAGGATCCTATTCTATGGGAAATAGAGAAAGAGGTTGCAGTTGTAAATCAAGTTCTTGAAGAATGTGAAGATGATGTTTCAAGTTTGTATGATGAGGAGATATTAATTGATACTTCAATTAAATCCAATTTTAAACTAATATTATATATGATATTAAATAATATGCTTCAAGTATGCAAGAAAAGGTTGAACCTGATATGGAGGAAATCCATGAGGAATTGATACAAGATGATGTCACAATTGATGTTGAGATATCTCCACTAGAGGAAGATCAAGATAAATTTTATAATGATCCTATTCAAGTTGATCAAAGTGAATAAAAAAATATGATTGGTAGTTGTATTTTAAATCTATGTAAGAGATTAAAGAACTTTGTAAAGATATGTTGCCCATTAGAGAGCATGATATTGGGAAGTTTGATCAAGAATCACCTATTCAATATCTTGATGTAGATTGGTTCAACCATTCAGAGCTCCTTGTGTAGTTGGATGAAATTGCAGTAGTTCATAAGAAGGATAAGGTCATCCAAAAATCATGCATAGATGAGATGTCGCTTGACAAGGTTGTAGTTGACAAGTAACATAAAGAAAATCCAGAAGTGCATGATGAATTTGTTTTTGTTGGTGATTGTTTTACTATCAATGGGTCATTTTAGGAGATGTTAAGAGAAATAATTGGCAAAAATAGTGCCTCTTCAAAGGTTATGTTTAATAAAACCCATACTTTATAACTTGTACCATCTTTTGTAATGAATGAGTTCATGAATTTCCCTTTTGATCTAGGTATACCATGTTTTATCATGGTTAATTAGGTTAGTTTGTTTATATTTTATCCCAGATAAGTGTTTTATTTTCACATTTGCTTTTTTTAGGTTAGTTTCCTTGATTTATTTTGTTTTCTTCCCTAGTTTGGTGGAGTCCATTGCTTTTCCAATCAAGAGGTTTTTGGCAATCATGGAATATATGTGTTATCTATTACAAGTTAAAAGTCATGTACATGGTCTAAATTCAAGAATATCAAGCATGCTACCTAGCCAAATCACCAAAGATGTTGGCCATTTTTTGTCCTATATATAGGATCTTTCAAAGACTGAGCAATGTTCATGATTAAGAGGACCCAATGATAAAAGAGGAGGATCATTTTAATTACAAACCTTTTAAAACACTTTAAGTCCACATAAAGTGTAATTTGTCATCTTCTAAGGATAGGTCCAGAAGTTGTAGAGCCCCCATGATATGTTAAGAGTTCCTAGAATAGATATGGAAGCACATGGATTTCATCTATTTCTTCATTGATTCCATCTTGACATTTGAGTCCAATGGTAAAAATTCCAAGTAGGTATTTTGTTGATGCTATATCTTCCATGTGCGGTAGTTTCATGAGTAAATGATGACATGGGTTTGTTCATCTTGGTCCCTAGTTGCTATATTCCAAGTTCCAAATCATATGATAAAATGTAAAAGAATTTACACACACAAATTTGGGTTCCCATGCATTTTTTATAGGTTTTCCATACTTAGCAAAACAAGCTAGAACATTGCCAGGACATCATGCAAACTTGATATGGACCAATCAACTTGAAGATTTTATATATTTACTTAGAAGGATTTTGAGACTAGTAGGTCAATTGGGTTTGTTCCTCATGACCTCAAGAACATCTCCAAAAAATTTATCTCCTCCATGATTCTTGTATTTCAAGATATAAATTGTGGAAATCCATATGAGGTTAAATTTGATGATCTCTAGAACTTGAAATACATCCATGTGGATGTCAAATGACATTATCTTGAATGTTAATTTTAATCAATTCAAGTAACCGTTTGGGTTTAAAAGGTCCTTAAAAGGCTTGAAGTTGGTCAAGATCTAGTGGTTCATGGGAGCCCTCATACTGACACATAAGATCTAAAAATATGTGCTAAAGTCAACCAAGTCAAAAGGTCCCCAAGTTAAATCCTTTAAATATATACAAGTTGTACATAATCCAATGGTACAATATAATTAAGATAAGATCTAATGGTACACATTCACTAATAAAAGGATGGGTTCAAGATAAATTAAGGGCTCACATTCAATCATACCAATGATCTGATGGAGCACAAGAACTGACAGGAAAGTGGGACCATGGAGATAAAGGGTAAGTGCTTAATCACTCATCAAAATTATAAGGAATGAGGTAGATTCAAACTAGTGAATGAATCCAAAGAGCTAATGAGTCAAGGATAAGTGGCATAATCATGTTCAGTTGGTAGAAAATCAATGGCTCATAGGCATCCATGAATAGATAGATCAATAGAGTGAGGTAGAGTTAATAAGTCAATGTATCTATGGTACTAAAGAACATAAAAATAACTGAGCATGATGTAGATAGTCTGATTTAGCAATTGATAGCCAATAAGCGAGAGTGATCATGGGACATTTTTCAATGAAAGTTGAAGAAGTTCAAATGGACCTAGGAAACGAAAATGTCAAATAGTTGATCTTAGAGTTGAACCAAAATTGAACTAGGGCCATAGTTTAGAAACCAAGAATTTTTTGTAATGTTCCATATAATAGATATTTTGGGCTTAATACAAAATGCAAAGATAAACCAGTGACCATGAAGTAAAGTCAGGCAGTTTATAGACTTTCATATATATTGTGACTATGTGAAAACCAATGGTCTAATATTGGTTTTCACATTTATTATACCTATTTCTCACTTATCATAATTGATCATTTTAGATAATATAAGTATAGTTGGCTACCTAATGCAAATGTGGCACTTTTTAGCCAATTCTAAGACATGATCCTCGTTAATAGATCAAGCAAAAGTAGCATGGAGTCCTGAGATAATGGTAAGGTGGATGAATAAGGATAATGAACATTCAATTATTTTTCAAGGCCTTTGAAATTTTTCCTTATTGATAAGATCCTAACTTTTCCACATCCTTGAATTGGTGTTAATCCATCATAAATGGTTAGTCCTTTTCTAATGCATAATTCTCTCTCTCTCTCTCTCTCTCTCTCTCTCTCTCTCTCTATATATATATATATATATATATATATATATATATATATATATATATATATATATATATATATATATATATATGCTCCTAAGCCTTGAAAATAACTTGATAATCCCTCTCTTGGGCATGACTAGACTCTACCTAGATTTGATCTTTGTAACCTCTTGAGATAAATAAATGACTCTTTTTTATATTTCATGATTTTGGTATAGTGTTTTAATGTTATAATTATTTGCATATGTGGTAGAAATATCTCCCTTGTCAAATCTTGAATATCACCTAGCTACTAGATTATATTGTTTTTAAGTCATGTTTAGTGTTAAATGCCATTTGATTAAATCTAGCAAGTGGATACATTGATTGGTTAGTGCCTTGAATCAAGCCTCTCCATCAATTACCTTAGGTTTTGATCATTTGGCGAACCTTTTCATGCAATACTAGTGCATAAACAACCATTTAGAGATTCAGATCTGATCTCATTAGTGTTTTTTAGAAGTTTAGATAAAGTGGATGAACAATCACATTATTGGTGCATCACCTCCTTTACATATTTTCATGCTTTATTACCCATTTCTCTCTCCCTTTTCCTAGTTATTTTTAATTTAGGTGATATATACAAAATGAAATCAACCTTCTCTAGAGGTCTGATCTAATTTAAGGATACCCACAGCCTAGGATCAGTCCCATGTTGGACTAGATTTGAGTAGGAAGATTTGAACAATCCCCTCCTCAGCTTGGGTGCAAATCTAGAACCCTAATACTTTTCAATTTTAAAAATTGAATGCTAAGGAACTACTTATCCCTATTAATAGGGTGTTGATTAAGTATTGTTACTAGAGGGAACATACTATCTTTGTACATAGTAGTTAATTCTCTTTTATTCCAAGTGATGTGGCACATACTTAGTTTAGTTGATTGTTTGGTTATCTTATTATTTCTTGTGGTGTGCCTTGGTTGTGTTCTTAATTATTTATTGTTTTGTTTTATTTATTCCTTATTGTGTATCTTGTGAGCTATTACAATCCTTAAGGTCTACAAGATATTAATCATGAAGTGTCAGCTTAGTTAAAGAAGTCCATCTAAATATGACTGATATACAAGATATCCTAGGTCCTCTTGACCAAATAGTAGGTCAATCCTTCATAGTCACGAATGATGTTATCTTATTTTTTTCCCTTAGGCTCCAAAATGGTCAACCTATATCAAAAACACTTGATATCATGCCTTAATAACCCTCTTGTATCTATGAAGTGTCAGGTAAGTTCAAGAAGTTTTCATTTGTCATCAAGTCAGAGGCAACATGTTCAAGTAGTATACCACTATCAAGAAGTGTCATGGTGGTCACATTCTTACACTTTTTAGTTTATGTCAAGTGTTATCTTTATGTTATATATTTATAAGGGTTCACAAAAAGTCTTGGAGTGGTCTTAATGGTCTAAAATCACTCATACTATAGATAAATCAAATGTTATAGATCATATACTATTATGAATCCACCTAAGCATATTTATTACCTAAAATGTATGGTAGAATCAAAGGATTAGATCTGGTATATAGAAAATGTGGTGACCTTGCTTTATTATTTACCATGTTTTAAGGTCTTTTAGTATATATTAAAGTAACATCTAATTGAATTTTTAGTTGAGGTCATGTATATTGCTTTTAAAGGGGTATTCACACCATGGAAATAAAATTATTATATCCCTTAGGTCACCATTAAATCCTTATAAAAGGAAAAATACATATAAAGGGATATAATTATTACCATAATCCCATTATACAATGGTTTCAAATGCAAAAGGTTGTCCTTTTAGAGCTCAAATGCTTTTATTCACCACTAAATGGGCTCATACATGGGAAAGAATGGATTTTCACCTTCCCTCTACCTTTAATCCATATTTTTAATGAATTTTTACCCCTCATTTCCCTCCTCCTTCCCCCCAATAACATTTCAAGATTTGAAAACCTAATAAAATGCAAGAAAGTGGTGTTTTGTAGGTGCTTTCAAGCTTGTACTAATCCATATAGTATGGTCATGGTTAGAAAATCTTAGGTATATTTATATGGAACTTAGTGTAGATAAAAAATAAGATAACCCATGATTTTCAAGTCAATAAAGTTCTAAAACTAGCCAATCTTTTCCATCATCCTCCTTGGTAGCCTTGGATGGCCTCCTAGGTTCTTGTTCAATATGGACATGAGAGAGAAAATGGTGACCTAAGATCTTGGCTAGAGGAATTGGGTTTAATGGAATTTTAGTACTTAACATTAGTTTTTATAATTATGTCCTATGATTATGAACCATGGTTAAGAACCTAGGCAATGAAACTAGTCTTTTGAATCTACACAGGGTCAATATTATAATGGTTTTAGTGCATTTATGACATGTTTGAAGAAAATTGTGATTGTGTATGTCTTATACAAGTTATCAAGGTCCTACCACTTCACCTACTACCCCAAATTAGCATGTGGGAAATTTTGGGAGTAAGAATATCTTCATATGGTCATACTTACAAGGTGAAAACAATATTTATTAGTATTTTGGAGCCTTTAATACATAATGTGTGTCAAGGATAGTCTATTGATTGTAATGATTTATTCTCAACATATCCATTCAATTTTTATCATCTTATATGGTGTACATGATGATCAAATGACCCTTTAACTCATTCAAGATTTTGCCTTCAAATGGGAATGCCTATGTAGTTAGACTTTAGTATAAATATGAACTGAGTGTTTCATGATGACGGCTATTGAAGATCATTAGAACACTATGGAACATCTATAGGTGTTATGTTCATGAGGAAGAGTCTTTTTTTTTAAATGAATAAGCCTCATTATGGATTTAAAGTCTAATAAACCATAAAATAACTCCCAATGCTTTCATATGCCTCTTTATCAATGTTTAAGGTTCATTATCATTGTTTAAGGTGATCATGAAATCCTAGGTTTTAGTTTCTTCCTTCATTTATTTGATTAACTAACTCTAAATGTATTGTTTTGTTGATTATATGAATAGGGGTGTCTAGGGTCCCCATAGGTGATCTTGAATAAAATTCAACAATCCATATAGAACTTATCAAAGGCTATCTACTATGTAATAGTCTTTTAAAAGTAATTCCACTCCATAGTGGTCCTTGGTATCCAAAATTATAACTTTTAGGACTGTATCATCACCATCCATAGTTTTAAACACTTGTACCTAAGCCTAAGGCATGGAGGAAGGGTTAAAAGTTATACCAAACCATGATGAGATAATAGGAATATGATAAAATGGGTCTATCCAAGTATGAATGTTGTTTAGAATCTATGACCAAGTTCACAAGATCACTTAGGCCCAACCTTTAAAGGGTTTCCCAAAACTATTATACAACTAAACCTACAAGGTGAAAGGAGGGGCCATAGATTATGAAGATTTCTATATTAGGGAGAGGTAATGAGATTTAATATAGTTAAACTATGTGTCTAACATAGTATATAAGTCCTCCTTTTGCTCATGGGCTTGTGAAATATCTCAATTAATAGTCACACACCTAGATCTCCACCTACAGTACTATAAGCAATCTACCTCCAAAATTGAATATGAGATGTTATAGGAAAATGAAAGAGAGATATCAATCATAGGGAAGAAAACAAATACTATGTTGTGGATAACTAAGGGAAACTTGAAAGGATAAGTTGAATCAACTAGATCAGGAATGTACAATGAGCTAAATCTACCTAACTAGTTAGGGTGCTTAACTGATGTGAATGCCAATGTCAAAAAAACATGTAAGTATTAAACATAGGATAATGATGGAATCCATATTCATTAGTATCTCATATGATGATGGTACAAGTTTGAGGAAGTTACTTGGTCTGGATTAGACATCTATGATACACAGGCCTATGTGCCTAGCTATAGGAGTTTACATAATAGGTTTGAGGGAAGTCCAATTCAAATGGTGTTACCAAACCACTATAGAATGTTATGTGAGATTATAAATCCATTATTACTATATAAGGAGAGCAAAAAATACTTAGGTCTTTAGTGTAATGACTAATTCAAACACTCAAGTTGGGTAATGATGGTCATGGCAGGCCTACAAGAGAGAGGGATAGAGATGGGAGTTTAAGAAGATAAAGACATGTGAAAAAGGGTTAAAAATATGGAAAAGGGTATTATGTTGAAATTTAATCCACCAACACACCTATATGTGGCTTAATGTCTTAAGACTTAGTTTAGGTATACATGGCCTAAAGCATTCCTTGAGCCCTCAAGACCTCATCTTCATACTTGTGACAGAATCAAAGCCCCATGGTAGGCCTAAGGTCATGAATAGGTGCATAATTATGATACAGGTCTTGAGGATTATGTTCTAGATCTAAGAATCTAGGGAAGTGGTTATTTTGGCCCCATTACCCCTTTCAAGCTCTACTACCCTAATCTACCATTTTGAGCTACCAATGCCAATGTTTATATCTCACATGGCAGGATGATTAGTGCCCTATGCTCTTAGGTGGAGTTGTGTACCCCTATTAACTTACTATCCATGAAATAAAGTGTTATATTTAGGAGGTAAACTCTATGAACAATCCCTAACACTATCAAACTACACATAATGTTTAGCAAAGAATTGAAGACTACCAACTCTCAGTCACAACTCACCTACAAGTTACATGGGACCAAGAGCTATTTAAAAGTTTTTAAGGGGTATATGGGCTCAACATACATGACAATAAGTTTTGGATTTGAGGCATGTAATCTATGAGCCATCATTAAGATGGTAGGCCACTAAACCCCTTCCTAAACCTTGATAAGGACCTGATGAAGGAACTATGCCCTCAAATGCTTCAAAATGAGATATTTGAGTTTGTAAATGATCTTGATAGTATCATTAGGACACCTGATCATCTAAACAAGTCATTGGTTGGCATGTATAGGGTATATAGTGTATGAATAAAACTTAGAAAAAAAACTATTGAAGGCCTAAGGTAGACTATTGTAAGCCTATGTACAAGAAATTAGATAATTTTGCATTTTTTAAATGATTCTAAAGGTTGAGAGTCACTAAGAGGTCAAAGGTGTTTCAAAATGAGCACTTATAAGGGTCTCCACATCTAATAGTCTCTTATAGACATACCTAAATGTTAGTTAGCTAACTATGCATGCATGAAAAATAAGCAATTGGATTAACCAAGACAACACAAGTGTCCCATATGCTCTAAGAGGTTTATTACATACTCTCATAGGTGGCCAAGTGCTCTCATAAATCCATTTTGAATACAAAACCTAGTTGTTAGCCTAATACACTTCTTAAGACTTAACTACTTGAATATTGAATTCAAAGGATAAGAAGGGTTGAATGGGACTTTAAACCAACATGTAAGCATACTTAAAGGAGTTTTATATGTGCAATAGTGTCTATTTGAATAGGAAAGCTCGGGATTGGCCATTTTGGCCTAAAACTGCCTTGAGAGTGCACAGAAAGTAAATGAGTCACCTGAGGAGCACCTTCTTGTGCTCAAAACTATACATAGAATATTCAAGGAGTAATAATCATGTGGGTAGGGCTGAAGGGATTTTTCAAGTATAATTTAGTGTAATTAGCTCATACATTAAAGGTCTAGCCTTTATGAACTATTGTTAAGAGCTCAACCCCCCTAAACCTCTCTATAATCCTAATAGAGACCCGATGCAAGAAAAATTAATAAATTTGCATTCAAATACCCAAAATTATCTTGGGAGATACCTCTAAATCCTTGTGCACTCTAAGAGGGTCATATCCCTAGCATTTATTTGTATAGACAGTTGTATGGATCCACTAGAAACACTATTTTTATAAGATTTAGTGATAATTTTAAGGTAAAGGGTTATAGAAACAATTATATATCATTAAATAGATTAATATGAAATGTATTTAAACTTTTCATTCTTTAAAACTAATCTCATTTCATCTTAGAAATTCTCCTACAAGTTTACAATAAAAATCCAATCTAGAAGGGCTAGTGAAAGGTGACCTAGTCACCTAAATGAGCAAAAGTTACATTTATGCATTATTAGGAAGGCATATATTATGGTGTTAAATGATTTATCATACCTAAAACATACTTATTTAAATTTTATTAAGGTTTTATGCAAGTCTTATGGTTACCCAAGAAACTAGCATCAAGTGATTAGCCCTAGTTACCTCGTAGGCCTATTTGGTCAATAATAAAGGATGTATATTAGCATAAAGGGTGCTAAGGGAGTAAATTCATGTCATGAAAACCCTTATAAATTCCTTATGGAAGTAATGAGACACATTTCACACCCATAATGGAAGATGGGGAAATTTTATTAAACCTTATTGACATGAAAAAGAGGGATGGGCTAATTAATGTTTCATGAAGGCCAAGACGAACTACATTTATTCCTTGTAACTACCAAAAGGAGAGTAGTAGACTAGGTTTGAGAACTCATTATTTAAATTTGATCAACCAAGACTAAATTAACTCCTATTCACTACACCTCCACACCTAAAAATCTCATTGAAGACCACCAACCAACCAAGGCAACACATAGAAAGAGAGTGTGGAGTTATTATTGATGCCTATAACTGATGGTGGAGTGAAAAAAGATCATTATTTCCTATACATGCCACTTCCATTCTATATTTTCCTCTCTTTATCTTGATGATGTTTTATAAATTGAGGCTCAATTTCCATTGTAAGTATCCCTTGGCTAGGTATGATGAAACTCTACCCAAACTATATATTTTAAACCTTTTGAATGAATATAAGGACTAGCTCATATTTCTCTTGCTAGCATTGTTTTCTCTATTCTATTTTATTTATATAAGTGATTGAGTTTCATCTTCCTTTATATTCTTTGTCTTCACCTAATTGCTAAGAGATTGTTTAAATAGGTCATATGGTGTGTAGAAGTGTTGGTGACTATGTTTGAAGTTGAATATAATTGGTAGTGTCATGAGATAACACCTTCCATTGATCCTCAAGTTGCATCCACCCTACATAAACTCTATATGAATTATTTATGCTTAGGATTCTCAAAGAGAGAGTGATATAATATTTAGTGTTTTTTTTGTTCTCGAGTGTTGTTGAAGGATTAATTAGAGTGGGAAAAAAACATTATGGTGTATTACCTCTCCTTATCTTAGTATTTTTTATGCATCATATTATATCTCTTTTCATCCCCAAGTCAGTAGTTTTAGGATTTGAGATATAGTTGATGCACTAGGGGAGCTAACCCCAAAACTATAGGTTCACCTCATCAACTAGGCCACCCACACCTAGAGGTGATCCCATTATAGTAGCTAGATGGCATAGGAATAAAACCCCTTATGTTAAAGGGTACAATCTAGACTAATAATAATTAAAATGTAGGTTTCAGTTTCATCCTCTCTCAAAGAAGTAGTTTAAATAAGGTTTATGAACTTAAAATGTGAATGAGAGATCACCTTAAATGTTTTAAAATGTGGGGAGCATATTATTACCTTATCTAAGTAAAATCCATGATTTATAAGTAATTACAATCCCAAATAGATTTAAAACCCACTACATTTAGCCATCGGGTTTCTTGGTAGCTCAAGAAAGTCAATAAATTTTCACTCAGTACTTGGAGGAGATAAAGAGTTGTTTTTAATTATTCTAGGGTTTTATAGGGTCTTTATTCCCTTAAAATTCAATTAATTATTTTTATCTTTTAAGGTCTATGCTCTATGAACTATTGTTAAAATAATAAGGTGCCTTTAAACCCTTGTAAAACCCCACAAGCATGGTTTTTGCTTTAAAAAAAGAATTGGAATGATCAAAAATGAAATGGATGATTGGGTGAGTATTAATTGGTGTGTAAAATTATTTCACATCATCCTGAATCATCAATTAGCACTTGTGAGTAGGTAAAATATGAGAAATATGTATTTTGAGGCAGGTTGTAGGTTGAAGACAATGAAATTATTGTTTTTTTAGGGATGAAAACAACTAATATTATAGTAGTAAATTCCCACATTATATTCATTGTCATATATGGTCATCAAAAAGTATATAAATCCCACAAAGTCTTGAAAACTCCATAACAAGATGAATACATGCAAGTTTCTACAAACATCTTATCTAGACTAATATTGTAGGTGTAAGAATGAAGATAAATGGTAAATTTTAGGATTAATTTGAAGTTTTGGAGGTATATTATAATATTTAAGAGGTATAATAAGTATTAAAAGTTTTGTATAGGTATAATAAGGAAAACACACTCAAGAGAAGAATTTCACAAGCATTTGCAAGGTGACAGGTCTAGAAGAGACCTATAGACCTATAAGCGAAGAGGATAACCCTATAATACAATTTTAGATTGTTATACTCACCATTGAGAATTAAAAACTCAAATTAAATCATATATTTAATCTTAGTCTTTTAGATACATGTATGTGTTCATAGGATACATCCTTAAGTCTTCGTAGGATTAGAGGTTCAGCTACAAAGAAATAGGATTGAGTAATTGAAAAGATAAAAGACACAAAATTTGTATTAAGAAAAAGGCTTAGAAGAATAAATAATTTTTTTGAACATGTATGGAGTCATAAAATAAAATTTGAGTCTATTTTATCATATTATAAGGTGATCAAAGGACCTAAAACAATAAAATATAGTCATGAAGACCAAACAAGGACTGCATAGATATAAATACATGCTTGGAGGTATTTTAGATGTCTTAAGTGATAATTTTAACTTAAAAACAGGTTATGGGTGTGTATGATGCATTAATTGAATTATTTTAACCTATGATCATGCCATAAATGATAAAAATGATGGATAATGTAGACCTACAGTTCCATAGAGTAGTAGTTCCACATTCTTGATCAAAAAAAGTCAAAATCTTTCAAAGGAGGAAGTGTTTTGAAATTATTTAATCCATTCTTAGCTCATAAAATCATAAAACAATTCATACATTCTTTAAAAACTCACTCATAGTGATCAATGGTTTCAAAAAAGGTAATATGTCCAAAAAAATAACTAAGAGAACCCTATAGGCCTGCAAGCCTAAGAAGAGAGGTTCGTGATAGGTCTATGTAATTACTCACTTTGAAAAACCTAAAATCAAGCCAAATAGTGTCCAGATTATCTTAAAATAATATTTATTTGTAAAATACATGATATATCAACTCAAATACAAAGTTTATGATGAGGCTTAAACATTTTAGAAGCATCTATAGGTTTGAGTAGTTGAATGGGTAGATTGAGAGAAAAAAACACATAGGTGTTGGAGAATGGGTTAAGGAGGTTTTTAAAGGTTTAATAGGATTATAAAATAAATCTATAGTACTTATAAATACAACCAAAATTTCAATAATACTATTAAATAATTTCCACTCTTAAGGTTGTAGTTAAGAGGCTTAATGTGCACCTACAAGCCTATGTGTGAAAAAGTGAAGAAGATTATACATTTTGAGGTATTTTCAATATTTAATGGACTTGATGGATTAAAAATATCTTTCTGAAATATATTATGAGTATGAAACTCATTTTAATATGAATAAATCCTGAAAATAAGGTTGTTAAGGTCACAGTGTCAAAGCAACCTTTAAACCCTTACAATAGGCAAATTAAGTTGTAGAATCTATTAGAAACTCAATGAATTTTACAAATCATTCAGATTCATGGTATAATTTTTTATATACCCATTATAAATAATTCTAACCAATAATATTCATTTGGAAGGCTTCAAGGCCCAAAATTCTTTATTGTTCCTTACACATAGTCCTTCAAGGCTAACGACTACTTTTGAAGCTCAGAACTTCATTGAGAAAATACATGGGAAGGTTTGATTTTTTGTGGTGTTAAGGCACCATAATAAAAATTCATGGCATTAATTCATTTATCAAGTCACTATATGGTAATTAATAATCATTAATAAAGAAGGGCAGTCAAAACCTATGTTTTGCCTTGTTAGAAACTCAATAAGGCCTAAAACTTTCAATAGAACTAGGATAAAATGCATGGTATAAAAATATCCTAGGGATAATTTAATACCCATATGCACTTAAAATTGTTTCATTAGTTAATTCATTTAATTCTTGGCCTTTATGAATGATCATTAACAAGATAAACACCTCCCAAGCTACCAACAAATGATAAATGACATAATGACTATTTTTGCTCTCTAAATGACCGCAAAAAGAAATTGTTTGGTCTTGGGATGATTTAAGTGACCTTTGTAGATCAATTCACTCTCCCATTAAAAGCAATAGGTTTATTAATAGTTATTAATTGATGCATCAAGGGAGATGTCCCTACCTAGAGGTTATATTCATCTATGATGTCATCCAAAACCTTTAAAGATTTCCCATTCTATCACTTAAGTGAAGAGGCATGAACACCCTACTCAAGAGTTAAACTTTTGATGATAATAATTCTAACACACCCTAAAAAAATAGGATTTCATTTCATTGAAGATTTATTGATACTTGTATTCAATATATCAGCCTTTGGAGGCGTGAACATAAGCATTAATAATTACTCCAAGTAAACTAAAACTAGTATAATTAGCCCAAGTGTCTAAAAATTAGAAATTGGTATGTATTCTCATCATTATTTTGGTCAAGATGCATACTCTATGACTTCACATTATTCATATCAGATTGATAACCTTCATGGATTCACCCCAAATCTCTCTCAAAATGAAGAATTTTAACCTTGTGAAGGTTATAATTAGATGTATATGCCCCATACCACTCCAATGCATCCTCTTTGGCAACCTACATGTCCACCTAATCAACCTAAAGAAATTTTTAAAGAGTTAAGACTTGAGTTTGAGAACAAAATGAAAGATAATGATAAATTAATGAAGTAAAATATGCATCAATAATAAATTGCATATCAATATTTTATCCATGAACAAGGGTTAAAGTATAATTACGAGTATATATCTGGTAAATATAAGCAAAGGAGTGTGATCTAGGAATTTGACTCAAGAGAGGATGGTTAGTATGGTGTTAGTTCCAAAATGAAAACAATATGAAAGAAACACACTACTAGCATAACATCTCTAGGCCTAGACACTAGGGAGAGCTTAGTTAAAGTAAATAAATGACAAACACAACTAAAAAGTAAGGAATAAAACACAAGAATTCCTTCACCTTCCTTGGATGCTCTAAATGATTTTGTAGAAGTGACTTGCTCAGTTTGTGCTCATGAAGTCCTTGGTAATAGAATCTTGGCCACCTCCATCACTCCATGGCACCTTTGGCTTGTGGCTTGGCTTTGTTAAGTTGTGGAGCTAAGAGGTTCACCAGATAAGTGAATGCAAGGTTGCTGGAGTTACACAGTCACCGACACCGATCAGGAGTCGACCAGAGGCTACCGACGTCGGTTATATATCAGCTGACGTCGGTCATATGCAGGCAGATAGGGACCGACGTCAGTCACCTGTGCATCCAAAAGTCTATTTTCATGGCAGAACAGAATGTTTGCATGAAAATATTAACTGTTAGTATTGAGTTCACATTTCTATTTTTGGTAAGAATATTTTGAACCTTTGATTAAGAGGTATATCTAATGGTGGAGAATGCATGCTCATGAATCCTAGTATTATATAATAGGGTTAGATCTTCATAGCTTGTGTAGAAGAAAATTCAAGGATTGAATTGGTTGTAATTGAGAGAGAGAACTCTTGAGGAAAAGAGATCTGTACATCTGAGAGGTGTGAGAAGAAAGAGAGATTTCTTCATTGTATTTCCTTTTGGAAGATTTTAATACAAGTTTTTGGGTTGTTTCTTGTATCTCATATTCTTTGTTGATTTTGATTTCTAGTTACTTATTATTTCTGATTTAATTTCATGTTTAGTTGATTACACAAAAGTAATCAATTGTGCTGATAGATCCTAACAAGTGGTATCAGAGCATTGGGTTGACTAACAAGTTGTATCAGATCGGGTTAGTGTTTGTTTATTACAGGTCACTCACAAGGGTTTCTGATTGAGTGGGAGTAAAGCAATGGTAGAAGAAAGTAAACTAAGAATGGAGAAGTTTAATGATAATAATTATCAATTATGGAGGATGCAGATAGAAGATTATTTGTATTAGAAAAATCTATACTTACCGTTAGGTGGGGTTTCAAAGAAGCCCATAGATATGGAAGATGAATAACGGAATTTTCTTGATAGAAAGGCTCTTGGATCTATAAGATTGAGTCTGGCATCTTTTGTGATTTCCAACTTATCATAGGCAAAAACAATGGTAGAGTTAATGGATACGTTAGCAAATTTATATGAAAAGACTTCAACTTTAAATAAGGTATATCTTATGAAGCAATTATTTAATTTGCAAATGCAGGAAGGTGGATTTGTATCTAATCATCTTAATGATTTCCATGGAATTATAAATCAATTAAATTTAGTTAAAATAGTTTTTTATGATGAAATTAAAGCTCTCTTAATCTTATGCTCTTTACCTAAAAGTTAGCATAGTTTGGTAATGGTAGTTAGTAATACTGCATCTGCTTCAAATATCTTGAAAGTAGATGATGATGTTAGTGTAATCTTGAATGAAGAAATTCGTAGGAAAAGTACAAAGGAAACATCAGGCAATGCTTTAAGTTTTGAAAGCAAGGGAAGGCAAAGAGAGAAGGGCACGCAAGGGAGATCAAGCTCAAAGTCAAAGATGAGAAAGAGATCCAAATCTAGAAATGGCAGAAATATAATCTACTAGAATTGTGGAAAGAAAGGGCATGCAAAGAAAGATTGTTGGTTGAAAGTTGAAGAAGAAAATCAGCATGAAGGTAAAGAAGAAGCAAAAGTTACAGGTATTGTTGCACAAGATGCTCTTATTTTTTCTTTGGATAATAAAATAGAATCTTGGGTTTTAGATTTTGGTGCCTCTTTCCATGTAACCCCAAATAGAGAATTTTTCAATGATTATGTCCATGGAGATTTTGGGATAGTCTATTTAGGGGATGATGAGCCTTGTAAAATTATTGGCAAAGGAAAAGTGTAGCTGAAATTGTAGAATAGAAACACATGGGTGTTGAAAGATGTCATGCATGTACCCACCCTAAAGAGGAATCTAATTTTTGTAGGAAAGTTGGGGGATGAGGGTTGCACAGTAACTCTCACAGCTGAATTTTGGAAAGTTTCCAAGGGTGCACTTGTATTAGCCAGAGGTAAGAGAGTAGGTACTCTCTATTTATGTAATTGTATTACTGATTATTTGCCTTCCATATTATCTACTTCAGATGTAGATGCAAATTTGTGGCACTATAGGCTTGGCCACATGAGTGAGAAGGGAATGACTATTCTTAAGTCAAAAGGTAAACTTACAGATTTGAAATGCATAGATCTAGATTTTTATGAGCACTGTATTTTTGGGAAACAGAAGAGAGTGAGATTTCTCAAAACTGGGTCAATAAATAAGAAGCACAAGTTGGAGCATGTTCTCACAGACGTGTGGGGACCAACTCAGGTAGCTTATATTGGAGGATCACAGTATTATGTTTCTTTCATTGATGATGCTACAAGAGAGGTATGGGTTTATTGCATAAGGAAGAAATCTATTATTTTTGACATGTTTAAGAAATGGAAAGCTTTGGTTGAGAATGAAATAGGTTTGAGATTGAAGTGCCTTAGATCTGACAATGGTGGTAGTACTACAGCAATAAGTTCAACAATTACTGTTCTATGTATGGAATACGTAGGGAAAGGATGGTTCCAAGGACACCTCAGCAAAATGGAGTTGCTGAAAGGATGAATAGAATAATAATGGAGTGTGCATAGAGTATGAGGTTGCATGATGGTTTGCCCTTATAGTTTTGGGTAGAATCTATAGATACTACAGTTTACCTAATTAACAGAGGACCCTCTACTACTCTAGATGGTGGAATTCTAGAAGAGGCTTGGATAGGTAAAAAGGTAGATCTTTCATTTCTCAGAGTTTTTGGTTCTGAAGCTTTTGTGCATGTTGATAAAGAAAATAGAAAGAATTTGGATGCTAAATCTATGCGGTGCACTTTTATTGGTTATGGCTCTGGATATTTCAGATTTTAGTTGTGGAATTTAGGAACTAACAAAATTATTAGAATTCGTGATGTTGTTTTCAATGAGAAGGTGATGTACAGTGATCAGCTCAAGAAGCTGAATAATTTCGAGTAGGGCAATGTTGATTTGGATGAGGTTACGATCCAAAATGAGCTCACGAGTTATCACACACAGGAAAACATAGACAATGACATTAGTCATGCAGGAAGCGATGCCAGTCAAGAAGGAACCAATGTCAGTTAGTCTATAGCTGATGTCAGTTAGACAAGAACTGACGTCGGTCATGTGGAACTGATGTCGGTCAAGTACAGACCAAGCGATGACCAAGATCGATCACTGACAGAGAGAAACTTGGGCCGACAACAAGATGTGAATGAGTCTCAAACGCCCATAAGGAGGTCAAAAAGGGTAAGTAAACCTCCGATTTGATATTCCCCTTCTTTATTCTACTTGTTGCTCACTGATGGTGGAGAACCAGAAAGTTTTGATGAGGCAATGTAGGTGGAAACCAGGAAATAGTGGGAGCTTGGCATGAATGAGTAAATTGATTCCTTGAAAGAGAACCAAACATGGGATTTGGTTGAGTTGTCAGCTAGTAAGAAAGCACTAAAAAAATGGGTTTACAGGGTAAAGGAAGGTGAGAATGGAAAGATGAGACATAAGGCCAGGTTGGTAGTGAAGGGATTTGCACATAAACTAGGTATTTATGTTGGTGAAATCTTTTCTCTTGTAGTAAAAATGACTTCTATTCAGACTGTATTGTCTTTAGTTGCTATTGAGGATTTCCATCTTGAGTAGCTTGATGTTAAGACAACATTTCTTCATGGAGATTTGGATGAAGAAATATATATGGATCAGCCAAAAGGATTTGAGTTCAAGGGAAAGGAGAAACTTGTGTGTAGGTTGAAGAAAAGCTTATATGGTCTTAAGCAAGCTCTTAGACAATGGTATTTGAGATTTGGCAGGTTTATGAAAGAGCATGGCTTTAGTAGATGTCAATCTGACCATTGTGTTTATTTTAACAGATTGGATAATGGTAGGTATATTATCATGTTTTTGTATGTAGATGATATGCTTGTTGCAGGTTCACACATGTAGGATATTACTAAGCTTAAGGTAAAATTAGCTCACACATTTGCCATGAAGGATTTGAGAGCAGCAAAGAAAATTCTTGGCATGATTATTAAGAGAGACAGGAAAAATCATAGTTTGATTTTGTCTCAAGAGGATTATGTGAACAAGGTGTTGAAGAGGTTCAATATGCAGGATGCAAAACCAGTAAGCACACCTATGGCTGGACACTTCAAGTTGAGAAAAGAATAGTGTCCTAAATCACATAATGAGGTAGAGTACATGATTAGAGTTCCATATGCTTCAGTAGTTGGAAGCTTAATGTATGTATTGGTATGTACTAGACCTGATATTGCCCAAGTAGTGGGAGTTGTCAGTAGGTTTATGACCAATCTAGGGAAGGAACACTGGAAAGTAGTTCAATGGATTCTCAGATATCTGAAAGGGACCAACAGTAGGCATTTATGCTATGGTGGGTCAAACACTTCTCTACATGGGTATGTAGATTCGGATATGGCAGGGGACTTGGATGGTAGGAGGAACACCATAGGATATGTTTTCACTGTTGGTGAAATGGCAGTTAGCTGGATTTCAAAGTTGTAGAAGGTTGTTGCCTTGTCTACTACAGAGGCAAAATATATTGCAGTCATAGAGGATAGAAAGGAAATGATATGGATGACATGGTTCATGGAAGAGTTGGGAAAGGAGCAAGAGAGTTGCAGATTATACAGTGATAGTCAAAGTGCAATTCATTTGGCAAAGAATTCAGTCTTTCATTCAAGAACCAAACATATACAGCTTAGGTGCCACTTCATTAGACAGGTATTGGACGATGGTGAGTTGAAGCTGGAAAAGATCCATATAGATAAGAACTTTGCTGATATGTTAACAAAGCCGATAACAAAGGAGAAGTTGAATCTTCATTCAACTTTTGTTGGTCTTCAAGATTGAATTTGAAGATGGAGAAGCTAGAAGATGTTGCTGTACAAGTATAGGTGCAGTTGTGTATCTCCAAGTGGGAGATTATTGAGTTGTGGAGCTAAAATCTTCACCAAATGAGTGAATGCAAGGTTTTTAGAGTTACACAATCATCGACGTCGATTAGGAGTTGATCAGAGGTTACCAACGTTAGTTATATATCGGCTGATGTCGGTCATATGTAGGTAGATAGGGACCGATGTCGGTCACCTATGCATCTAAAAGTCTATTTTCATGGCAAAACAGAATGTTTGTATGAAAAGATTAACTGTTAGTATTGAGTTCGCATTTCTATTTTTGGCAGGACTGTTTTGAACCTTTGATTAAGAGGTATATCTAACGGTGGAGAATGCATGCTCATGAATCCTAGTATTATATAATAGGGTTAGATCTTCATATCTTGTGTAGAAGACAATTCAAGGATTGAATTGGTTGTAATTGAGAGAGAACTCTTGAGGAAAAGAGATCTGTACATCGAAGAGGTGTGAGAAGAAAGAGAGATTTCTTCATTGTATTTCCTTCTGGAAGAGTTTAATACAAGTTTTCAGGTTGTTTCTTGTATCTCATATTCTTTCCTGATTCTAATTTCTAGTTACTTATTATTTTTGGTTTAATTTTGTGTTTAGTTGTTTACACAAAAGTAATCAATTGTGTTGATAGATCCTAACAGGCTTGGCTTGAAATCAATTTAGCATGGTAACACTTGTTTTAATGGCTCCTTAAATATATTTTTGCATTATAAATTTGCACCAAAATAGATTTTGGAACAAATTTGTCATTATAACTTTGCATAATCATGACTTATAAATGATGTGGTAAGGCCTCCTATTTATAGATTTTTGTAAATGTCTAGAATCAACCTAAACCGTCCATCTCAAGATTGAGATGTGTGGTTGAAGATTAATTCATTTTTGGAATTAAGTTTTTAATTATCATCATGATGACATTGGAATAAGAGGTAATTAATAGGCATGGAGGGCATCATGGAAGGCATTGATAAGGCATGGAGGGCATGAATCTTGATATTTGTGGCATTTATGGCCTAGGGATGTTTTCCCAAGAAATGAGGTCACCTGATGATGCAGATATTCAATATTTATTTCTAAAAACAAGTATTCAACAAGTTTCCATGGAATTTTTTATTATTCTTCTATTTGGGTTAATTAACTCTTAAGAATGATTAAGCACTTTGTGCACAAATTACTCAAATTGATTAGAATGTCTTGTTATTGGTCTAAAATTATATTGGATTAGAATTGGTAGTGAATGTCAGATGTGTTGGAACCATATTCCCATTTGGGATGTTATCAACAACAAATAATAAAGGCATGTGTCTTGTGTAAAATATCTGATAGGAAAGAGCAATCTAGAGCACCCAGGTGCAAAATTGGCATTTTGACTCAAAATGAACTCATCAAAGTTAGCTAGCCCATAAATTGCATTTCCCCATTTAGGGATACCCTAGCTAGAATCAACACTTGAATATGTCAGTTTTATATCATTTAATGTGTTTTAGTGTTTTTAGGCCAAATTATGCTTTTGGGTAGAAATTGGTCAAAATCCTGGTTAGAGGTTATCGGTGGCCAGTTTTAGGTGTCTAAAGTTTACCCCTATTTGGGAAGATGTATCAAACCATAGGAAAAACAATGTCTTATCAAATAATGAGAGATGGCCTGTATGCCAAAAAGAATATGATGGTTGAAGAACAAAGATCTAAATGGTTTTGGGAAGCTTATGATGATGCCCCCTCAAGGGAGTGGTCATCGTATTTGTTGATGGACAGTCGCTCAAAAAGAAACAAGAAGAAAGGTGGAATTAATTGATGGTTGAGATTAATCCAAATAAAAAAATGCTGGCATGCATTAATTTAAAAAGGATATTAATTTGTCCAAAGTCAATTATAATCACTATTAAAAGTCAAAATAATGATTTACCCATAGACAGCTATAATCATTAAGAGGACCTAGATTGGCTAAAGATGATTATGCCCCATTTAGGGATGATTAGCAAGCATAACTCAAGGATATAACCTAGAATACATATTAAAGATGAATGGGTGCAAAGTGATGAAAGAGATGGATAGAGAAATGAGATTGATCAAGAGAATGATTCAATTAGACCTATCAATGAGGAGATGCTCATCCTGATTAATAATGATACAACTATAATGGTCAAATGAGTTATATTGATCAAGGGTGGGATGAAAGGATTTGCCAAGGTGCCAAGGAGAAACTTCTGTGGTTCCATTGATTTTAGACCTTTTTGAATCTGATTTTTGCTATAGCATGTGCTGGTAGGCATCATGCTATAACACCATGAAGACTTGGCCAAAATATTCATAAGGACTGATTCCCAATATCCAATATCCAAATGAAAATAATACACCAATGATAAAAACCATGATGACAATGTTGATGTATGAATATGGATAGACTCAATAATAATGTGCTCAAGGAAGCACCCAATAAACACATATAGACTGAGTCGATGTAATAGTGATGACAATAAATAAATAGGTAAGCCAAAAAACAAACAAAAAAATAAACAAATAAACAAAAAGGTTGAAAACAAAAGCAAAAGAAAGCATCCTAATAATGACCATGCCCCAGTAAGGTAGATCGAGGATAACTGACTAGGCTTAGACATGACAAATATTTTTGTATTTTGAAATGTTATGAATGATTTTGGCATTTTGAGGTATCTTAACTCACTAGATAATGACAAGATACCTGCTCACAAAATAGAGAGAGTATTTATCTTAGGTTACTAACAAAATGGTAAGAGCATTTATAAAGGGGGACTGAGGTGACCTCAACATGAATTGAGCATGACCCACATAGTCTTTAAATGACGTAAATTCATAGTAATTCCATCCACATAAAAGACAAATAAAATCAACTAGGTCCCAACAAGTTCTCAATCTAGCAAATGGCCAATCAAATGAAAATAGTGATGGCAAGGTGATGCAACAATGCATGATAAACAAGTGTTGCCCCTAGTTTGTCCATAGGTGGTTATAACTAAGATATAATGGCATAAGTCAATGATACTAATTTTCCCATAGGTAGTTATAATTAGTATTAAGAATTGTAAAACACTAATTTTCCCATAAGCAATTATAATCAAGCTCACATAAACAAACTTAATAGGATGAAAGACATCTTGCTAGATCAATTGTCACACTACTTTCATAGACTATCATTGAAACATGGATTGGATTGATTATTGAAACTTGATCAGAATCCTCTCACAAAAAGTGTAGGAAGAACCAAAGGAACCAAGATCAAAATAGGATTGGGTAGGATGATTAAAAATAGGCTTTGGTCTAGATATCAATGGATTGATAAGACGGTATGGTCTTACTCTAAGATAATGATGGTTTGATATATTGGATAAAATGATAAGAGGGTTTTCCCTAGGTGATGAGGTAAATGGCTAGGATCTACAATAATGGTAAAATAGGCATATATAACAACAATAATGGCATGGCAATGTGAAATGGTATGGTATATGTTTTTGTCTTGGGTGTGGTTTTTGATTTTGTTGTTATTATTAATGAGGAGATGCATGTCCTAATTAAAAAATGATTAATACTTGATCATGTTAATTGATATCCCACACCTTGTCTAAATAGCTATTTTATCAAAAATGGCTTGTAGATTTGGTTGTTGAGAATGCTTTTGTGATTTTCATTGGTTAATGATTATGATTCCTTCAAGTGTCAAGATAAGGTATCTTTGTAGCCTCTGCAAAGGAAAGTGCAGCTATGGATGGTAAATAAGGACAAATAATGGATGGTAGGTTTGATTGTGAAATAGAATGGTAGATTATAATGGAATGTATAATGGTGGGGAAATAAATGAAGATCAAGACTTTCAGTCACACGTAATGTTATTAATACAAAATTTGACATAATTTTGGTTGTGGGGGCCAAAGACTTGTTCTCTCAATAGGACCATCAATTTTTTTGTTTTTTGGTCCTGAGAGTAGCTACCATCTAATTAAGCTATAGATAGGAAGATATTTTGATTTTATCTTCATTAAGCAATGAAGAACTTTTGTGCTTAGCTATTGGTGCCTCAAAGAGGTTTTCACCAATAAATTTGTCTTGATTGTCCCATAGTACCTATAAGAAGGCTTCATTAAGGAATGTGTAATTTTGACTTTGATTGTCTTCTAGCGCTTCCAAAAAAAATTCACTAGAAGATGCTAATTTATGACTTTAATTGTCCACTATCACCTTCAAAAAAGTTTCACTAGGAGAGTGCTCTTCTACTACATGAATGTTGTCTTTTCTTCCTTGGTCTTCTTCAAATGTTATGTCACCATGGATGCAGTTAAAAAAGGTGTGATTCTATCAATCCCAATCAACATTTGTGGGAGATGCAATGTCAATGATATGGCTATTTTGGTTGATGGTAATGGCCTGTGGAATGCTAATGGAATGGGAAGAGGTTGTATAACCCTTGTAGAAGATACTAAGATAACTTATGTCAAATATGAATTACTCATCCTCAAAAACCATAGAATGATAAAAAAATGTATTCAAATTGATCTGCAAGGCATGCGTAACCAATGTTTTAATAGCCACAAACATATTTTTCTTTTGAATCTAATTCTAACTCAAGGGACTCTAAATCTAATGTTTAGACTAATTTTGATTTATATTTTGATGGTAAATCTAATGTCAATTCAAGAATAGAATTTGAATATAACTCTAATTATTTATCTGATGGGTACTCTATTATAATGATTTTTTATTGAATATTTGGTTTTGGACAAGTAATGACCTGTGATGGCATAATGGGCTCCTTAAAAACTAGTTTGTCAAAGTGAGACTCCTCTAGGATGGGAAATAGGTCAAGAGATAACTCCTTAGATACTGGCTTGTCAATAAGAGGCTCTTGAAAAATAGGCACATGGTTGAGGTAATGATTTTTCCAAAGGTGGTTATAATCATTAAGAAGTGACTCAGAAAATATTAGCTTGTCAATGTGAGACTTCTTGATAACTGGTTTAGGATCAATAGGTGATTCATCATAGGTTGAATTATCACAAATGGTTGGTTCAATAAAAAAATCTTGGATTGGTTGGTTTTCTAGGCTTTGGTTTCCAATGAGTTGTAAAATACCAGTTTTGAACATAGTTTGGTCTTTGAATGATTAGATGGGTTGAGGTTTGGATGGGATTGGTACTAGATGAGAAATTACTTATGGTTAGATAATGGTAGGGCATTGGGGAGAATGATTTATTTAATGAGATAAAGGATAAAGTCCTAAGATGGTATTGATAAGGTGGTATGGAGCATGATTGCTTATACAAGCTAAAGGACTAGGTCCTGGAATGATGAAGGGGCGTTGTGGAGCTTCATTGCTCACACAAACCAAAAGATGAGGTCTTGGTATGGGAATGGTGTGACATTATATTACTAGAATATAAAGGTTAAGATGTGGTGGAGCTTGACTACTCTCATAATCTAAAGCATCCAAGTCTTCCTCATAAACCATATCATCCCAGTCATGAGTTGGCTCATAAGCTAGTTCTTGACTATGTTACACATACTGATTATTGTAAAGAGGTTATGCATCTATATCCCAAACAACATTATCTATAGTTGGGTATTTAAAAAATTCCTCACAAGCCTCTTCATGCCAATCAAGGTCTCAATTTGGATTTTGTGGATTTTGAATATGTTCCCCATATGGAGTATTATAGGGAGAATAATAAAACTCCTTAGAAAATCTTTCTCTATAAGCGTTCTTAGTGGAATTTTGTGTAGCCATTCTATCATAAGTTGGATTTTACATGAATATACCATAAGTGTATCTATACATATCTACATAAATGATGAAATCTCTAAAAACAAAAAGGCTTAGAGTTCTAAAAACTCTAAAAAATGATCCAAAGGACAAATGGTTCATACTTGGTCCAACTTGGTTGAAGGGGTGGAATTGTATCTCTAATGTAGTTTGAAAGTGGAGTTATATATCCAAAATGGTTTGTGCTAAGACTTGGCATAAAATAGTCTAATGTCAAATTCCATACACACAAAAGGTCAAGCATCTGAATAAAAGCTGGCATGTTAAAGGTCCAGGTCAAAGTGTTCCAAACAAGGTCTAAACTAGGAAAGGGAAAAGTTGAGTTGCTAAGTCTTTTATCCAAATGTAGAATCAAAAACTAGGCTCAAAAAAATAGGCATGATGTTATTTGATTTAATATGAAAATTTTGGAAATAACTTTGACATAGACCTGGCACACAGAATCAAACATAAACATGATCAATTTTCATAAGGCATAAGACAAAAGGCTCTTTGAGAAAGGTTGTGTTCTCCCAAATAATGGCATAAAAAATGATTAGGATAGGCTTTAAATAAATAAACCATTAATAGTTTTAAAATTTAGGTAATCAATTAACTAAATTTATACAACCCAAAATAAAAATATCAATGTATCAGCCCCATGAATTAAGGCCTAAATAGAAATCAATTAATGTTTGAATCCAAACCTAACAAGGCTAACTAAAAACTCAACATTGAAAACTAGGATTTAACAAACAATTTAGACAATATTGGACAACATGACGGCACAAGATAATGGTCTAAATGGTATGCATGACATGGTTTAAAATAAATGGTTTTTGGCACAAGGTAAACTAGTCTTTAAACAAATTGAGCAGCCTAACAATGTAAGCATGCTCAAATTATGTGGTCAATGTTATGTTTTCAAAAGACTCAAAAGGCTAAAAAATGTTTTGACATGATTTGGGCAGCATAACACTATCCTCCTCAACTCAAATACATTTTTTTGACATGGCTTATGAACAAATAAACAAGTTTTAGTCTCAAAACATACCAAGAAAAAATGACCAAAATACACTAACTATAATCATCTGAATCCTAGAAAGGGTACGTCAATGTGGGGTTGACTAAACTATCAAGTTTCATATGTCTCTATGGGAATCAATTTCATAATGACTCTCACATCAAACAATACAAAAGAAAAGCACAAAAATTGGGTGACCATGGCATTGGCTAGTTGTAAAAAGGTCTAGTCATTTTTACAACCACTACATCCTACTATTTGATCAGTGTAGTGTGATGTCCAAATGCAAATACATCCCATGTGCAACTCCAAATGAGTAAGTTAATTCAATGCCAAGAGATGAAACCTGGGTCAAATATTCCCTAAAGAACTTGTGGGAGTTAATGACATCCCCCTAACAAGCCAAGATGCAATGAAATGAAAGACATAAAAATAATTTAGGGTCATTTTCAAGGTCACCCAAACTTTGACAAGTTTTTGGGGAGTGTTGTATATGACATTATTTCTAAGCCTTAGACTAGGCTTTATGTAATAGGAATGGTGATTTTGATTCCAAGGTTTCCTTATAGGGGATAAATGGAAGATCATACATGCAACATTCCTCTTTTTGCCAAATAAAAATTTGATTAAACAACTATTACAAACAAGAATTGACAAGTGTGTTTAATTTTAAACCCAAAATGAAAGTTTGGTGGTGTTCATTGTACCCCTTGGTCATAGTTGTAAACTTTGAAATAATTCATCATAAACATCTAAAAAATTTAAACACCAAAATAAAGTTTCTAGTTGATTTTTAAGCATGCAAAAAGTGATCTAAACATGTTTTTGTCAAATGTAAAGCTTGGTCCTATATAAAAAATGTCAGCATGTCCTTTAGATTTGAAGCTCTTTTTGGTTTGAAACAGTGAACTTTGGAAAAATATCTCTTGGGTCTATGTTTTTAGAAAAACACAATAACTGAAGTCAGTTATATATAACCAACGATGGTTACCTTGGCTAACCAAAATCTAACTGATGTCAATTTTGCTAACCGACATTGGTTAAGCCATGTAATCGATGTGGGTATTACTTACTGACATCAATTACTATGTAAAACTGTGGCAACCCAAAATGGAAAAAGAAATTTAGAAAATCAATTTACAAGAGTTTTAAGGGTCTAAATAAATATTTTAGAGTTACAAAATGATCTTCTTCAGGTGTGAGATGCATCTAGTCCCAGCGAGCGTGTCATTATGTAATATAGGAATTTGACTCAAGAGAGGATGGTTAGTATGGTGTTAGTTCTAAAATGAAAACAAAATGAAAGAAACACACTAATAGCATAACATCTCTAGGCCTAGATACTAGGGAGAGCTTAGTTAACAAAAATAAATGACAAACACAACTAAAAAGTAAGGAATAAAACACAAGAATTCCTTCACCTTCCTTGGATGCTCCAAATGCCTTTTTAGTAGTGGCTTTCTTGGTTTGTGATCATGAAGTCCTTGGCAATGGAAGCTTGGCCACCTCCATCTCTCCTTGGCACCTTTATCTTGTGGCTTGGCTTGACTTAAAATCAATTTGACATGGTAACACTAGTTGCAATGGCTCCTTGAAAATATTAGTGCATTATAAATTTGCACCAAAATATCTTTTGGAACCAATTTGGCATTATAACTTTGCATAATCATGACTTAGAAATGATGTGGTAAGGCCTCCTATTTATAGATTTTTGCAAATGTCTAGAATCAACCTAAACCGTCCATCTCAAGATTGAGATTGGTGCTTGAGGATTAATTCAATTTTTGGAATTATGTTTGTAATTATCCTCATCATGACATTAGAAGGAGAGGAAATTAAGAGGCATGGAGGGCATGATTCCTAATATTTATGGCATTTATGGCTTAGGGATGTCTTTCTAAGAAATGAGGTCACCTGATGATGTAGATATTCAATATTCATTTCTAAAAACAAGTATTCAACAAGTTTCCATAGAATTTTTGATTATGCCTTGATTTGGGTTAATTAGCTCTTAATCATGATTAAGCACTTTATGCACAAATTAATCAAATTGTTTAGAATGTCTTGTTATTGGTCTAAAATTTGACTGGATTGGAATTGGAAGTCAATGTCAGATGTGTTAGAACTGTAATCCCATTTAGGATGTTATCAAAAACAAATAACAAAGGTACATGACTTTTGCAAAAAATTTGATAGGAAAGATTACCTAGGTGTGAAACTGGCATTTTGACTCGAAATGAACTCATCAAATTTATCTATCCCATAAATTGGATTGCCCCATTTAGGGATACCCTAATTAGAATTAGAACATGAATATGTCAGTTTCATATCATTTAATGTGTTTTAGTTTTTTTAGGCTAAATTGTGCATTTTGGGTGGAAATTGATCAAAACCCTGGTTAGAAGTTATCAATGGCCAGTTTTAGGTGTCTACAAGGAGGAACAAGACTCTCAGTTGATCATCAGAATGCTAAAAAATGAAATAATAATGATAAAGATTGATAGAAGTGTATAAGTTGGCCAAGTTATCCCTACTCATCTCTTTCAAAAGCTAATAGACTCTTTATGGTATTCAAGGAGTGAGTGAGAAAATTTGGAGGAAAGAGACCAATATGTCCTAACTAATGAAAGGCAAAAAGTAAGAGATTTAAATCAATGCATGTAAGATGGGTTAATAATATGGTAGAAACAAGAAGTACAATACCATCAAACCTATTCTTCTTTGAACTTGTTCCAACTTAAAATATGCCATCAAAAAATCTTGACTGTATGAAATCCCCACCTGTTATTCTTCAAGATCCACTTTCTCTCCCTCAAGAATCTTCTCCCATGCCCATCCAAAACAAAAAATAGAGAGGTTAATTGAGGTTAGACCAAGAGATATCGTATATGATTTTAATACTTCACCCATCCCTCAAGTTTTAACTATCTATGAAGTTCAAGACATGTTAAATTTTGATAGAGTGATTGAATAATGGAGGGTGAAGAACGTAGCATCCTCAACATAATTCCCTTCTCCATATCCAAAGAATAATAAAATAAACTTATTCTTCCTAAAGTTCTATGTTGTAAGGACATTATATAAAGTTTCAATAAAACCAATGATTTTTCTTTCCTTCCCACCCCCTCCTTTTGTGAAGGAGACCCTACTACATTGAGGGTAGAAGATGAATTTTTAGTTAGAAAAGATAGCTTGTCAAGAAGAGAGGGTAAGGTGGCAGTCCTTGAAAGTATTGAAGAGGTTGTGTATATATATATATATATATATATATATATATATATATATATATATATATATATATATATATATAGTTTATTAGTCACATTCACTCACCAAATATTCATTATGACTCTCTTGAGATACACTTATATATATATATATATATATATATATATATATATATATATATAAAAGTGTATCTCAAGAGAGTCATAATGAATATTTGGTGAGTGAATGTGACTAATAAATTACCATTGGCAGCCTCGTAGTTTGATAAGAAAGAAAATCAATTATCAAAGATGAGAAAAAGTATCTATCTTTTAGCCAATAGTTAGACAACCCTCAAGTTGTCATGAATGATTCTAAAAATTAGAAAAATTGTAATGGTTTTTAGCTTGATAAAGGATATGATGATTAAATAATATACTTACAATCACATGATACACTCCCATGATTCATGAAATAAAAATAAAAGAAAATGGAAGAAGTTGATACTCCCCTAGAAGAATACAAATCAGGCTTGCCACAAGAGAAACATGATAAAATAAAATTTTCATGGGTACATAAACATCCATGTTCATAGAAGAAGAGAGTGTTGATATTATAGAACATGTTATTGAATAGGTCCAAGAAAAACCTACAACAGTGGTTGAAGTGGGAGTTATTGATGAGGAAGAGAAACCTGATGATGTTTGGCAATAGTTGTACCATGATTTCATGGAAGAGATTAAGTATATTATTAAGATAACTTTGGAACAAGTTTCACCATAAATTAAAATATATTATATCCTTAAAAAAAATATAAGAGTTTTTTAATCTTTTATGAATTTGAAGATCAAGACAGGTCTAAAGACATTAGTGGGCAGATTGGGGATGTTAATGAGGTTGTAAGCATTGAAGAAGTTGTCCTCCCTCAAAGGGGACAAGAAGAATATCTTAATGAATATTGGAATCAATAATTTGAACTCATTCAAGACTATGAAAACGTTTTTAAGATTATGTCTCTTGGTGAAGGTAGTGATAGAATGATTCACACGATTGAAGAGCATGATCAAGGGGATACAAATCAAGGTATGTCTCAAGAAGATCTTAATGAAGCTAGAGAGAAGTTTGTGGAGCTTGAATAACTTGAGTAATTTAAAGATGATGGTAAGAAAACTAACATAATTCAATATGTAATATAAGGCCAAGATAAAATTACCAAATAAATATTGGAGGTTAGGGTTTCAATAGTCCTTACAAATCAAAGTGTGATTAACCTGGAAAACATTGCCAAAAGTAGACAATAGTATGCAGTAAGTGTTGAAGATCAAGATTATTTTGTATTTATTGGGGGCATGTTTGTCATTGTTAGTACACTTGATGATAGGCCAAAGATATTAGAATCCAAGCATCTTTCCCATCACTTCAAGTCATCCCATGGAGTTGATCTTAAAAATTTTCCTTTTGATCTAGGAGGACTAGATATTAAATATTAGTTGTACACAGTAGTTTATTATTTTGTCTTCCCTAAGTGGTTTTTATCATAATGTGTGCCTTGTTTATTTTGGTGTCTTAATTTGGTGTGTTTTTTCTTGTTGTTATGTGTTGGTGGATGTAGTCAGTTATTCCATTCTTCTCAAGAGGTGTGTAGGTTAGTTATCAAGGTCTTTTTTATTTTTTGTTAAGCTAAAGTGACTCCATATCCCAAAGGAGGCAAGAAATAAACTAGTCTAGATATATAATAGGCATGAAATCGATGGAGATCACCAAAGATTTTAGCTAAAATTGGCCACCATGAAGGGGTTTAATTTTAATCTCTACTTCTACACTTGTTTAACTTTGTTGATAACCTTTTGAGAGTTTTGGTATTGGTCCATTGGTCAATATTTTCCATAAAATATGTATTTTCAAGGATATTTGGTCATTTTAGGATCCCTTGCAAGGTATAGTCAAGAAGATTAAATAAAATCCCTCTATTTTTTTCATTAATCCCTTTAATTAGATTTTGATGACATGTTTTTTTAAAAATTAATGTAAATTTGGGGAAGTTAAGGTAAATAGGGGTTATTAGTTTTTTTTATTTTTAGCTCTTTCTTTTGTATTACTTCATTGTCAAAATCTATGAGGGTCTAGGTTAGTCTAAATACAAATTTTTAAAGTCACATAGTCATATATCAAAGCATTAAATGGCTCTTAGGACTAATTAGTTTATATAGATTTATACTAACCCTCTCAGAAGCATTTTATACCTTACCAATGCATCAAAAGGCTTGTCAAGTGGATCAAACTCAAAATGATTATTTGTATAGATAATGGACACTTGTAAAATCATATTAAATGTGGGATGTGGTAAAACATGGTTAGAGAATATCAGTTTGGTAGTTACAATGTAGGTTTTAGTTTCATCCTATCTCAAACATATAGTGTCTAGAAGATTTATGAACTTGAAAAGTGAATGAGAGATCCTCGAAAGGTTTTTAAAATGTGGGAATCATACTCTTACCTTGTCCAATTCAAATCAATTATTTTAAGAAGTTACAAGTCTAAATAGATTGAAAACCCACTCCATTTCTCCATTGACTTTATTGGCAGCTCAAGTTAGTCGATCAATTTTTACTCAGTACTTAGAGGAGACAGAGATTTGGATTGAATTCTCCTAAGGTTCGATAGGGTACTTTATATCATTTAAATTTTAGGTGTTATATATGGGCTTGATTGGATATTATCTATGAACAATTTTTAAGATCATAAGGTGGCTTTAAACAATTCTGAAACACCATAGGCACAATTTTTACTTGTCCAAATGTGTTGGAAAGTTTCATAATGAAAATGATTAGTTGGGTGAGTCTTAACATTTCTATACTATTCTTCCACATTAGCCTCCATAATCACCTAACACTTGTGAGTAGGTAAAATATGATAAATCTCCATTTTATGGAAGGTTATAGGTTCAAAATAATGAAATTCTTGATGTTTTTATGGATTCCAACAATTGAGAGTTCTATATTAAATTACCACAATCCTATATGGTCATCAAGAGGTCTCTCAATATTAAAATGTCTTGAAAACTCCATATCAAAATGAATACATGCAATTTTATGAAAATACCTTGTCTAGACTAATATTGGAGGTATATGAATGAATATAAATGGTAAGTTTCATGATGAAATTGAAGTTTTGTACTTAAATTATAAGAGTGAAGAGATATAATAAGTCTCAAAATTATTTTATAGGTATGAAAATTAGAACTCACTCAAGAGAAGAAGCTCTCAAGCATTAGCAAGGTGAGAGGTCTAAAAGAGAATTATAGACCTATAAGTGAAGAGGATAACACTATAATATAATTATGGATGTTTAATCTAATATTTGAGTATAAAATAAATAAAATTAACTCATATATTACATATTAATATTTTATATACAAATATACTTTCATAGGAGACATCCTCAAGTCCTGGCAGGGTTATAAGTTCAACTAGAGAGATACATGACTGAGTAAAATTGAAAAGATAAAAGACATAGACTTTGTATAAATAAATAGGATTTAAATAATAAATAAAGTCTACACAACATGTATGGATACATCAAATCACATTAGAGTTTTTTTTCTCATAGTATAAGGTGATTAAAAGACCTAAAAGAAGAAAATATAGTCATGAAGACCAAGTAAAGATTATACATACATAAATAGGTGCTTGGAGGCATTTTAGATGTATTAAGTGAGAATTTGACCTTAATAATAGGATTTATGGGTGTATGATTCAGTAATGGGGTATACATAACCTATGAACATGTCATAAATTATCAAAATGAAGGAGAATGTAGACCTATAGGTCTGCAGACTTGTAGGTCCACATTCTTGATCAAAAGAATCAAAATATTAGAAAGAAGTAGGTGTTTTGAACTTATTAAGGAAATTATTGATTAATTAAATTATAAAATTAGTCATAAATACTTTACACACTCACTCATAGTGACCAATGGTTTCAAGAAATGTAAGATACCTATAAAAATAATTAAGATAGCCCTATAAGACTGCGAGCCTAAGAAGAGAGGTTCTTGATATGTCTATGTAATTATCCACTTGAGAAAGCATAAAAGTAATAAAAATAGTGTATAAATTATCATAAAATAATTATGATTCATTAAATATAGGATATATAAACTCAAAGACAAAGTGTATGATCAAGCTTCAACGTTTGAGAAGCATCTATAATTTTGATTAATTGAGTGCGTAGATTGAGAGAACAAAACACACATAGGTGTTGGATAAGGGGTTAAGGATATTTTTATAGGTTTTATAGGAGTATAAAATAAATATATAATATTTTAAAATATAACCAAAATGTCAATAATCATATTGAAGAAGGTCTACTCTGAAAGTTGTAATCAAGAGGCCTAATGTGCACCAACAGGCTTGTGTGTGAAAAATTGAGTAAGATTGTATATTTTGAGGTGTTTTTATTATTTAATAGACTTAAGGTATGAATTATATATATTTTTAATTAAAATATTATTATTAAACTCATTTAAAGATGAAGAAAGCCTCCAAAAAGGGTTGTTAGGGTCATAGTGTCAAAGTCACCTTCAAACCCTCACAATAGGCAAATTAAGTTGCAGAACTTGTTGGAAATTAAATACCTATTGGAAATAATTTATATCCATGGAATAAGTTTTTAATAACCCATTGGAGGTAATTCTAACCAATAATATTCATTTGGAAGGCTTCTAGGCCTAAAACTCTTTCTCGGTCCTTACACACAGTCCTTCAAGGTAAAGAGCCTACTTTTGAAGCTCAAAACTTCATTGAGAAAATGTATGGGAAGTAATGGGATTCAGAGGTGTTGATTAAGTAAACATAATAAAAAATAATGGTATTGGTTCATATATCAAGTCCTTGTATGGTATGAATAATTATTAAGAAATAAGGGCAGTCAAAACTTGTATTTTGCCTTGTTAGAAGCTTGATAAGGCCTAAAAATTTGAATATAATTTCTAGGAGAAAATGAATGGGACCAAAATATTATAGGGATAATTGAAAACCCTTATGAAATAAAACTTTGTGTCATTAGTAAGGAATTGAAGGCTTGGATTTTATGAATGATCAATAATAATATAGACACCTCCCAAGTTGCCAAGAAACCATAAATGACTAGATGACTATTTTTTATCTCTAAATGACCCCAAAATAAATTGTTTGGTCTTGGGATGATCGAAGTGGACTTTGTATCTCTAATGGGAACCTACATAAGGCATTTTTTGGCATGTGTGAGGGAAAAAATGTTTCAAAATTTCTTAAACTGGAAAGTTACAAGCCTAAATGTATGTTATGAAGATGGAGAGACCTAAGAAGACCTAATTAATCCCTATAAAAAATTGAGAGATCACCCAAGTGTGAGTATGTGTCTTAAATAATATAAGGTAATTGTTTTATATGAACTTGTAACTCTACACCAAGAACAAAGGGGTGTTTAATAAATAATGAAAAGTTTCAAGGCACATAAAAACATCTTTTAACAGTTGACCATGTGTCAAGCACTCTTGGAAGACCTAAAACACCTTCAATATTATTATGGAACGTCATAAAGCATGTGCAAGGTGTCAAATATATGAGTTTTAAACTCAAATATATTTATGTGATCAAAAAATTAACTTGTCACTCCTCAAAAAGAAAGAGATCAATTTAAAATGAAGAGGATGGGTCATCAAAGCAAAGGAGTTGGTACACCACCTTGATGAAGGCATCACAAAGTTAAAGAATCCCTTTTTGAGGAAGATTAAAAAAAATAAAATTCACTCTCCTATAATTGGCATTATAACTAATTTGAGGTGAATAATCCTTGTCATGGGCCTCTCCAACATCCACCTTATCTCTTATTCTATTTAATCTATAATAAGGCCTTGAAAGACATTGAGTGAATCCATCCACTTCAGTATGGTGAAGCCCTGGTATTTTGTAATCTATTGAAGCAATAGAAAAGATGTTTTTACCTTTTCTTATGATTGTATTATAGTTTTTTTACCTGAATTATTGATCTTGTCTACTTTTGATTTAGTTCTCTTTGACATGTTATCTCATTATTTTACCTATATGTAGTTTGAACTCACTCTTGTAGGTAATATGGAGTGTTTAATTAGTCTTGTGAAGATTAGGTGAGGTAATATTCCATTAGTGTCTTGTAGACATCTTTAAAATCACCCATTCTTGCCTAACCAACATTTACCACCTTAATATTGAAATATTAATGTAAAAGGAAAAGTCTAGGAGTAGTGTATGAATAGGTTAACATCATGTTCATTGTGCATCATCAAATGTGTAGTAGTGGTCAAAAACTTTGGTGCATCACCTCCCTAGTTTAGTTTAATTTCAATTATCTCTCCCTTTTCTCTTACAAGTAATATGTTTAGTGATTGTTATTAAGTGATGCATCAAGGGAGCTAGCCCTTCCTAGAGGTTATCTTTAGTTATAATATCACCCACAACCTTTGAAGAGTTCCCATGCTATCAATTAAGTGAATAAGCTTGAACACCCTCCTCAAGGGTACAAATTTTGATGATAATAGTAATGAATTTGGAGACTCAAGAAATTTTGTAAATTATTCTTAGTGCATTAGATAAAATGATCCAATTAGGCTACTATGAGATTGCATTAACCATGATGGTTGTTTCCTTTTTAGGCTCATGAGGTTTAACCTTATAACTTGGTTTCATTTTAAAATTATTACTATATGTAGATGCATTTGGTGTGTTTTCTACATATGTGAACTTATTTAGTGAAATAATTTTTATTTCATGGTCCCATAAAATTTGGCATTAGTCATCAAAAGATTGGATTTTTTTGAAAATAATGGAATCATGTAAAGGAGCAACAAAAAATTACTTAAATATGTTTTTCAATAATTTATCCACCATAGTATTAATCATTTTAGCTAATATTATCTTATATTTTAAGACATATTAATTGATAAGCTCATTGGTTCCTTATTTGATTTATTTCAAATTGAGCATAGGAAATCTTTTTAGAAATGTTAATGGAAAAGTGTGCTAAGAATTGGTCTAAAAGAGCTTTGAATGATTTCACATATTGGAGAGGTAAATCATATAACCACCTCAAAGCATAATCTTATAGGCTTCTTGTGAATAATCTAGTTAATTTTTTATCATTAGAAGAATAATCAAGTCATGTTGTATTTAAGGATCAAAGATATTACTTAGGATCAACCTTGCCATCATGCAATGTAAAATTAGGTGAAACAAAACTGATTGGAAATGGGTGTAAATATATTTAAAGTACAACAGGGTTATGAAACACATATTTCAAATCAATAGCATGATGGGATTTTAAATAATTTTTTTAATGGTTATAACCTTTTCCTCTAAGTTATTTATAACTTGAATGAGTGTTTGAACTATAAACCCAATGGGATTTAGATAATAAATTTGAGTAGTCACCATAGGGGATGTACACATGGTTTGAATAGTAATAGGTAGTTAAATTAGTATCTGCATTTAAAAAATTGGTATATCCATGTTAGATGTATAAGTTTGGTTGATAGGTATGGAATTAGTTGTAGTACCTTCTAAACATTCACCATCAATATCTGAGGAGTCTTTAGCTTTATTATGCTTACTCATTTCATCTCGTGTATATTTAATGATATTACTTCACCAAATGACTAGATTAACAAAAATAGATCATAATGATATGGAAACATAGCATAAAATATGAATAATATATAAACCACTTCAATGGGGCAACCTCCTAAATACTTGCAATACGAAATGAATACTCTAGTATGATCATAAAAATTAACCTTACCACCTATATATAGTCTATCAAGGCCATGTACAACCCATAGGTCAACCTACTAAGCATATGAGTGCATATAGAAATGTAAAATAATATGTAAAATGGCTATACAAGCCACAAGTCAGCTACACATATCCATAGACAAGTTAATAGTTAAGGGCATATCATGCCCCTCCCATTAAAAACAACATTGTCTTCAATGTTGAAGTAATCTCAGATGTTTCTGAATGAAGGCTTCATGCTCCTAGGTAGCATATTTAGAAAGTATATTCTTCCATTTGATCATATACTCTGTAATCATTCTAGACCATAACTAATTAGTGCACATTGAAAGACTACTTTAGGATCAAGAATAACTCTTCCTTCCTCATATAATTTTGGTAACTTAGTTTGAGTGCAAACTCTATGTATAATGGCCTTCTTAAGTCATGATACATGAAATACTATATGAATATGGGTAGATGGAGGAAATTCCTGCTTTTAGGCCATACTATCAATTCTTTACAATATCTGATAAGGGCCATAATACTTGGGAGATAAATTTTTATCATTTTTTCTATTGCTTCAAATAAATCTTCTTATATGGATGCAAGTGAACAAATACCCAATCACCAATTTCAAAATTCATCTCACTCTTGTGCTTATCTACTTATTACTTCATGTGATTATGGGCCAAATCTAAATTTTCATGCAAACTAGTAAGGACTTCCTATTGATATTGAAAGTGTTCCTCCACTACACACACCTTTTGGTGGGCCTTCAAGGGTGAAGTGAGGGATGGATAATGGTATCCATATAATTCCATAAAATGACACATTTTGGATGAACTATGCACTAAAGTATTATACCACCATTCAATCACAAGTAACCACTGAACCCATTTATCCTATTTATCTAACACAAAGTTAAGTAATGTACCCTTCCAAACACTTGTTGAATACCTTAGTTTGTTCATAAAATTTAGTATTATAGGATGAGATATGAGATAATTTGATAACCAAAAATTCAAATAATTATGTCTAAAATTGACTAGTGAATATGGGATCTCAATCACTGACAAAAATCTTGGGAGTATCATGAAATTTTTGAACTATATTAAGAAATTTAGAAGCTACTATTTTGGCCACCATTAGTTGAGATAAATTTAAAAAATGATCATACTTTGTGAGTATATCCATAACAACCATGATAAAATTTATAATTTTATATCATGGTAACTTAGTAATGAAATCCATAGACACCTCTTCCCATCATTGACTCGGGATAAATAAGGGTTGTAAAAGACCTAGGGTGTTAATGGTTTCACCTTTATTTTTTGTTAGACCATACATTTGGCCACATATTTGTGTACATCCCCTTTGATTCCTCCCCCAAAAAAATCCTTCTAGGCTCTATGAAAGGTTTTCAAAATTCTTGAGTGACCACCAAGTGGAGATGCTTTAAGTTATTAAAGGATTTTCTATTTGAGAAGAGAATTCTGACATAGATATAATATATCTTTGTACTATAATGCATTCCCCTTCCATGTAAAATTTATAATACAATCTAAAACCTATTGTAGATTATGAATCAATGCATGGGTATCAATATCATTTTCCCATTTTGACCTTGCTTCCTCGAGTTAGTCTACCTGCCAAATGGTCATGGCACATAAAAATGCCTCAACTAGTTCATCTTACGTGGATAGTGCATCGAACACCACATTTATTTGCCTTTCTTGTAGACTATTTCAAAATCAAATCCTAACATTTTTATCACCCATTTTTTTTTCTCTTTAGAGGACAACCATTTTTACAAAAAATATTCAAGGCTATCATGATCAATCTTTACTTGAAAGTGATGACCTAATAGATAAGGTCTCCATTGTTTGACTACATGTAGAACAACCATCATCTCTTTCTCATAGATAGTTTGAGATGATCTTTCCGCTCTAATTTATTACTTTAAAAGGAAATGGGCCTAACTTATTTCATGAATAATACATCCATACCATATCCACATGTATCACATTCAACAATAAAAGTTTTAGATAAATTTGGAGTAGCTAATACCAGAGTGGTGCAAAGATTCATTTTCATATTTTTAAATGCCTTAGTAGCTTTATCATTCCACTATAATTCAACAAGGAAGTGATTGGTACTAAAAAATTCAACAAGGAAGTGAGTGGTGCTAAAATAATACCATAGTGTTCGAAAAACCTATAATAGTAGCCAGTTATCCCCAAAAATCCCCTTAGTTACTTGAGTGTCTTGGGATTCAGCCACTCCATGATGACTTGGATTTTTTTAGGATCAACTTTTACTCCCTCATGTGATACAATATGACCTAAATATTCCACTACTTGGACTCCAAAAACACATTTGGATGGTTTAGCATACAACTATGTTTCTTCAGAACTCAGAGAACTTATTTTGAATGTGTCAAGTGGTCTTCCCAATTATTACTGTAAATAAGCATGTCATAAAAAACACAAAAATAAACTTTCTCAAAAATGGCCTAAAAACCATATTCATCATAATCTAAAATAGGAATGGTGCATTGGTGAGACCAAAAGGCATGACCAAAAATTCATAATGGCCTTCATGTACAAAAATATATTTTAGGAATGTCATCCTCATGGATGTGGATTTGATGATATCCAAAGCGAAGATCTAATTTGGTAAAATAAACAACATCATGTAATTCATCTAACAAATCATCAATTACAGGAATAGGAAACTTATCTTTGATAGTGAAATTGTTGAGATCTATATAATAAGCGCACATCCTCCAATTTTTATCCTTACTTCACACCATGACTATTAGAGAAGAATATTCACTTTAGCTATGGTGAATGGTTCCTTCCTTGAAAAAATATTGTACCATTTTTTCAATTTCACTATTTGGAGCATAAGGACATCTGTATGGTTTGATGTTAGGTGGTATACTTTCAGAAATGAGCATTATGGAATTATCATGGATAAAGATAGGAGGAAGAACTTTTGGAATGGGGTAAAAAAAATTGAATGTTCATCCAATATTTGTTATAAATTAGGATGGGTAGACTCAGTTTGTTGAACATTAATGGAAAATAAGTGCACCACATATCCTTCATCACCTTTTTCAGCATCTTGGTCATTTGATGTGAACTAACAACTTATGGAGATTTAAATCTTAATCCCCTTAGTTATACTAGTTTACCTTCAGATTGAAAGTGCATGAATAGTTATTGGAAATTCATTTCAATAATACACAATGTGGTGAGCCATTGTACTCCCAAAATAATGTCAGTCATGCTAATAGAAATAGAAAATATAAGAGAATCTAAAAAATAGTCCCCCATTTCTAAATTAATACTATGGAATTTTACATAATAATTAATTATACCACCATTTATAATCATGACTTGAAGTTCTAGTGTTGGGTAGATGAAATAATTAAAATAAGAAGCCAACTTATGGTTGATGAAATTATGTGTACTTCTTGATTCAATCAATATTGTGACCTTTTATTTATTAAGGAAACCCACCACCTTAAGAGTTTTAGGAGTATAAATACCTACAAGGGCATGAGAAGAGATAGTAGGTTGAGATTCTATAGCTTTATCCTCAGGTCCTTCAAACCCTCACCAGATACCTCCTCATCTTCTTCATCCTTGTCAGCCCCTTTAATGTAAAATAAATTATGTTTATCACATCAATTTTGATCCATATGATTTCATAACCATAACAAAACCCTTTGTCATGATTATCCTCAATTTGTTATAGTGTCAATTTAGTTGGTTGAGGCAGTGATGGAGTTGTGAAGGTGCATTCCTATAGAGTATTGAAAGGATGACATTTGCTTAGCTCTTTTTCTTCTAATAAACATGCCCTTCTTATTGCTTTAGATATAGTTTTAGGGATAAACATGTGAATCTCAAATTTAATACTATATTTTAGTCCACTCAGAAAAAGGTTAGTCAAATTTTGCTTAGTGATGTCTTCCACACATAAGGATAGATTCTAAAGTTGATGAATATAATCCTTCACTATTCCTATTTGTTATAGTTTGGATAAATTACTAAAGTATGTTCTAGAAACATTATCTTGATAGTGAGACATCAGTTCATTAGAGAACATGAACCATGTACTAGGAATACCAATATTCTTATTTTGAACACAACCAATAATACAAAATGAATGGCTCAGGTTCCAAATACATAGATGCCACAACCACCTTTTGAGAGCTAGGAGTTTGGTGCATATCAAATATATTTTCAATTTAAGTGATCTAAGTGTTTGTATCCTTACCATCAAACTTGTGCAAGTCCACTTTTGGAAACATTGGTTTCACACTTGTATTGGTGGTGTTAGTGTTGAGAGGAGAAGGACCAAAAGGAAAAATTGGAGGGTTGTTGAGTGGAAAATGAGATGAAATAGTATCCAATTATTCCATGATCTACTACAACTTATTGTTCACTCCATTAAGATCCCCTTATATTTATAACATTTGAGTTTGACTTGCAAATCCTTCTACATCAGACCTTATATATTCAACTAAATTTGAGAAATAACTTATGAAGACATCATATTATAGGTTTCAAACTCCATGTCATCCCCTAAAGGAGTTTGAGTGGTGTCTTTCCATTTCCCCCATCTATGAGTGTTAGGACTAGCCATAAGAAGGCTTGATGGTGAACCTTATTTTGCCCCATTAACCTAAATTTAACCACATATATTTTTAAATATGTTGTCATAAAATAAAAAATATCAAATAATAGACCCAAAATAATTTTTTCTAATCTTTCTAAAAATGTAAAGAAATTTGAAAATTTCTACAAATCATGAGCCATGGACTGAATTTATGAAAAAACCTAAAATGAATATAAATTTTGAAACACATATACAAATGAGATGAAATTTTAATGGAAGCTTAATTTAATGTTTTATCATTTCTAATAAAAACATTGAAGATAAATTCACAACTTTTTGAGAGATATATCCAAATTCTAAGATCTAGGGTTTTTGACCTGATTATGGCCCAAATCGACACTCTAATACCACTTTTAATGATATTAATTCACCAAATGAGTATAATAACAGTAATAAATCATAATTATATGCAAATATAGTAGAAAATATTAATATTATACAAGCCACTTTGAAAGGGAAACCTCCCAAATATTTGCAATAAGAAATGAATACTCCAATATGATGATAAAAAACTAACCCTACCTCTTATATATAGTCTACCAAGGGCACTGACAACCCATAGGCTGACCTAATAATCATATATGTGCATATATAAATGTAAAATAATATAAAAAATGGTTATGCAAGTCACAAGTCGACTATAGATATCCCTAGACATGCCAATGGTTAAGGGCATAGTAGTAAAATATAAAAATGCATCAATTAAGATTTTGTTATTATTGAGATGAGATATCAAATCCTCTTTATATTCTCATTGAAAATGAGTTTTGGATTTATCATTTTCCATTGCTTAAAAAAAGATAAAAATAAAATTTGGTAACAAACTACAATAATTAGATATCATCAATAGAAAAATTAGAAAAAACCTTAGGTGACCTAGGGTTTAATGTTCAAATATTAAGTTCACCAAATATTTAATCCTAATTTAGAGGTTTTTTATATGACAATCCTAAATTTTTTATATAGGGATAATAATATATAAATAAAATTCTACAAGGGTGATAATCATATATATAGTAGGCCAATTAGATACTCAACTTATATATAAGCATATGTTTAATTCATAAAGTTGAGATAGTATAAATATGGAAAGTATAACTAAAATAGTATGTAAATGAAATATAAATTAAAGTACTTAATTAGTTTTAATGATAACATAGTGTTGGATCTAAAATAGGTAGGAAGAGAGTAGGAAGGCAATTCTAGAATAGCTGTTAGATTCTAGATATGACACTTCTAGTGATTTGGATACTAAAGTTAGCCTAGGATGGTTATGGCGATGTTACTATCCAAGTCTAACACAAGTGTCCTTATAGAATACCTATTGAAATAAGAAGTGACCACTTATATGCTTTTGGCATTTAATTCATCTTTGCTTTGATGCATTCATATTTGGGTCATGGATTGTTACTCCTCTTGAAATGACAAAACCCTAGTTTTTCATCTTTATAATAACATTAGGGAATAATGGGTTAGAGGACACACAATGTTGAGCTAACTCCTAAGGTGATACTATAATTGGGAGATGACTACATATCCAATACTCTAGAAGATGACCTCAAACTCATGTAGTTCTCCCTTACATGTTGGCTTGCGCGTGAATCATGTAATGTGTGTAAATGTAAGATCCCCTGTCCAATAGGGAATATAGAAAAACAAAAGCTCTGATACCATTGTAAGATCCCCTATCAATAGGGAATATGTGAAAACAAAATCTATGATACCACTATGATATCCCCAATCAATAGGGAATATGTGAAAACAAAAGCTCTGATACCACTATAATATCCCTTTCTTAGGGTCTCCATTTTTTAACAAAAGCTCTGAATTGCTTTTCTGTGTATTCAGATGTTTTGTATGAAATAAGAACAAATGGGATTTTTGCAAAATAATTTGCAAATAAATAAATAAAGCACAGTAAAATATCCTATTTATTCACCTAGATGATTAAAATAGAAGTCCTCTGTCATACATATAAAAGAAAATTAAAATACAGTCTTAAAAACTTGAGTATTTCACAAACTAGAAATAAACCTTGGATCTGGTCCATCTCGGGTTACTGTGTTAAAAACACAGTCATTGTCGTTGGTCGATATACTACCGATGTTGGTCTCTATCTGTTAGCTACTCTGCTGACATTGGTCTTCAGTCAGCCGATGTCAGTCACTGGGATGCCGATGTCAGTTCCTGTATTCCCTACGATGTTGTCTAGCTAGCTACTGATGTGTACAAAATTGTACAGATCGGTATGAATTTTGTATAGAAGTAAGAAAATATGTTGTGGCCTATATGTTGTACTCTAGATCTAAAGAAATATAGCCTAATACGGAAGATATTGATTCTAAATAATTACTCAAACAAAACCTAATGAAATAAATACATGAAATACCTATGATAACTTCTGTGTGAAGTTATTTCCCAAACCAATAAACCTCTGTGATATCTTTTGTATGAAGCTATCTCTCCAATCGGCAATAAATCAGCTAATATCTCACAGCCTCTGAATCACACACACTGAAGAGTGGACGTTCTCTAATGCAAATTGAATCCTAGAACCCTTGGCTCAGTCTTCTCAAAAGAATTCTTAGCAAAAATCAATATCAATAATCAATGAATAATTATCATTCCAACTCTCTCCCATGAGACCCTTATACCCCCAAAAAGATATGCTTGCCCTAATTACGGTTTATTAAATTAGAATTAGGGTTTCTTAATTAAAAATAGGCCAAATAATTAATATTTGATTAAATCAATCAAATATTAATATCTCCCTCAATACATATCAGATCCTCAAACCGATTGAAGTTGGTGAATCAGGGAGTGATTCTACACATGACCATACCAAAACAAGGGTGCTTTGTTGCATGTCAGAAGTCCCTAAATAATAGGAGCTCAGGTAAATGTGTCTGAAAGAGCTCGAATGAAAACTAACTATAGAAATTCTACTAATCGAAGCCAAGCCAAGCTCCATCATGACCCTCTATCCATCCTATCAGCCTACGAAGGTCGCATAATAGGCTAATCATCAACTCTGATGATGTCCACTAAAAAGGGGACATGAAAATCAACCCCTCTTGAAATTGCTTATCCCCAAGCAATCTCAGAACAACAAACCAATCAATCCACCTGGATCCCATATGTAGTTATGATCTACACTACTGTTAATCAATGTCAGCTCCTGCAATATCCTCTGAAATAGAACAAAGAGGAATCCATAACCAAACTATGGAATGCAACTCAACCAAACTCCAAGAGTACAACTGTCGTAGTCAGGAACCCATGAGAAACAAACTCTCGAAGTATCATAACCCAAGTAGAATGGACAACTCAAACTACCAATTCCATCTACAAAAGATGGTGCCAATCCATCCCATAATTGATGCCTCTATAAAGGTGGCATGACCAACTATACCACACTGTCATCGGTGTGAGAAGAATCAATTTGGAGACTCGACTCCACTGGTATCCCAAACACATCAAGACCAGGTACTCCTAAATCCAAAAGAGTAGACTCAAAATCACTGATCTCTGGGGTACTACCATCCATGCTTTGTGAATCCACTCCAAAGCTCATATCAACATACGAAGTATCAAAAATTGTAGCATCACTATCTAACTCCTCTATGCCAAAAGAAACTACCGATGGAACTAAATCCTCAAAACTGTCCACTACATTCTCCTAGGTGACATCTACAATAATCAGATCTTGGGACTCTTCTACAATCTCTATCATATCTGAGAGGTCATCAACACTCAGTGTACTAACATCTAAGTACACCTCTACACTCTGAGTGCAAGCATCAAACTCATCCTCATCTAACTCTGAAGAAGCTATTGTTAAAACTATCTCATCATCACCATCTCCTATCTCATAAGAATCATGGGACATGTTGCTATCCTATCTAACTGATCTGTAGTGCTCTCTCCTTAGCTTAAAAAAGTGATCAAAAGACATCCTCTTTCGAACCTCAGGTGATAATAACTCCCACTCCTCATTCGTGGCCATATACCATGTGAATTTGTCTTTGAATGTAGGGTCTGAAATAAATTCATTCATCCTCCTCTGGGTTTTAACCAACTAGTTCAAACTTTGTTTCAGCTTCTCCATATCCTTGTCCCTCTATTTCTGATTACTTGAAGTAATCATGATTAGCTAGCCGATTCAATGTCCAATCTACCCAACAGGATGGCAGGACATTTGGTTCTGATCTACCCAACAAGACGGTAGGAATTTATCTCTAGTTTGCCCAACAGGATGGCAGGAACCTAGCTCTGATACCACTGTAAGATCCCCTGTCCAATAGGGAATATAGAAAAACAAAAGCTCTAATACCACTATAAGATCCCCTATCAATAGGGAATATGTGAAAACAAAAGCTCTGATACCACTATAATATCCCCAATCAATAGGGAATATGTGAAAACAAAAGCTCTGATACCACTGTAATATCCCCAATCAATAGGGAATATGTGAAAACAAAATCTCTGATACCACTATATTATCCCCAACCAATAGGGACTATTGAAAGACAAAAGCCCTGAATTGCTTTTCTAAATATTCTAATTTTTTGTATGATATAAGAACAAATTGCAATTTTTGAAAAATATATTCAAATAGATAAATAAATCATAGTATAATCTTTTATTTATTCACTCAGATGATTACAATAGATATCCAATGTCATGCATATAAAAGAATATTCAAATATGATCTTAATAACCTGAGTATTCTGCAAACTAGAAATAAATCCTGAATTTGGTACGTCTTGACCTGCTATGTTAAAAACACAATCACCATCATCAGTCGATATACTATCGATGTCGGTCTCTATCGGTTGACTGCTCTGTCGACATCGGTTTTCAGTCAGCCGATGTCAGTCACTGGGATGCCGATGTCGGTTCCTGTATTCCCTGTGACGCTGTCTGGCTAGCTGCTGATGTGTACGAAATTGTATGGATCGGTTTGAATTCCATATAGAAGCAAGAAAATATGCTGTGGCCTATATGTTATACTCTAGATCTAAAGAAATATAGCCTAATACGAAAGATCTTGAGTCTGAATAATTACTCAAATAAAACCTAATGAAATAAATACATGAAATATCTGTGATAACTTCTATTTGAATTTATCTCCCAAACTAGTAAACCTCTGTGATAACTTCTGTATGAAGTTATCTCTCAAATCGGCAATAAATCAGCTGGTATCTCACAGCCTCTAAATCACACACACTGAAGAGTTGACGTTCTCCAATACAAATGGAATCCTGGAACCCTTGGCTCAGTCTTCACAGAAGATCTCTTAGCAACAATCAATATCAATAATCAATGGATAATTTGCCTCCCTCCAATAAGAAACCGTTATATCCTCCAAAAATATGCACTTGCCCTAATTAGGGTTTCATAATTAATAATTAGGGTTTCTCAATTAAAATATGCTAAATAATTAATATTTTATTAAATCAATCAAATATTAATATCTCCCTCAATAATTGTCAGATCCCCAAACCGTTTGAAGCTGGTGAACCAGGGAGTGATTCTGCACATGATCATGCCATAACAGGGATGCTCTGTTGAATGCTAACATTCCCTATATAATAGGAGCTCAGACAAACACGCCCAAAAAATCCCAAATGAATGCCAATTGAAACAAATTTTGCTAATTGAAGCCAAGCCAAGCTCCATCCTGACCCTCTATCCATCCTATCAGCCTACGAAGGTCACATAATAGGCTAATCCTCAACTCTGAAGATGTCAACTGAAAAGGGGACATGAAAATCTGCCCCTCCTGAAATTGCTTGTCCCCAAGCAATCTTGAAACAACAAACCAATCAATCCACCTGGATCCCATATGTAGTTGTGATCTGCACTACTATTAAACATTAAATCAGCTAAGTACCCATGATTACTTCCAGTACTCTGATACCACTGTAATATACCCTTTCTTAGGGTCTCCTTTTTTTTAACAAAGCTCTGATACCACTGTAATATCCCTTTCTTAGGGTCTCTTTTTTTAACAAAAGCTCTAATACCACTGTAATATCCCCTATCCAATAGGAAATATAAAAAGACAAAATCTCTAAACAAAGATATGATTTTATAGAATAAATTCAATTAAATAAATAGATAGTAGTATAATCTATCAACTAGATAATCAGTGCTCTTATTATTCTTCAGAATGATTACAATATTGAATCTCTGGCATGCATATAAAGTAATACAAATTTCAAGTCAAAACTTGGTCTTTTGCAAATCTTGACATAAATCTAGAATACAAGCCACCGCATATTATCTTGTTTGTATGGAATCCATACCAATCCGTATAATTCCATACAATTCTACCATAGGCCAGACAGCACTGTAGGGGACATAGAAACCGACATCGACAGCCCAGTGACTGACATCAACTGACTACAGACCGACGTCGGTAGAGTATCTGACCTAAAGAGACCAACGTCGATAGAATATCGACCAATGATGGTAGAATAACTAATGTCGGTGACTGTGTTGTTGACACAACAACCTAAGAGCCGCAATCCCCTGTCCAATAGGGAATATAGAAAAACAAAAGCTCTGATACCACTGTAAGATCCCCTATCAATAGGGAATATGTGAAAACAAAAGCTCTAATACCACTGTAATATCCCCAATCAATAGGGAATATGTGAAAACAAAAGATCTGATACCACTGTAATATCCCTTTCTTAGGGTCTCCTTTTTTTTAAGAAAAGCTCTGAATTGCTTTTCTATGTATTCTGATGTTTTGTATGAAATAAGAACAAATGGGATTTTTGCAAAATAATTTCCAAATAAATAAATAAACCACAATAGAATCTCTTATTTATTCACCTAGATGATTACAATAGAAGTCCTCTATCATACATATAAAAGAAAATTAAAATATAGTCTTAAAAACTTGAGTATTCCTCAAACTGGAAATAAACCTTGGATCTGGTCCGTCTCAAGTTGCTGTGTTAAAAACACAGTCACCGTCATCAGTTATACTACCATTGTCGGTAGTATAACACTTTGAAAACTACTGACATCGGTCTCTAATGACCTGGGTCAGCCGATGTTGGTCGATATCTATCGATGTCAATTTTTGAGTTGACCAATGTCAGCAATCAGACTACCGATGTCGGTCTCTGTGCTTCCCACGGTGCTTTCCAGCCTGATGCAAAATGGTACGGATTTGTACAGATCTATATGGATCCCATACAAAAGCAAATGGAAAATAGTGTGGCCTATATGTTGTATTCTAGATCTAAATAGATATAGCCTAATACGAAAGATCTTGATTTTGAACAATTACTCAAACAAAACCTAATGAAATAAATACCTAAAATACCTGTGATAACTTCTGTGTGAAGTTATCTCTCAACCCTGTAAATCTCTGTGATAACTTCTGTATGAATCTATCTCTCAATTTGGCAATAAATCGACTAATCTCTCATAACCTCTAAATTGCACACACTGAAGAGTGGATGTTCTCCAATGCAAATGGAATCCTGGAACCCTTGGCTCAGTCTTCACAGAAGAATTCTTAGCAATAATCAATATCAATATTCAATGGATAATTATCATTCCAACTCTCTCCCATGAGACCCTTATACCCCCAAAAAGATATGCTTACCCTAATTAGGGTTTCTTAAATTAGAATTAGGGTTTCTTAATTAAAAATAGGCCAAATAATTAATATTTGATTAAATCAATCAAATATTAATATCTCCCTCAATACATATCGGATCATCAAACCAATTAAAGCTAGTGAATCAGGGAGTGATTTTGCACATGACCATACTAAAACAAGGGTGCTCTACTGCATGTCAAAAGTCCCTAAATAATAGGAGCTTAGGTAAACGTGTCTAAAAGAGCCCAAATGAAAACCAACTGTAGAAATTTTGCTAATCGAAGCTAAGCCAAGCTCCATCATGACCCTCTATCCATCCTATCAGCCTACGAAGGTCACATAATAGGCTAATCATCAACTCTGATGATGTCCACTAAAAAGGGGACATGACAGTAAAGCAAGTATAATAGTTATTGTTTTGGTTCTATATTTGCACCCTAGCTGAGGAGGGGATTTTGTAGATCTTCCTACTCAAATCTAGTCCAACATGGGACTGATCCTAGGTTGTGGGTATCCTAAAAGTGGATTAAAGCTCTGGAGAAGGTTGGCTTCCTTCTAGATCTATCACCTAAACTAAAACTAACTAGGAAAAGGGGGATATAAATGGGTAACAAAGCATGAAAATGTGTAAAGGAGGTGATATACCAATAATCTGATTGTTCATCCACTCTATCTAAACTTTTAAAAAACACTAGTGAGATTGGATTTGTAACTCTAAATGGATTTTTATGCATTATAATTTCATGCAAAGGTTCACCAAATGATCAAAACCGAAGGGAAGTGATGGAGAGGCTTGATTCAAGGAACTAACCAATCAATGTATCCACTTCATAACTTTAATAAAATAACATTTAACACTAAATATGACCTACAAAACAATATAATCTAGTAACTACGTACTATTTAGGATTTGAAAAGGGGGATATTTATACCATATATGCAAATTAGTCTGACATTAACACACTATACCAGAATCATGAAATCTAAAAAAGAGCCCTTTATTTATCTCAAGAGGTTACAAAGATCAAATCTAAGAAGAGTTTAGTCATGCCTAAGAGAGGGATTATCATGTTATTTTAAAGGCTTAGGATCTTATATTTATATAAAAATGAATGAGAGAGAGAGAGAGAGAGAGAGAGAGAGAGAGAGAGAGAGAGAGAGAGAGAGAGAGAGAGAGATGCATTGGAAAAGGACTAATGGATTTTAATGGATTAGCACTAATTTGAGGATGTGGTTGAGTCAGGATCTTATTAAGAAGGCATAATTTTAAAGGCCTTGAAAATAGTTGAATGCTCACTATCCTTAATCATCCACCCATCTATTATCTTAGGACTCCATGCTACTTTTGCTTGATCTATTGATGAGAACCATGTCCTAAAACTCGCTAAAAAGAGCTACATATACATTCAAAGGCCAACTACACTTACATTATTAAAAAATGATCAATGATGATAAGTGATACATAGGTATACTATATGTGAAAACCAATCTTAGACCATTGGTTTGCACATAATCACAATATCTGTGAAAGTCTTCAAACTACCTAACTTTGCTTCATGGTCACTAGTTTATCTTTGCCTTTTGTATTAGACCCAAAAGATCTATTATATGAATCATTAATGGAAATCCTTGGTCTATGAACTATGGCCCTAGTTTAACTCTAGTTCAACTTTGATCTTGGCTCTTTGACATTTTCTTTGCCTAGGTCCATTTAAACCTCTTTGACTTTCATCAAAAAAGTCTCAAGATTGCTCTTGCTTATTGGTTATCAATTGCCAAGTTAAACTACCTACATCATGCTCAACTATATTTATGTTAAATGGATCCATAGATAAGCTAACTTACTAACCCTACCTCACTCTATTGATATGTCTATGCATGGATGCCCATGAACCATTGATTTTTTGCTAACTAAATGTGCTTGCACCACTTGTCCTTGAATCAATAGCTCTTTGGATTCACTGACTAGTTTGACTCTACCTCACTCTGTCTAATCTTGATGAGTGATTAAGAATGAGCCCTTTATTTATCTTGGACCCATCATCTTGTCAATTAATGTGGATCATTGAATCTTGGATTGATTATCCCACACCATCAGATTATCTCCAACTTGTAGATCATTAAAGTCTTTAACTTGGGGACCTTTTGACTTGGTTGACTCTAATGCAAATCATTAGATCTTATGTGTCAATATGAGGGCTCCTTTGGACCATTAGATCTCAACCAAATTCAAGTCTTTTAAGGACCTTTTGAACATAAATATCTACTTGACTTGATTAAAATTGATGTTCACACTAACGACATTTGATGTCCACCTCGCTTGTATTTGACGTTCTACCTCACTCCATCTAATCTTTATGAGTGATTAAGCATGAGCCTTGATTTATCTTGGATCCATCATTTTATTAGTGAATGCATACCATTAGATCTTGGCTTTATTGTCCTACACCATTGGATTATTTCTAACTTGTATATCTTTAAAGGCTTTTACCTGGGGACTTTTTGACTTGGTTGACTCTAGCCCAGATCATTAGATCTTATGTATCAATATGATGGATCCCATGGACCATTATATCTTGACCAAATTCAAGCCTTTTAAGGAAATTTTGAACCCAAATAGTTACTTATTTTTAATTAAATACATCTTTACATACATCAAATCTTTAGATTTAATATATGTGTAGATGTCAAATCTACTAAGGGATTGTTTAGATCTTCCTACTCAAATCTAGTCTAACATGGGACTGATCCTAAGCTATGGGTATCTAAAAAGTGGATCATACCTAAAGAGAAGGTTGAATTCCTTCTTGATCTATCACCTAAACTAAAACTAACTAGGAAAAAGGGGAGAGAAATGGGTAATTAATCATGAAAACGTGTAAAGAAGGTGATGCACTAATAATGTGATTGTTCATCCACTCTATTTGAACTTCTTACAAACACTAATGAGATTGGATATACAACTCTAAATTTTTGTTTATGAATTATTATTTCATGAAAAGGTTCACCAAATGATCAAAACTAAAGGGGATTAATGGGGAGGCCTGATTCAAGGCACTATCTAGTCAATGTATCCACTCTCTAGCTTTAATCAAATGACATTTAACACTAAACATGACCTACAAAACAATATAATCTGGTAACTAGGTGACATTAAATATTTGATAAGGGAGAGATTTCTAACACATATGTAAATCAATTTGACATTAACACACTAAACAAGAATCATCAAATCTAAGAAAGAGTCCTTTATTTATCTCAAGAGATTACAAAGATCAAATCTAGGTAGAGTCTATTCATGCCCAAGAGAGGGATTATCAAGTTATTTTTAAGGCTTAGGATCTTGTATTTAGAGAGAGAGAGAGAGAGAGAGAGAGAGAGAGAGAGAGAGAGAGAGAGAGAGAGAGAGAACTATGAATTATAAAAAGACCAATGGCTTTTGATGGATCAACATCAATTTGAAGATGTAACTGAGTCAAGATATTACCAAGAAGGCACAATTTTAAAGGCCTTATAAAATAATTAAATGCTCACTATCCTTATTCATCCACCTGGTCATTATCTCGAGACTCCATGCTACTTCTACTTGATCTATTGATGAGGATCATGTCTTGGAATTGGTTGAAAAGTGTCACATATGCATTAGGTCACTAAATATACTTACAATATCTAAAATTATCAATGATGATAAGTGATACATAGGTCTACTATATGTGAAAACCAATCTTTGACCATTGGTTTTCACATAGTCATAATATCTATGAGAGTCTATAAACTACCAGACTTTGCTTCATGGTCACTAGTTTATCTTTACATTTTGTATTAGACCCAAAATATATATTATATGGATAATTAATGGTAATTCTGTCTCTAAACTATGGCCTTGGTTTAACTCCAGTTCAACTTCAAGCTTGGCTCTTTGACATTTGCTTTGCCTTGCTCAATTTAAACTTTTATGAATTTCGTCAAAACTATCTCGAGATCGCTCTTGCTTATTAGCTATTGATTACCAACTTGGACTGTCTACATCATTCTCAACTATATTTATGTTCATTTACTCCATATATATGCTAACTTATTGACTCTACCTCACTATGTTGATCTATCTATGCATGAATGTCTGTGAGACATTAATTTTTTTCCAACTGAATGTGCTTGTGCCACTTCTCTTTGAATCATTAGCTCTTTGTATTTATTGACCAATTTGAATCTACCTCACTTTTTTTGATCTTGATGAGTGATTAAGTGTGAGCCCTTGATTTACTTTGGACCCATCCTTTTGTCAGTGAATGTGTACCATTGGATCTTGGCTTGATTATCTCAAACCATTGGATTATGTCTAACTTATATATATTTAAGGGATTTAACATAAGGACCTTTTCACTTGGTTGAATCTAGTGTAGATCATTATATCTTATGTGTCAATATGAGGGCTCCCACGGACCATTAGATCTTGACCAACTTCAAGCCTTTTAAGGACCTTTAGAACCTAAACAATTACTTGCCTTGATTAAAACTGGCATTCATGCTAAGATCATTTGATGTCTACATAGATGTATTTAACATTATACATACCATAAAATTCAACCTCATATGGATTTATATAGTGTCTTTATTTTGACTCTTACATGATTGTCATTCATTATTTGATCAGTTTTGACAATTTATATCTTAAAACATAGGAATCATGGAGGGGGAAAATTTATTAGAGATGTTCTAAAGGTCAAAAATAACATACCCAATTGACCCACCAGTATCAAAATACTTCTAAGTGAAGACATAAAATGTTCAAGTTGACTAGTCCATATATAGTTTGCATGATGTCCTGACAACGTTCTAGCTTATTTGGCTAGGTATGGAAAACCTAGATAAAATGCTTGGGAGCCAAACTTTACATGTGTGTAACTTATTTCATATTTTAGTTGTTGATCTAGAACTTGGAATATAGTAACTAGGGACTAATATAGACAAACCCATGTGATCATTTTCTCATTCAACTCCCACATGTGCAAGATATAGCATTGGTAGACTACCTACTTGGAATTTTTTCCACTAGACTCAAATGTCAAGATGGACTCAATGAAGAAATAGATGAACTCCATGTACTTCCATATCTATTCCAAGCACTATTAAAACCTCATGGAGGCACTATAACTTATATACATGTCTTTAGAAGATAATAAATTACACTTTAAGTGAACTTAAAGTGTTTTAAAATGTTTGTAAAAATGATCTTCCTATTTTATCATTGGATCATTCTCTCAATAAAGAACATTGATTAGTCTTTGAAAGATTTGTATGTAGGCCAAAAAAAATTCCAACATCTTTGGTGACTTGGTTGGGTAGCATACATGTTATGCTTGAATTTAGACCATGTACATGACCTTTGACTTATAATAGATAACACATCTATTCTATGACTGTAGAAAACCTCTTGATTGGAAACGATAATGGACTCCACCAAAATAGGGAATAAAATAAAATAAAGTAGAGAAACTAACCTAAAAAAATCAAATCTGAAAATAAAGTACTTATCTTGGATAAAATATAAAAAAACTAACCTAATTAACCATGATAAAACTGGTCTACCTAGATCAAAAGGGAATTTCATGAGCTCATTCATTAAAAAATATGGTACAAGTTGCAAATTAGGTGGTTTATTAAACATGACCTTTAAAGAGGTGCTCCTTTTACCAATTATGTATTTTAACATCTCCTGAAATGAGCCATTGATAGTAAACAAATCACCAACAAAATCATATTCATCTTGCACTTCTAGATTTTATTTATGCTATTTGTCAACTATAACCTTGTCAAGCGACATCTCATCTATGCATGATTTTTGGATGACCTTATCCTTCTTATGACTTGTTACAAGTTCATCCAACTATTCAAGGAGCTTTGAATAGTTAAAACAAGCTACATCATGATCCTGAATAGGTGATTATTGATTAAACTTCCCAATATCATGCTCTCCAATGGGTAACATATCTTTACAAAGTTCTTCAATCTCTTGTAGAGATTCAAAATATAGTTTCCAATCATAATTTTTTCTTCACTTTTATAAAATTTAATAGGATTATTTTGAAAGGTATCTTGATCTTCCTATAGTATAGATATCTCAACATCTTTTATGAAATTATCCTGTGTCAATTCCTCATGGATTTCCTTCCTATCAGGATCAACCTTTTCCTACATACTTGAAGCATCTTCTTCAATATCAGCTATAATATCAGTTTCAACTTGGACTTAAATTGAAGTATCAATAAATATCTCTTCATCATACACACTTGTAGCATCCTCTTCACATTCTTCAAGAACTTGATTTGTATCTGTAACATCTTTCTCTATTTCTCATAGAGCAAGCTCCTATTAAAGAAGGGAGAGGGTGAGAGGGTGATGTAATTCATTTTCTTGAGAGTAAGTATGAATTATGGTAGGTTTATTAGGTTCATATTTTTTATCTTTAGGGCAATGGAATAATTTATGAAATATTGAAGAGGAGGGAAAGAGAAACTTTTGAGAACTTCCACATTCTACTCTTTTCACTTGGATATTACTTCATCAAGGTCTAAAACCTTTTTATCCTCATGGATAACTTAATCTTAAGGGGTAAGTGGTGAATAAAGTGAACAATAATAAGGTTTAACCTCTTGAATAATATCTTTAATAGGAATATGAATAGCTTCTTGAATAGGTTCTTAACTCCAACTAGGAATCTCCATTGGCTCACATTGAACATGGTCAATAACTTTATGATAATAAGGAACATAAGAAGGTTGGTAAGGAATACAAGAGGGTTCTTGAGACAAATGATCCAAATAAATTTATTTCCTCTCATAAGCCTCTAATTTTTATAATACAAATCTACAAAACTTAAGCCTCTCCTCTAGATCATTAGACACATTTTAAAGAAATTTCTCATTCACTTCCTCATATTGATAATCTGAACATACTTTTCTCATATATGCTATAAATTTAAGCTTTATTTCATCCATTCTATCTTATAGAAAATTTTTCTCATGTACCACATCATATCCATATGGGAAAGGTGAAATATAGTCTTGAAATTGATATGGATCATAAGGAAGGTAAGAGTCATGCTCTTGGTAATAAGGATAATTAGAAACTTGATAAGGTTCATCATAGCTCTGATAAAACTCCTAGTAAGGTTGATTTGGTTCTTAACAAGGCTTATATGGATCATTAAAAGGCTGGTATGATCCATCATAGGGTTGATAAGGAGGTGTATCATATGGATATCCTTCATACATATCTATAAAAATAATATTAGGATAGTGAAATGAAAATGAACTTACTTGAAAACTATCTAGACTGTCAGAAATAATTGATTAATCTTGAAATCACCAAATTCTTCATGAAGAACACTATTTAAACTACAATTACATAAATACTAGCTCTAATGTATCCCATTAGGTGTTCCAAAAATTTTGGGGTTCTATATTTTCACCCTAGTTGAGTAGGGGATTATTCAAATCTTCCTACTCAAATCTAGTCCAAAATGGGACTGATCTTAGGCTATGGGTATAATAAAAGTGGATCAGGCCTCTAGAAAAGGCCATCTTCCTTCTAGATATACGACCTAAACTAAAACTAAATATTAAAACGGCGAGAGAAATAGGAAATAAAGCATGAAAACATGTAAAGGAGGTGATGCACCAATAATGTGATTATTCATCCACTCTATCTAAACTTCTAACAAACACTAATGAGATAGGATTTGCAACTCCAAATGTTTTTTTATGCATGAATATTTCATGAAAAGGTTCACCAAAATATCAAAACCTAAGGGAAGTGATAGAGAGTCTTGATTCAAGGAACTAACCAATCAATTTATCTACTTGTTAGCTTTAATCAAATGACATTTAACACTAAACAAGACCTACAAAATAATATAATTTGGTAACTAGGTAATATTTAGGATTTGACAAGGGAGAGATTTCTACCACATATTCAAATCAATCTAACATTAAAAAACTATACTAGAATCATGAAATCTTAAAAAGAGTCCTTTATTTATCTCAAGATGTTACAAAGATCAAATCTAGGTAGAGTTTAGTCCTATCCAGGAGATGGATTATCAAGCTATTTTTAAGGTTTAGGAGCCTATATTTATAGAAAAAAAGAGAGAGAACTATGCATTAGAAAATAAAAACTAGATTTTGATGGATTGGCACCAATTCAAGGATGTGGTTGAGTCTATATTTTATCAAGAAGGCACATTTTCAAAGGCCTTACAAAATATTTGAATGTTCACTATCCTTATTCATCTACCTGATCATTATTTCAAGACTCCATGCTACTTTTGCTTGATCTATTGATGAGGATCATGTCTTAGAACTAGATTAAAAGTACCACATCTACATTAGGTATCTAACTATACTTACATTATCAAAAATGGTCAATAATGATAAGTGAGACATAGGTCTACTATATGTGAACCAATATTAGACCATTGGGTTTCACATAGTCACAATACCTATGAAAGTATGTAAACTACCTGACTTTGCTTCATGGTCACTATTTTATCTTTGCCTTTTGTATTAGACCCAAAATATCTACTATATTGAGTGTTAGTGGAAATTTTTGGTCTTTGAACTATGGCCCTAGTTTAACTCTAGTTCAAATCTAAGTTTGGCTCTTTAAAATTTGCTTTACGTAAGTCCATTTAAACTTCTTCATCTTTCATCAAAAATGTCCCAAAATAACTCTCACTTATTGGTTGTTGATTACCAACTTGGACTGTTTACATCATGCTCAGCTATATTTATGTTCATTGACTCAATATATGTGTTGACTTATTGAATTTACCTCACTCCATTGATCTATCTATGCATAAATTCCCACAAGCCATTTATTTTATACCAACTGAATATGCTTGTGCCACTTGTTCTTTATTCGTTAGCTCTTTGGATTCACTAACCAATTTGAATCTTCCCTGCTCTATCTAATCTTAATATATGATTTAGTGTGAACCCTTGATTTAGCTTGGACCCATCCTTTTATTAGTGAATGTGTACCATTGAAACTTGGCTTGATTATCTTGCACTGTTATATTATGTCTACCTTGTAGATATTTAAAGGCTTTAACCTGGGGTCTTTTTGACTTGGTTGACTCCAACATAGATCGTTATATCTTATGTGTGAGTATGAGGGCTCTCGTAGACCATTAGATCTTGATCAACTTCAAGCCTTTTAAGGACCTTTTAAACCCAAATGGTTACTTGCCTTTATTAAAATTTGCATTCATACTAACATCATTTGACTTCCACCTCACTCATATTTGATGTTATACCTCGATATTTGATGAGTAATTAAGTGTGAGCCCTTGATTTAGCTTAGATCAATCCTTTTTTTAGTGAATGTGTACCACTGGATCTTGGCTTGATTATCCCTCACCATTGGATTATTTCCAACTTGTAGATCTTTAAAGGCTTTAACCTAGGGACCTTTTGACTTAGTTGACTCTATCATAGATTGTTAGATCTTATGTGTCAGTATGAGGGCTCCTTCAGACTATTATATCTTGGCTAACTTCAAGCCTTTTAAGGACCTTTTAAACCCAAATGGTTACTTTCCTTAATTAAAATTGACATTCATGCTAACATTATTTGATGTCTGCATGGATGTATTTGACATTTTGCATACCATAAAATTTAACCTCATATGGATTTCCATAATGTCTTTATTTTGACTCTCACATGACTATCATTCATTATTTGATCAACTTTGAAAATTTATATCTTGAAACGTAGGAATCATGGAGGGGCCAAATTTGCTAGAGATGTTATTAAGGTTAAGAGAAACAAACTTAATTGACCCACTAGTCTCAAAATCCTTCTAAGTAAAGATATAAGATGTTTAAGTTGACTGGTCCATATCTAATTCGCATGATTTCTTGGTGATGTTTTAGCTTATTCTGCTTAGTATGTAAAACCTAGTGAATATGCCTGGGAGCCCAACTTTGCATGTGTGTAACTTCCTTTACATTTTAGTAGATGATCTAGAACTTGGTGTATAGTAATTAGGGACCAAGATGAACAAACCCATGTGATCATTTTATCATTTAACTATCACATGTGTGATATATAACATCAACAAACTGCTTACTTGGACTTTTTACCACTAGACTCAAATGTCAAGATGGACTCAATAGAGAACTGGATGAACTCCATGTACATCCATATCTATTCCAATCACTCTTAACACATCATGGATGATTTATAAATTCTATAACTGTCCTTATAAGAGGAAAAATAACACTTTAAGTGGATTTAAAGTGTTCAAAATGTTTTAAAAAATGATCTTTTTAAAAAGGGTCCTTTTCTCAATCAGGAACATTGCATAGTCTTTGAGATCTCTGTACCTACGACAAAAAATGGCCAATAGTTACCGAACATGTAACTTATACAATTGGTCTCTTGGTCTACTTATTTATTAATTAATACCTATATATGTGTTGTACCCATGACTAATATGGAAATAGGGATGATTTTCTCAATTGAATACTCGATACACTACTTTTGATAAGCCACCTTGGTCTCTTTGGTGTTTTTTCTATGTTATATAATGAGTGAGGGTTGACCTTGTATTTGTATCAATCCATTTTTATAATAAATCACATTAAATCACTTAGGCTAACCATTAAGATACATTTAATTTACAAATTGGATGACTTTAGGTCACTGGACACTTTATGCAGGTCAAGATAGTAATGTTGATGCCACTGTTTGTCCTAGATGTTAGTGTCTAGAGAGTAACATAATAGATACAAGATTAGAACTTGTAGAGGTGGAAGATAAGTAAATTTTAATCATTATACAAAATATATAAGTTTTTTTTCATCAACATAAAATTTTTTAGACTAAAATATAGACCAAGGGGCACAATATAGAGCAAATGTGAGACTTGCAGAAGTAGGAAAATGTCTATAACTGAGAGGAACAACCAAGGTCTGAAGTTTATAAATGCACAAGTCTAAGGTGATATAAAATCATAAAATAATGTCTACATACTACTCTCCCTTTATTTTAGTCTAAATAAATGAAACTAATGAAGTTTATTGCATGATATATTTAGAGGACACATCTAGATCTAATATGAATAATAAAGGTATAGATGATCATTATTTGGACATAGGAAGGGATTATCAAATTGAAGTTTTAATGGAAAGTCTTCATATTTACCTACATTTTATGTGGATTAATATTATTATTCTTTTAACAGCACATTGTATATATTTATTTAGATTCTGAAAATTTGTAAGTTCCATTAAAGATTTCAAAGTTTGTTTTTTATAGTCTATAGTTACAAATTAGAATAACACGTTACATTTTTTTATTAATTTCATTGTAATATTTCATGTCATTCAAGTGAATGCAAATTAATTATTATTATTTTTTACTTAACATACTTGTTATATTTAGGATAAATACGTCCACATAATTTATGTCACTTAATGTTGTTCAGGTTATTTATTCATCGAATGACATAGTAATTTCTCTTTTACACACATATATGTATATCTCCTACTTAAATTTATATTAAATTTAATTAAGGTGTTATATTAGTTTTACTTGTATTATTACATCCAATTAAGTCCTAATACTATTAAAATTACTTTACTATTAATAAAAATTCAAACCACACTTCACTTAGCATATACATGCAAACTAGTTTCAAGTTACACTTGATGGTTTTTAAAGTATTATAGTTATATTCTTATTCTTAATAGGTTTTAATTTTGTATTCCATATTTTTTTAAATAGAATTAACATTTAATAATTTTTTCCCTAGGTCAAATTAGGTCAACCCATTACATATTCAAATTTTTCACAAGGTCTCATAGGTTGGAAAATATCCACTATAGTCATTAATAAGGCCATGTAATGTGTTTTAAGCCTTGGTCATATTTTTTATTTTTCCTTAGTGTCATTTTAAGACATTTTTATTAAATTTTAAAATTTTCATTAGAATAAATTTTTTTTAAAAGGATATCCAACATCTCACACAGAAGAAATGGTTAGATAAGCCATTTTGAAACTGACTAATTATAGGTTTAACATAGATTCAAGAAGATAAACTATAAATAACAGAGTTTCAATCAAGTTGTATGAAATATATATAGTTATAACACATGTTACCATGTTATGGAGGTATATTAAAGTCCCCATACTTAACTTTCATGGTTAAGTAGCTTTGATAGGTCCAAAATTACCCAAAATTGGCTTCTCTCTCTCTCATCGCTCTCTTGGAAAAAAAGAGGACAACCGGTTTCCAATTAGTACATGAAGAATAGAATTCAAGTGAATTCACTTGGTTAGTGAAATTAATCTCTATGTACTCCAAATTCATGGTCATAGTTCCATGTTTGGTGTTTTGTGATTCATGAACATCGCTAATAGTGTTGGTGACTCTAAACTACCTACACATCCCCAATTGCATCAGTTTTCCTATCTGATGCCATTGGTATATGAAAATCAAGTGTTGTACATGTAATTTTAGGACATTTTATTCCTTATCATGTTAGATTCAATTTATTTGGCATGTGTGAAGGTAAAGAGGCTACCAAGACTATCCCATTTTGCTAGTAGAAGACACCATAGAAGTCTGTATACAATGTTTCATCAATTTCATAGTGTCACCCTCCTATAAATTATTGTAGATTAAAGGTGATATGATGTTTTAAACCTATAATATCATGGTGATTAGTTTCTCCTTTGAATTTTTAGTCTTAAGATTGGCATTTATGGAGTGAAAGGTTAAAACATGAGTACAATCCAGTAGCCTAAAATAATCACTTACATGACCATGTAGGAGTATTTGAATGATCATGATGATGAAGCAAGAAAGTTTCAATCTTATGAGAATATTATAAAAAATAAAAAAATATGACTTATATATTCAAAGGGTTAGAGATTGTTTGTGATAATTTATTTAACATACATAGTATTATATCATATAGACCCACAGGGAGTCTCAAACATGGTTTGAAAGTTAATACAAATGAGATAGAGGAGTGTTGAGATGAAGGTATTTTAACTCAATTGAGACCTCAAATCAGGTCTAATATCATTGAGAATATCATTATGATAATGGTGAGGAAATTATATGCAGATAAAATTAGAAACATGTCCACAGGTTGAGAAAGTTACAATGGATAAGTTTTACATTAACTTTATTGAATTAGGTTTTAATAATACACTATGTCATCCTATGTCATTCCATGGTGAAGTGTCTTGAGGTTTAGATAGGTCTAAAAATTTCTCTCTTGTAGTCCAGGCCTAGAGACAATGTCTTGACATAAGAATATGGTTGTTTGGTTAATAGAAGATAATGTAAATAAGCTTCCAATTTAGGAAATTTTTCACTATGGGAATTTAATAAGATACAATACTCTTGAAGCCAAAAGGATATTTCAACACAATAGTGACATAATGATTGTATTACTCAAGAAATATTGGCCCTATTTGAGTGAAATATGATACTGGTGACTTTAAGATAAGATAAAATGGGAAAAATAGTTCTCAAGAAAATTTATTCACCTATTGGAAGGTATCTTATCCCCAAACAACATTTATAGTATGACTACAGACCCAAAGTGTGTTGATGGTGAGAGATAAGAAGCATGGCCTCCAGGAATAGATACTCATTTAAGTTTGAGATGGCCTAATGACCTTAGAAAAAATAAAATGAGTTTATTTATATTAATTTTACATATATTATCACCTACATGAGTCCTTATTTCCCCTAAGTTTCCACTTACAATTTGACACATATAGTAGAGTGGTTCTAGCTAGTAGAGAGAGATAATTTTAAAAGTTTGCAAAGGTGTATGATGGATAGACAATATTGAAACCCATATCATATTTTTAATTACAAATTATCAATTTTTTTAGGAAATAATGACCTTAACCTACATCCATAACTTTTAAGTTTATCAAACTATGCCAAAATCCTGCACACAGTCATAACATAGAGGCTAGTTTTGGAATATTTGATGTTGAAGGCTCTATGGGCATAGTCATAAATTGAAAATTTTTATGGAATTACATAAATACCTAATATATCCTCCCATATTCTTAGTTTGGATAGATAAATTGGGGAGATTCCCTTTATTTTGTTTTAGATAGAGGGCACTCCATAGTCATGACCACCCTACAAGCATAGTGTGTCAATGGTGACAGGAGGAAAGGGAAAATAAAGAGGAATTTTATAATTATGTGTGAGGTTTTTTTTAAGGTTAAAAAGTGTTGAAAGTCACCTATAGTCTTGAGAAGCACTCATAGGTGGTCAAAGACTCAATAATGGTAGTTTAAGCCTATTAGGACTAAACTAATCATGAACCCTAATAGCTTACAACTTCAGTCAAAGCATTTGTGAATTTTCAAAATCAATTAAGAACCTTTATTGATAGTTTTAGAGTTTATAAAATCCATTATTTTTTAGGTAAATATCCCAAATTGGTCATTTTGGATTAATTTAGTCATAGGCCTACTCATAATGCCCAAAAAGAGCTCGAGAGCCATATTCAATTGCTCATATCTATATGGACAATATTAATGATACTTCAAGTAGATAGGGGTATTTGAGGGGGGTCATGAAATCAATATTTTTGGAATTAGTTCAAGGGTTGGATGTCTAACCTTTATGAATCAACATTAAGAATCTAAGAGACCCAAAACCCTCTTAAAACCCTTATGTAGACCCGATGGAGAAAAAATGAATTGAAATACACCTAAAAGTGGATAATTGGTAAGTAAAGTAACTTGAACCTATCTATCACTCATGTAGGCTCCATGGCATCCATTTTATCCATACCATCACTTGTATAGATAGACAAAAATCTATGTTTCATATAGGTTTTAATGTGTTTTATAGGTAAAATAAAGAATTAGTAGATGAAAACCATTGAGGGAGGTCTATATGGATGTATTATAACTCTATATACTCATCTCTCACCCAACTAAAGAATATAAACTCGTATGCTAACATTTTCATTATAGGTAGTCTTGGACAAATAATGAGAATACAAGTGATTTCATAGTGGGAAGATGAGAGGTATAATATTGGATCTTTTTTAGGTCTAACAGATGGATTAGAAGATAAAATGGTTTTTTTAAAATGTCCCAAAACCTCTATATAATTCATCTTCTTGAGTAACTGTCAGTCACCTTAGTGATAAATGTGAAGATTGAAACCAAGAGGGCTAGTAAGTGATTGCAAATAGTGAATAATAAGTATCCATGAGAAGTCATCAATTGAAGGGCATAAATGAAGGTTACAAATCTTGTTTATAATATCCCATGATAGATAACATGTGTCAACAAATTCCTATGGAAGTTTTGAGTAATCAAGTGAACTCCTCATCATCAAGATAGTTTTAAGGACACTGAAGAGTCTCCATGCCAACTTGAATGATATGTCAGGTTATGATGGAAATTTATCAAAAAAAACTCATGACCTATTTATCACTTCATTATCTTGATTTGTAAATATTTTCTAAATTTTGAAATTTGGCCTTGTGACCCTTCCACTTATCTTATTTTCTCTCTTCTCTTATGATCTATATATGCAAGCCATTTTGGCCTTTGTATCTAATCCACACCTAGTATGGTGAAGCCATTCTAGTTTAAATATTGTATTTTTATTTGAAATAAAGATTTCCAATATGGTTTTAGGTTCATAACTTCTTGTCTAAGTGTGTGAATTAGTGAATAGTGGAATGACAAGTGATAACTATCGATCTTTGTGTTCTCTTTACACTTTCATGTTTTGATGCAAATAGCTCTCCCTCTAGCAAGTCACATGAAGTGAAGTTATTGTATTTATCTATATCTAAGTATAAGGAGTAGCATTAGTGTCAATAATCTGACCTCTTATTCACTCACCTTGAAAAATATAATGCATATCACATCCATGTTTAAAATACTTATGTTAGAGAAATCTAGGATGTTGAAACTAGTATTATGATTCATGTTTCATAGTGCAAGTGTATGGTAGTCTATTGGAGATATATATGGTGTGTCAAATCATTATCCTATGTTACTTATTAATTTCATTGTATTCCTTTTCATTCAAGTAATAAATTAGTGTAGGAGATGAGCTATCAAAGATTAATCTAGGGAGCTATCCCTTAAACCTACAGTTTTACCTCTACTATAGGCAACCCATAGTCCAAGAGGTAATATAATTTTCACTCGATCTAGATAATGCTTGAATAACCTCTCTAGGTTGAAATATTGAGTGAAAATAGTTATGTCTCACCTAATGGGACTATTATGCTCTACTTTGGTGAATGTTGGTCTTGACAATATAATAGTTGCATATGTGTGCTCTACTTAGCATTTAGTGACTACATTAAAGGTAAAATATAGTTGTAAACCAAGTTTTATCATTAATTTTGTTCATGCCTAATGGTCCCTACTAGGTCAAATACTAGTGAAGTAATAATCCCATAAACCCATTCCTTCAACTCGAACTTCCTCTTGAAGTTCAACATCCTCAACCTATCTTGACCTTTGAAGAAAAAAAGACTTTATAATCCAAGAATATCAAGAAAGTGAAGATGAACTTGAGGAAAATATGTCTAGGTAGCATGCTTTTCTAGCCTTTAGCACTAAAAATCTTATAAACTTCAATGCATATTATTATATCCCTCCCAATGCCACCAAGAGTGTTCCCACTTTTAATGGGGAAGATCCTATCACCCCAACTGAGCATATTAGGGAAATTTCTAAGTTATAAAACTTTCATAATGTCACTAAAATCAATATTATAATTAGATTAATTTCCATGTCTCTAAGGGGAAAATACCTTGATTGGTATAGGACATTGCCAGGAAGATGTATCAGCACTTGGGATGAGTTTTGAGAGTTATTAACTCAAATATTTGAAGACAAACGTGATCCCAAATTACTCATTCATCAGTTGAATGTGATTTAAAAAGGTCCTAAATAAATTATGCATGACTTTAATGAGAGGTTTCAAATAACTTGGTATAGGCTTTCCCCTCCCATGAGACCACTTACAAGTTTTTTTTTCCCTACATACCTAAGGAATATTGGGACTAATGTAGCCATCATGTTGTAGTCCATGGGTGGGTACACTTTGAATGAAGCCTATGACATAGCCATTAGAGCTGAGAATGGTCTAATACAAGATAGTAACTTCCATCCAAAATTCTTTATGCCCATTATGCCAAACATGTATTTTACTTTCCCAAGTATTTATCCAATTCCAAATGCAATCACCAAGTCTAGTACTACCCCAAATAAGTTAGAAGATATCATTGATTGAGAGGAAATGTCTAAGGACTTAGAGGCTCAATTTAGGAAACTAAATTTATAATATGGAGTTAACCAAAAACCCTAACCCTATCCTTCATAATAAAATAGGTTCCCAACTCAAAAATATGGTCAAGGGAGAGAACAAAGATAACCTAACTTCGATAGGCCACCCAATGCATATAATCCAGCCTGTATTCCCAACATAAGAGATATGGATAGAGTCCATAGCAAACTAGTTCAAAGAGAGGAATGACATCCTAAATTATATTATATGGATGAAAATTAATGTGATTTATAAGCTTTTGTATCTCATGGAGGACTTGCTCCTCAATTAATAGTAGAAGATGAGTACTTCATGTATTCAAAAACAAACAAAGGATGGTAGACTTAAAGAGTGAGAGTGAAAAACTTTATAGTGGAAGACACATTTTTTCTAAACTAAGGTACCTTAGTTAAAAATAATATAAGATCACAAATTAAGGATTTGAGAGATGTTCATGGTGTTGATACAAGTTCAAATATCCCTCCTGTAAGGTAGAAAGGTGTGAATATAAGTGTGACAATCCCTACATCTTTTGCACCTATTCAAAATCAAAATGTTAGAAAAATGACTCAAATTATTTCATTAAATCAAGATCAAAGAACTTCTTTGCCTTTAAGGATTTAAGAAAATTTAAGTATTTCTTCTTTTAATATCTTTGATTCCTTTAAGAATGTTAATACTAGTCTTTATCTTTGGGAAGTGTTCCAGATGCCCGATCAAAAGTAACTACTTTAAGATAAGTTATCCCAAATCCATATTAGTCCTCAACCATAAATATGTGGTGATATCTCCCTCACTAATGCTCCTAATCACATTGTTTAACCCTCTACCAGATCTAAAAATTGTCCACCCTTTTACCTCACTCTCATTGTAGGAGATAAGCTTGTTCACAATTGAATTGTGGATAGTGGGGAAAGTATCTTAGTTATGCCCAAACTTGTGGTAGATAAACTGGGATTGAAATATGAGCCATATTAAAAGGGAGTGATACAATTTTATGGGACATTAGATAAGTTAGTAGGAATCATCAAAAGTTTGTGAGTTTTTTACATGATTGTCCAAGCTTTCATATCCTTCAAGATATAGTGGTGGTAGATTTGCCTACTCATTTTTCTATCTAAATTTCAAGGGACTTCACCACCAAGATAGGAGGTTATATCTAAACTGATTTGTCCTTCCTGACCTTCAAAAAAAGGTATGGGGATAAGGTAACTATTAGAACATGACCATTGGCTAAGTTTCATATTGAACCATATGTAGAAGCAAGCTCTAATATGAATTATACCATCAATGATCAAGAAGAAAAAGATATGGATGATGGATCATCTTCCAAACTTGAGGGTATCTCTAATATTTTCTTAGATGAGTATGGTGTTGAAACTTATGGACATGATCTATACACTTTCATTTAACAGATTGATCTTGGCACAAACATCATCCATGAGGAAGATGATGAACATTCTGAGGTAAACATTAATAATCCTTTTAAACAAGATGTTGAGGGAAATTACCTTATTCATATTCATGATGATGGTTTTCAAATTATGGTAGATTAGGATAATAAGTAGGATAATGCTATTCTACTTGACCAAGATGGAGGAACCCATGAATGTGATAGCCATGAAGAAGAAGATGATATATGGCAGTAGTTAAATGCCATAGTTCAATATTTTGAACAACTAAGTCAGAAAATTACCCTTCCTAAAAAGTATGAATCTTATAGTAAGATGGTTGGTGGATCTTATAAACATGAATGAGAGTGTCCTAAAAATCATGATAATGAGTGTCAAATCACTACCAAGAAAACTACAATCATTAAGGAGTCTAATGAAACCAAGGAAAAAATATTTATGTTTGAAGATCAGTCTAAACCTAAGTTTGATATTGAACCACTTTCAGACATGTTGGAGCAAAAACAAGACAAGCTTGATGGTTCTAGACATAAAATGCATCATGTTCTATAAGAAGATGAAGTTGAGACAACTTTGATAAATCTTGAGATTCAATTTGAGAGGTGTCAATTGAACACAACAAAGTTCAAGAAAGCTACAAGGAAAAACAAGATTCCTGGAGGGATAGATAGAGTATTCATGAGAACTCTAAGTGACACACTTGTAGTCAATAGAATATCTAAAGATGGTAAGTCATTTGACTATTTAAATACACAAATATTCATTGATAAGCATGCATCATATGAAGTTTTATATTCATGGAGTAGTAGTGATGCTAGGAGCATTGTCCTTGACTCTAGTTGAACCAATGATGAATTTTTTCTTCACCTCAGGTGTTTGAGGTTTTGTACATATTATGATAGGTGTGTGTTTCCTTGTTGTATGCATTTTCCCTAAGTGTTATTAAGAACACAAGTGTGTGTGTTTTTTTTTTGTATTATGTGCTTTTTTGTATTATTTGGTATGGTTTGGTGTCCTTTTAGAGGCATTTCAGTGTCATGTACAGTGTATAGGTGACTCCATAGACCAATGGTTATGAGAAAGCTACTGATCTTTCACATAGCTAGATTGCTACCCTTAGGAAATCTCTTAAATGTTGACTAATTTTACCCTTAGGTCAAATTATGTCAACCCATTTCATATTCAAACTTTTTATAAGGTCTTCTAGGTTGGTAAATGTCCACTATAGTCATTAATGAGGTCACTTAATGTGTTTTAAGGCTCAGCCATATTTTCTATGTGTCTTTAGTGTCATCTTATGTCCTTTTAGGCCTTTTTATGAACTTGTACGGTTTACATAAGAAGAAAAGTTTTTAAAAAGGATATCGAACATCCCACATGTCCAAAATGGTCATAGAAACCATTTTTGAACTAATGAATTGTAGGTTCAGCATAGATTTAAGAAGATAAACTATAAATAGGGGAGTTTCAAGCAAGTTGTATGGACTATATAAATTATAACGTTTGTGAACACTTCAAGGAGGTATCTTCAGATCCCCATATTTTACTTCCATGCTTAGGTAGCTTTGATAGGTCCAAAATTACCAAAAACCAACCTCTCTCTCTCATTGTTCTCTTGGACAAGTCAAAGAGGTCAACTAGTTTCTACTTGGTATAGATAGGAGGAGTAGAGTTCAAGTGAGTGAACTTGGTGGGTGAAATTAGTCTCTATTTACTCCAACCTCATGGTTATAGTTCCAATTTTTTTGGTTTTTACTTCATGAACCATCACTAAAACTGTTGGTGACTCTAAATTGCCTACACATCCATAATGGCTTTGGTTTTCCTATCTGATGGTATTGGTCTATGAAAATCAAGTGTTATATGTGGAATTTCAAAACATTTTCTTATTTCTCATTTTGGATTAAACTCAATTGAGATTTTTTTAGATAGACATAGTGATACAACTAGATTGAGGCCATATGGTACCAGTAAGTGTAAAATTTGTGGAGAAGGAAATAGAGTCATTAATCAATGCGATATGTGACAAATCTAAGATAATAATCTCAAGATTGATATTTATCAATATTTTTAAAATAGATTCATTTAAGATATCTATACTATTAGAAAGAGGTAGTTTAATTTTTTTTGAAATATACCTTAGAATCTAGATTCTTTAGAGTATAAAAAGGTAGCCAACTGGTAAAGATAAAAAATGTTTTAACATCAACATTATGTTATTACTTGTTTATATGAAGGTAAACATGGTTAAGTTAAATTTCTTAGACTATTAATGCTCTATTTACTATAATTAAGGACATTTACACTTGATATACACTTGGATCAAAGGCCTATTAAAAATTGATAAGGTATGACCTAGAATAATTGATTTTTATTTTAAATCTAAAATACATGTTCAAGGTTAGTAAGTTTTTCCATTGAGATCAACCCTTATTGGTTAATATTTATATGACATATTTCATTTTCATTTTATTTTTTCACACATATGATAATCATTAAATGTTTTCTCAGTTCAATCAAGAATGAGTACTAATCAATAATTCAACTATTTTTCTAGTTGTATGTTTATTGAGAAGGTTATTTAGAATTAATTGCATGGTAATTACTTGGTTCAACATTTAGGATCTATATAGAAGACCTATCATCAAAAAAAAAATTGAAACCAATGTATGATTATTATGTGGCATTTTATCTTTTTCCAATAAGATGTTAAATCCATGATCTGGTCAACCCAATTTCTATAAATAAGTATAAACCTGACTGATACCCATCCCTACAAGTAGAAATGTGTATGAAGAAATACTTTATTTTATCTGTTTCTATCGCTAATTCGCTTTCTACATTCAGAAGATGAATAAAGAAACTAAGGAAATGGACAAGGCTAGAAATACCTGGATATAGACTGCGCACCGTAATCCAAACATTTGTGAGCACCCCTCTTTGGCTATGGAGGAATGACACCTGCAAAGAAAAGACGCTTGGACAAGAAGATGTTAGATGGATAGGCAGTGGGCTGCCAAGCTAAAAGCTTGTTCTCGGAAGTGTAAAAACTTCCTCAAGGGAGGTCAACCCACTGGTAACAGACAGATAAAAGACCAAGGAAATGCAGAATGCCAGAATACAGAAGTGATAAACAAATTAAAAAGGAAAGAAAAGACCAATGATTACCTGAAAGGAGCAGTTAGGCTGGTGACAGTCATCGAGGTCGGTAATGTTGCCGGCGTCGGTTGCCTGGTCTACCGACGTCGATTAGGGAAGTGACCGGCGTCGGTCGGGGTAGTAGCCTGTAGTCAGGTCTGGTCGGGTTTCTGGACTGTGGATGGGTCTGGTTTGTGAACAGGGTCGAGACAGAGGTCAGGGATGAATTTGGATGGACTGCGGAATGCTCTGGTTCTGATTAGGTGCCCTGTACAGGGTCTTTGTTGGCAGGAGGGATGAAGAAGTTGTCTGGGATTGTATAGAAAGGGGGACAGGGTGAAAGGAAGATGGACAGAGGACAGGGCCTGAGAAGGCTTTTCAGCCTCTCAGGGGGAAGGACAGAGGGAGTAGGAAACAGCAGATATGCCAAATAACTGAAACTAAACAAAAGGATGAAATAAAATAACAGACTCTACTTACCTTTTTAGCTTGCTGAATGAAGAGTGGGAGAGCTGTTGTTGAGGCCACAGAAGGCTTTGCAAAGAGGAAATCTCTGGTCAAGAATCTCTGCACCTGTTGCTGCTATTACACGAGGTCCAGAGGGAGAAGAAATGAATGCCAAAATGCCAAGAGAATTCAGTTTGCGAGCTCAAGGGGCCAGGGGGGTGCAACGGTTGCAAAAAGGGGTCTTGAAGGCTGCCGACGCTGACAAAATCGCCGACGTCGGCTACAGGATCGCCGACGTCGGCAGTGGCAGAATGGAGATAGAGACTAAAAATAGCCTCTGCCCATTCTTGCATGCCACTGGGTGAGGGATTGTGGGAAGAACGGTCATGAGGATGCTTAAATGGGTGCGGGAGGAAGATAATGAGGAGATTTGGCATAATAAAGGCCAGGAGGTAGGTGGAGGGATCCAAGGGAGGATCCAAGGTGGCAAGGGTGAGGTGGAAAGGGGGCCACTTAATTAAAATATTTAAGTTATTTTAATCAAATGAATGGAGGGGACTAAGGCCAAGGGTTAGGATACGGGTTTGAGGTGGATAAGGGGGGAGAACCAAGGTGTAGACACATTTGCGGTGTCTACATTTGCCCCTTTTTGTCTTGTTGGTTGTCCTTGACGAACTGCAAGACAAAAACAGGAGTTGGTTGCCCCAGGAAAAGGATGAGGTGTTCCCCCCTCAAAGCGATAGTCGAGAGAAGGGAACTGGAGATCGAGTGTCGATTTGATAGAGAAATGGATAGAAGAGTGTGAGCGAAAACACTGCAATAGTTGTGATTGTGCGTATACCACTTCATGGGATGGTCAGGTTGAATTGTCGCATGTCAAGGGTCAAGGAGTGCCAAAATTGAAGTAACTAGGCCCCAGCATTTAGTCATATGCTGATCGGGTCACTCAATCTAAGCTGAAGCTCCAAATGGTCGACGTGTTTCAGGTATCCCAAGCTCAGGAAGTGCTTCCAGAAACACAAAAATGCCACAAGTAGTAGGGATCAATTGGCTTGCGATCCTATACTTGCGAAGAGTCAAAAATAGGGTCTGCAGACAATTCTGCTAACCAGCTGTGAGGTAGCACGCACGAAAAAACAACCAAGGCAACATTGTCTTGGAAGTGGTCGAAGGTCGAAGGGGATAGGCAGGAGCTCTAATGGTCATTGGTTAAAGTGGATGGATGGACGAAAGGATGTGGCTGAGCTAACCTCAGAAAAAGTCATGTGATCTGAGTGCTACCCACATAGCCCTTGTGTAAAGGGCCTCAGGCCAATGTAGTTCTCCCTAAAAGGGAGGAGGGGTCAAAGAAATTGATTGGTCTTGGTCAAAGTTGTTGAAGTTGGTCGTAGTCAAAGTCACAGAAGGGAAGGTTTGTCCATCAAAGAGATGAACAAATGGGGGTGGTCGAGCTAACCTCAGAGGATGTGTTATCTGAGTGCTGCCTACATAGCCCTGGTCATAGGGCCTCAGACCAATGTAGTTTGGATGAATGGAAAAGATTGATTGATGATTGGATGCGGTCAAGTGTCAAAATGATGAGGGTAAGACGATGCTACAGATGTAACATTGGTCGAGAGTCTTTCATCCCTAGCAAGTTTCCATAGTCATGATGGATGTATGCTAAAAATGAATGGAGGTCTATTTATGCGTCAGCAAGTATTGGTTTATGCTCAACATAAATTGGGTCTTGTCGGTAGTTTCCATGTGTATTGGTGTCCATAGAAACTATGTGAAATGGACTAGGATGATGTCTGTTGAGAATGATGATAATGGCTTGGTTGGTTTGGTCAACAAGTGACGAGATTAAATGTGACCAAAGTGTAGAGAAAAGGTGAAAGGCAAATTGCTCTTTCATTGACAAGGACCAGAAAGGAAGCATAGATAGGGGTTAATAAAACAAAAGCCCCGTTCATGCATTACGTCGTTGACCAGTGTTGTGTTAGAACGGTAATCAAATCACTTTGACATTAAAGTGAGATCGAAGTCCCCTGAGCAGGTGATAGGAGGAGGATAGGGTAACCCCGTTTAAGAGCAGGAATAACCTTGCCCCTTTTTATAGGAGACCCTGAGACAACGACAACCCAAGTCCATGACCCTTTTTTTTTTTTTTTTGGTGCAGACTGATCGATGCGGGAAGTCTACGTAGAGATGTCATTTGATTTAGTGGTCATGTTGCGAAGCTGATCAATGCGGGAAGCTTCTAATAAAGGTTTTTGTTTGTAGCAAGATTTAGTCATAGCCATCCTTCGAGGGAGTGGTCTATATGTTTGCTTTATAATGTTTGAATAGCTGTCCTTCGAGGGATCAGTCTATTAGCTACAGCAATGATAGTACAACTGTCCTTCGAGGGAGCAGTCTGTCTTTTTGATTTTGTGACCTTGGATATGTTTTGACATCTTTTTTTTTTTTTTTTTTTTGGTGGTCATGGACAAGACTGTAGAAGTTCAAGGACTCCCTTTTATTAGGACAAAGCATCCATGCATCATAAAAGGGTTGTAGAGGACTTGTTAAAGGGGAATAGGGTTGAAAGGAATGAGGATCAAGAGGATGAGGATTGCTCAAGGGACGAGCTCAAGTTATGTGTTAAGTGGACAAGTACTGGACTAACAAAAGAATGGTCGTAGATGCAACGCATTAAGAGGCTTAGGTTCTAGCCGTCCATCGAGGGAGGACAGACAATAAGTCCCTGACCCATACTTGTGCATGATGATAAAAGGTCTAAGCCAATTGGGGGAGAATTTGCCTCGTTTACTTCGCTCCATATTGGTCACGTGCTGATTCTCTTTGAGGATGAGGTCTCTGATGTTGAAATCTCGTTCTCGCAGATTTTTTTCGTAGGCTCACTTTATGCGACTTTGGTAGACATGGAGATGATTGAGGGCAGCACAACGGCGCTCGTCAAGTAACTCAAGTTGAGCTAAGTGATGTTGACGAAAGTCATCGTTGGAGAGAATGTCATGTAGGGAGATGCGGAGAGACAGGATCTGTACTTTGAGAGGTAAGACAGCCTCTGTTTCGTACACGAGGGAGAAAGGAGTAGCACCCGTAGAGGTTCGAATGCTAGTGCGGTAGGCCCACAAAGTGAAGGGAATGTGAATGTGCCAATCCCTTCCTGTATCGTTGACCACCTTCATGAGAATTTTAGTTAGAATTTTGTTGGAAGCCTCAGCCTGCCCATTTGCTTGTGGGTAGTAAGGCGAAGAAAAGCTGAGTTTGATGCCAAATGAGTCACATAGTTTTTGGACAGTCTTATTTTTGAAGGATTTGCCGTTGTCGGTGATGATTTTGTGAGGGACACCGAAACGACAGATGATGTGGCTACTGATGAAGTCGACAATTTTGTCGGCTTTTATGGAGACGAGAGGAATGGCTTCCACCCACTTGGTGAAATACTCAGTGGCAGTGATGATGGACTGATGACGAAGAGACGAGTGAGGGTTAATCTCATCAATGAGATCTAAGCCCCACTGAGAGAAAGGCCAAAAATCCTGAGCGACTTGCAAGGCGTGGCTGGGGAGATGGAGCAGGTTAGAGTGCTGCTGACATTTGATGCAATGCTGAACATAGTCGCTACAGTCTTGATGAAGGGTGGGCCAATAATAACCCAGGCGAAGGATGCGCTTGGCAACCGAGTTTCCATTGAAGTGTCCACCACAAATCCCATCGTGGACTTGTTTTACGGCTTGAGAAGCCTCAGTGGAGGTTAGACAGCAAAGAAGGAGGCCATTGAAGCCTCACTTATAGAGAAGACCTCCTAGCATGGTATAGCGAGTGATGCGCTTGATGAAAGCTCGCCGTGCATTGCTAGAGAGGTTAGGAGGAGTGACAGAAAGAGACAAGTAGTCCACAAGTTGCTTATATCAGTCATCTCATGGGCTAGAATTGATAGTGTTGATATGGTCAATGTGGGGAGAAATGTATGAAGGCAAAGGTACGTGATGCACTGTGACAAAAAGTCGAGATGACGATGATGAAGATGGGATATGCGAAGCAAGAGAAGCCATGGTGTTGGCAAACTTGTTCGTAGAGCGTGGAACAGTCTGCAAGAGGTAATGGTCGAAAGATGCCAAAAGAAGGTCAGCACGATTTTTATACCTCTGCAAAACTTTGTTTTTACAGAGGTATGAACCGTTAACTTGATTGACGACGAGCTGTGAGTCGCCGAAGATGTTGATAGACTTGATGTGGAGGGAAAGAGCAGTCTGAAGTCCCAAAATTAAGGCCTCGTATTCGGCCATATTATTGGTACAATCGAAGTCAAGCTTGAAAGATAGAGGCATGGGCTCCCCTTCGAGTGGGATGAGGATGACCCCCACACCCCCACCGAGTTGACATTTGGAGCCATTAAAGAACATGGTCATTTGGTAGACGGTGTCATCGGTGGAAAGTGTGGCGATAGATTCATCAGGGAACTCACACTGTGAAGGTTGATTGTCGGGAAGAGGGGCATCTGCCAGTTGGTCAGCGATGGTTTGCCCCTTGATAGATTTCTACTGGATGAATTCGAGGTCAAACTCAGCGAGCAGCATGAGCCACCGAGCCATACGTTGATTCTGATATGGCTTGGAGTGCATATACCTGAGAGGGTCAGTGTGAGTGATGACAAAGGTTTTGTGATTGAGAAGATAGTGGCAGAGCTTGGTGGCGGAAAAGACTAATGCCAAATAGAGTTTCTCAGTATGAGTATACCGAGTTTCATAGTCAACCAGTGTTCGGCTGATGTAGTAAACCGCTTGCTCACGATGATGCTCGTCTCGGTGCGCGATCATGGCACCTAACGAATGGTTGGTGGTAGAGATATAAAGGTAGAAGGGTTGGTCATCTTTAGGTGGAATGAGGACTGGTGGAGAGACCAGATAGCTTTTGAGGGCTTCAAAAGCCTCTTGATAGTCCTCACCCCATTTAAAGGAGACGTCCTTCTTAAGGAGATGATGAAAAGGTTGGCAGCGGTCTGAAAGCTGTGAGATGAAATGGTGGATGGACTGGAGCTTCCCTTGTAGACTGCAAAGCTGCTTGAGATTGGTTAGGGGTGGCATTTTGAGGATAGCGCGGATCTTGGCGGGATCTATCTCGATGCCACGAAAGGAAACGATGAAGCTGAGAAGCTTGCCTGAGAGGACCCCAAAGACACACTTCTTGGGGTTAAGGTGGACATTGTATTGAAGAAGGTGAGAGAAGATGATTTTGAGAATGGTCAAGTGGTCGCGGTGAAGCTTGGACTTGCCGAGAAGGTCATCCACATAGTCCTCCATGATTGTGTGGAGGAGATCATGGAAAATGTAGGTCATGGCGCGCTGATATGTGGCACCAGCATTTTTCAAGCCGAAAGGCATGACTCGATAGCATAAAGTCCCCCATGGGGTGATAAAGGTAGTCTTGTGCTGATCTTCTGGTGTGATCAGGATTTGATTGTATCCTGAAAACCCGTCCATGAGAGACAGCATCTCATGGCCGGCTGTGAGATCAACAAGCTGGTCAATGTTAGGAAGAGGGAAGTCGTCTTTGGGACAGGCTAGGTTAAGGTCACGATAGTCCATGCAGATCCAAATCCCCCCAGTTGCTTTAATAACTGGGACGATGTTAGAGACCCACTATAGATAATCGATGGGTTGGATGAAGGAGATAGAAAGAAGGCGCTGAAGCTCCTCTTTGACAAGGAGTGCAACGCGAGGATGCATCTTTCAAATCTTTTGCCTAATAGGCTTAGCCTCTGGTTTGGTGACAATGTTATGGGTAGCAATGGTGGGGTTGATGCTAGGCATGTCGCTGTAAGTCCAGGCACAGGCCTTGCTATGGTCGAAAAGGAATTGGGCATAGTCAAGCTACTCTTGAGCGTCTAAAGATTGGCCAATCTTTAAGACGTGAGGAACATCAGAAGAAGAAGGGAGGTTGATGTCAATGGTTGATTCATTTAACATAACCTAGGTCTCGGAAGGGAGGGAACGCTAGATGAAAGAGTCATCGGCACCCATGTAGGAAAGAATGGCGTCATTGTCAATGCAGTGGACAGTGTGAATGGTTGCCGACTCATCCTCTATCATGTTAGGAAAAATGAGAGGGAGAGACCTGGACACCCCATCGAGCTGATAGGTCAGGGGTTCTAGGCAGATGGTGTTTATGGAAAAAAAAACTAGGAGGGATGGAGACCACCGACTCCGTAGGTGAAGAAGGAGGGATGGGTGAATTTGGAAGAGATTGGTCAATGGTTGGCTCGGGACAAAGGTCGGAAGGAGCCTGAGTGGGGTCATGATATCCCAGGCCATATCGTTACTTGGCATCGTCATCATTGAGCGGCTTGATGGGCTGATGGGAACCCTGCTCATAACATCCGAAACCAAAACCCTTCCATGCACACCTGTAAAGGTAAGTGTGTGCAAAGGCGGGGTTGCCAAGAAATGAGAAATCTGATGAGAAAGGTTGGGGTGAAGAGAGGGAATTGCCGTTGGTAAGAGCTTGATTGAGCCCCCCATAGACAAAGTTGGTTCGGAAGTGAGGAGGACCATAAGGCACGACCATCCCGATCCGATGGTCGTAATTAGGACTGAGATGAAGGCGTCCGTACTCTTGCGGAGTTTGGAACATGTCTAGGGTCAACAAGTGATATTCCCCAAGTGATAGTCGTTGGAAGATGTCTTCCATGGGGTCTTTGGTCGGTGCTTAAAGAGGAGGGGTGAGGGCGACCGCCGATTGCGAACTGGTCGAAGCTTTCACAGATGGAGGCGGTGCCGGAGTTGACGGTTTGATGGGAATGAGGACATCATTGGGACGGTAGATTGTGTTGCAAGTCTTGAAGGGTGAAGGGTCAGTGGGAATGTTGTGGACTTGCCCGTCATGCTCAAACTTCACACAACGGTGCAGGGTGGAGGCGACATAGGCCATGGCACAGATCCAAGGTCGGCCCAGTAGAATGTTGTATTGAAACTCTCCTTCGATGATATAGAAGAGCTCTGGGACTGTGCGTGGACCAATGCAAATGTGAAGGATGACTGTGCCAATGGTCGTGGTGGTGGTGTCATTGAAAGAGCGTAAGATCACGTCAATTTTGGAGACGCAATTCTTGGGAAGAGCCAACTGATCAAAGGCATGGGTAGAGATAATGTTGATGCTAGTGCCACCATCGATCATAATGCATTTAATGCGTGTCTGATCAACATAGGCAGTGATGAAGAGGGCGGCGTCCTGATCTTTTGTGTTGGATGTGGGAATATCAAAATCGCTGAATGTGATGGAAGCGACAGGAGATAAAGAATGGACGAGGGCAGCGAGTGGTTGGGGGTCCTCAGGTTGGACCTCCGTTGCTTGCAAGGCTTGGATGAGGGCCTGACGGTATTGAGGTGAGGTTTGGATAAGGTCATAAAGGGACATCTTCACAGGCGTCTGGTGAAGCTGCTTCAACATGGAGTTGTGAATTGGCCCAGAAGAGGAAGATGAAGAAGGCTGGGATGCGCCAAGGATAGAAATTTTAGGCTTGGGTGCAAGAGGTGGCTTGAAAAAGGGATAGGTCCAAGGAATGGCAGCTTTTTCTTTCACCTTGTCCTTTTGTGACCTAGTGGTTATACGGATAGCATTGATTTTGAAAATAGGAGGTGAAGAAGGGGTCATGCCTTGCTGGTGAGATGTTGACGTGGTTGAAGAGGTTAGATGGGAAGGAGTCAGGGTCTGGTCAAGAGTGTCCTTAAGGAGAAGAGTGTCCTTCTCCATATAGCGGCGGATGATGGCTTTGAGGGCACATCAAGTCTCGGTATCGTGTCTTGGCGTACGATGATATAAGCAAATTTTTGTGTCGTCGAACCAGGAGGGCTTGGACCCGAGAGGTTGGAAAGGTCGGATGGGTGGAAGGGTTATGTTGGAAGTCTGTAGAAGTCAGCGCAATATCAATGAGTATGAGCCCACTAAAGGGTCCGTGCTAGTTGATATGCACGAGGCTGGTGACTTTTGCTTAGGCGAGGTTGGAAGAGGTTTCCGTACCACCTTATGGGTTGGTGGTGCGGTGACAGACGGAGACGGCTCTTTCTTGGTGATTGGTACTGCCTTTTTGGGAGAGGGGTGACTGGAGGTAGGCAGAGGAAGCAAAGGAGGCAATGAGTTTTGATTGGAGGCCAGAGTGGGAAGGATGCTAGCCAAGGTCGAAGGATGGGGGCCCAAAATGGATGGTAATGGTGACGGGGAAGGAGGCGTTCGCTTCTGTGGTCTGGCAGTCTTCTTTGACTTGGTTGGAAGACTGCTACTGGTCAAGGTCTGGTCTACGTCCATCTTCACTTGTGGGTGAGTGAGGGTGGAGACAGGACGAACGCCAAGTGACTTGATAGGCTTAGACGAGATAGATGCAGGTTTCAGTTTCGACGGGTTTGGTTGAGGTTTGAGAGTTTGGTCTTTGTCAAGAGTCTAAAGAGATTCTGCCTTAGGAGGATTAGCAGCATGTGATGAGAGGGCACGGGTATGTTGAAGGGCTTTAAGACGCTCCCACAACACTTGAGGCGTCACTTTCCTTGAAGGGAGAAGCTTGATTTTCTCCACTAATCGGGAAAATGGTTGAGAAGAAGATGTTAACGGTTGCGGGGTTGAAGACGAGGTGGGTGTAGTAGTTTTAGACGCATGGTATGGTGAAGTCATGATAGATTTAGATGAAGACAAAGGGGAGACAGGTTCTTCCCTGGGTGGAGAAGAATCTGGAAAGTGAGGCTCCTCCAGTGGGTAAAGGGTAGGGATGATGGTGCCCTCCACTTGCGGTTGAGGAGTAGGAAGGGTCGGGTCCTCCATAGGCAGTAGAAAGGAGGATGGCGAGACCGGTGGTGCTGGTAAAGTCGAGGCGTCCTCCAAGATGAGAGAGGTCGATGGAGAACTAGCCGGGGAAAGCGGTTCGTCCACACGTGATGGACTGATTGATGGACTATCCTCTTGAGGTTGATTGGGGATGAAGGGAGAGACCATATTGACTGTTCGAATGTTGTGCTCATGATTGTCGTCAACTAAGGTCTGGACATTGTTTTGGGTTGGTGGATGATTGGGGAATGGTTGTTTGAAGATGTCAATGGCCTGATTAGGAGGTGCATTGGGATTGTCTAAGATGAGCTCCCCCTTTTCAAGCATATCTTGGATTATGTTCTTAAAAGTTTTGCAGTTTTCCGTGTCATGTCCCTTAACATGGTGGAAGCTGCAGAAGTCATGCTCCCTATACCACGCAGGGATGGCGTGTGAGGGATCAAATTGTGGAGGAGGTCGGGCTTGAGGGAGATTGAGGGCCCCCTGTTTAACAAGCTTTTGTAGCACAGATGCGTATGATTCTCTGAGAGGAGTATACCATCATTGTACGTATCTCTGCTAGAATTGGCGAGTGGCGCTCTGAGATGTGGATGGCTCAGGCTGATTAGTTGAAGGCGAGGAGGATGAAGGCCTAATGACCACAGTGTTAGCTGAAGCCTTGGGCTTAGAATTGGATGATAATGGCTTAGCAGAAGAAGAGTCATTGGTCTTAGAGCTGGAATTCTTGCTCCGTAACTTGACTTTATTCTCCTTGATGGCACGCAACTCAAGTTTGTGGGCCATCGTGAAGGCTTTGTCAAAGGTGTGGAAGGTTTGAACCCTCAGGGTGGAAGAAATATGTCTGGCGCAGGCTTGGGAGAAGAGTTCAATAAGCTCGACCTAGGGTAAGGAAAAGGAGAGTTGATTGATGAGGCCTCTCCATCGAGCAATGAAGTTGGCTATGGACTCGTCCTCGAATTGCCGGATAGAATAGAGGTCTGTGATCGAGACCTTCTTGGTGATGTTGATGGAGAAATGATCGAGGAAGAGCTGGGCCAATTGTGTGAATGAGAAGAGGGAATGGCTGGGAAGGGAGCTATACCAGTCAAGCGCAGCGCCCAAGAGGGACATAGGAAATGTGCATAAAAGTAACACATCGTCATGGCCAATGAGGTAACAGACATGTCTGAATGCCCGCAAGTGTTGCTGTGGGTCTTCCTTGCTTTGAAAGCGAGAAAACTTTGGAAGCTCCCACTGGCTAGGATATGGCCTGATTGGGACAGAATGATGAATGGGCTCGTTGCAAATTTTCTCGTATGAGAGAGCATTGCGTGAGCTAGAAACGGAGGTCTCAAGACTGGTCATCTTATCCATCAGCATTTTGATGATATCTGTCGACGGATTGACGAGTGGCACGCCCCCTAAGTTGTACGGTGCTTGGAAGAGGCTAGGGGAGGCATACGATGTAGTTGGTTGTCCCTGTAAAGGTGCAACGTAGGGATAACTAGTCGTAGGGATAGAAGAAGAGGCTAAAGGTGGTTGGGTAGAAGGCACAGCTAAGCCTGATGTTGCCACAAGAGGTTGGATTGTGGTGACAGGGGCCAAGGGATAGGAAGCCACCCTGGTGTTGATAGGGGCCAGGGTAGGCGGAATAGAGATGACAAAGTTCTGAAAAGGAGTGGATAGCAGTTGAGCAGGTTGAGGTTGACAGGGGGCCGAAACCCCGGTGGAAGTCGACCCAAAGATAGAGGGAGAGGCCACACCTGGAGGATTGGTCAAAGTTTGGTCAGTGGTCGAAGCGATGGTTCGAGTGTCCAAAGGTTGAACTACGGATGCTGTCGATACAGCCATAGTCGCAACAAGAGAGGTTGGCATTCCATAGATTGGATTGCCCAAGGAGTCTCGCATTCGGCTATGCACGAGATAGTGTTGCAAGGCCTTGACATTGAGGTCCAAGAATCATCCCACCGGGCATGCCAGAATGTTTCTATCGCTAATTCGCTTTCTACATTCAGAAGATGAATAAAGAAACTAAGGAAATGGACAAGGCTAGAAATACCTAGATATAGACTGTGCACCGTAATCCAGATGTTTGTGAGCACCCCTCTTTGGCTGTGGAGGAATGACACCTGCAAAGAAAAGATGCTTGGACAAGAAGATGTTAGATGGATAGGCAGTGGGCTGCCAAGCTAAAAGCTTGTTCTCAGAAGTGTAAAAACTTCCTCAAGGGAGGTCAACCCACTGGTAACAGACAGATAAAAGACCAAGGAAATGCAGAATGCCAGAATACAGAAGTGATAAACAAATTTAAAAGGAAAGAAAAGACCAATGATTACCTGAAAGGAGCAGTCAGGCTGGTGACAGTCACCGAGGTCGGTAATGTTGCCGGCATCGGTTGCCTAGTCTGTCGATGTTGGTTATCCTGCCGACGTCGGTTAGGGAAGTGACCGGCGTCGGTCGGGGTAGTAGCCTGTAGTCAGGTCTGGTCAGGTTTCTAGACTGTGGATGGGTCTGGTTTGTGAACAGGGTCAAGACAGAGGTCAGAGATGAATTTGGATGGACTGGGGAATGGTCTGGTTCTGATTAGGTGCCCTGTACAGGGTCTTTGTTGGCAGGAGGGATGAAGAAGTTGTCTGGGATTGTATAGAAAGGGGGACAGGGTGAAAGGAAGATGGACAGAGGACAGGGTCTGAGAAGGCTTTTCAGCCTCTCAGGGGGAAGGACAGAGGGAGTAAGAAACAGTAGATATGCCAAATAACTGAAACTAAACAAAAGGATGAAATAAAATAACAGACTCTGCTTACCTTTTTAGCTTGCTGAATGAAGAGTGGGAGAGCTGTTGTTGAGGCCACAGAAGGCTTTGCAAAGAGGAAATCTCTGGTCAAGAATCTCTGCACCTATTCCTGCTGTTGCACGAGGTCCAGAGGGAGAAGAAACGAATGCCAAAATGCCAAGAGAATTTAGTTTGCGAGCTCAAGGGGCCGGGGGGGTGCAACGGTTGCAGAAAGGGGTCTTGAAGGCTGCCGACGCCGACAGAATTGCCGATGTCAGTCGCAGGATCGCCGACGTCGGTAGTGGCAGAATGGAGACAGAGACTAAAAATAGCCTCTGCCCATTCTTGCGCGCCGCCGGGCGAGGGATTGTGGGAAGAACGGTCATGAGGATGCTTAAATGGGCGCGGGAGGAAGATAATGAGGAGATTTGGCATAATAAAGGCTAGGAGGTAGGTGGAGGGATCCAAGGGAGGATCCAAGGTGGCAAGGGTGAGGTGGAAAGGGGGCCACTTAATTAAAATATTTAAGTTATTTTAATCAAATGAATGGAGGGGACTAAGGCCAAGGGTTAGGATATGGGTTTGAGGCGGACAAGGGGGGAGAACCAAGGTGCAGACACATTTGCGGTGTCTACATTATCCTTTGATGTAAATAAATTACACATTATAATGATTATATGTTGCCTCAAATCAAAATATTTGCATATATTGGGTTCTCCAATCTTGATATACAAGAAAGTAATTTATTAACAATCCAATAAGAGAAAAGGCTTTAGTTGAAATACATACATATGAAAAGAGCATCTGTTGTGACATATCCCAAGTTTTATACATGTTAATATGGCATCCCAAAATCTCTCTTCATATTCATAGTAGAACCATGTCATGGTTGGTTAACTAATCACTTCAAATGTGTTGCAATCTCTTCATTCAAAAAGTAGCATATCACAATCCACAACACGTCTAGGGAGTCATGTCTCCAAACTAGTACAAAGATTACAAGTGTAAGAGGAACCACTTATTTTACAACCAAGAGATAGAAATTATCATCAAAGGATTCAATGTTAAAATAAATTAATTTCATAATAACATTATGTTCTTAGCATCCTTCAAAATGTGTAGTCTAAAACTATTTACAAAGATTGATAATTTAAACTAGATCAAACCAATTTTTTTGAGTGGGATTGGTATAAACAGAGTAGAATACACACCTTTAGCACAATTTATTTCTTTAGACTTTAAAAGTGAAAATAAGATAGTTCTAAATATGTCATAGGGTTCCTCAAATCAATACCCATTTAGGTAGGGAAAATTCTGATCCCATGTACATACTATTGAATACATGTGCTTTTACAATTCATCAAGGAAAAAACATTTGAGAATAAATAAATAAATAACCACCTACCTTAACATCTTGATAGCCAAACTAAATCTGAATATATTTTAACTTTAAAAAAAACAATTTATTATGGATATTGAGAATGTTGATGAAATATTATAAGAGATAAAGCCTCTTTCTCAGAAAACTATTAAATTTTTATAGTTAAAACTAAAGCTCCCATCCTAAAATGTGTTTGAAATATATTCCTATATGATAGTAGATGACATTTTTCAAAATATCCAGGTTTTTACCTTCAGTCCCTTGCTTTCAAAGCACCTTCACTTAAATAACTTAATTGACACCCACATTTGGGATCATCAAATTGAAGGTATTTTTAGTTTTTAAATCATTACCTATTACTATTTTATTGTAAAAATTGAGCCATCCTACTTTTAAAAAGTCACTACATATCAAGGTAGAGTATTTAATATTATAATACACATAGAATATATGGAAATGGTTCATAAAACACCAATAATAGAAGAGAAGGAGAATGAACTGATCTATTTAAAAAATGAACAATTATTATTTTAATTATTATTATGTCCATTGATCCATTTCCAATCATTGATTGAGTTTCCATAGATGATCTTTTCTAGTGCTCTTGTCATGTTTTTTTTATAACTATTATCATAGAATTGATATTTTTTTTGGGTCCAAAGGTAAATGTGTTGAAGGTAGAGATTTATAGGTCACATTATAATTTTTATTGGTGGAACAACATATCAATTTATATTTGAAATGAATAATTTAGATTAAGGGAACAATATCCTAGTCATCTATTTTTGGATAGGAGACCTAGACCTCCTGATGTGTCTGGGAATGGTACCCACACCCATTATAAAAGGTAGGATTAATACAATATAAGCAATATTTCAATTTTTACTTGAAATGAAGATAATGTAATTGAGAATTTACAACATTATTTTCTCTTTAAAATGTATGTGAATAAGTGACAATACATGTTGTAGGAATTCATGCTGACACTGATAGAATCAGACACCCTAAATCTTGAGATTAACTATGTTAAGATATATTCTTCAATGTTTCAAATAGATACAAAATCACTTTTGTAGAAGATGGACTAGTTGGATTAATTTTATTTATTTAAACACACATCAATCCTCTATATTAAAGTAAAAACAAAAAATTATAATAGAAATAACATTGTGTAACCATATTGTATGTTACACAATAATTGGGTTCTAATATTAATATTAATATAGCAAGGCTTCATCCATTATTCAACAAGCTTCTTTTACGTAAAGTTATTATGCTAAAACACTTTCAAAATTACCATTTGGTATAGTGTTATGATGATCATTTATTGAGAGATCCAAGCCAATCCTAGCCAAAGTTAAAGCCAAGCCAAGCCAAGTCCAACATTGCCAAGATGACAAGGAGAGAGAATTCATAGAGAACCATTTCCAAATATTTTTTGATCACACAACTGAACACATCCATCCAAGACTAACATACAAATATTTCTCTCAAGGAAGGTAAATAATGGTTTTTTTGTCTTTTATTTATAGTTACTTATATTTTTCACTTGATCCTTCAGTGTCTAAGCTAGATCTATCAGTTTTATTAGTGTGTTTTTATTTGTTTTTAATCATACTAACATGATACTAATCTCCCCTTTTGGGTTCATATTGATCACATAATGACATGCTTGGTTGGAACTCACACCCTACAAGCATAAATAGAGTATCTTGGGATATTTTTGGAACCAAAAAGATTTCATTATAGAGCTTAATTTCTTGATTTTTTTTCTAACTTTTTTGTGGTTGGCTTGTGATGGTGGATTTTTGAATTCATGACTATGTAATTATGAATTCATAGAGGTAAATTACAAAATCATTGATGAATCTAATAATTCATCCCAAAAAATGTGAAATCATCCTATTTTAGCCTTAACACTAAAAAAATATGAAATTGATATCAAAAATAGAGAAATCATTAAGCAAACTATGAATTCACCTTATAGGAAATAAGTCATTTCCTTTGCCTTTTGAGCTAACTACGAAATTGTTTTACATTTACAAATTCATCTATTTTAGTAGTGAAATTATTATTTCTAACAAAAAAATCACATGTTTGGGTACTAAAATCACATTTTATGACTTACAATTTCATGATACCAAACTGTAAAATCATTTACTATCTACAAAATCAATAGAAAATGGGAAATCATTGCTCTCTATTTCTATGTTTTCTTATAAGTTTTACATAATTATGAAATCATTGCTTAAATTATGAAATCATTTTATTGAGCTGAAACATTGTTTGCTAGAGTAGAGAAATCATTAAAATGAGTTGTAAAATCATTTGGGAACTATGAAATCACCCACTATAAGTTTTTGCATTCAAGGTTTTTTCTATTTTTATGTTTGAACAATTTCACAGTTCATAGTTTACTACGTAACTAAAAATTATTATATAGAGATAGCTTTTGTGTTTTCTTGAGAAAAATGGAAAAATTTCACCTTGGATTAAAGCAAAAATTAATACACTAACTTGATTGTAGGGAATTAAGACAAGGAAGAAGAAGTTTGAATGTTTTTTAAATAATTTTTTTATTTTGAAAAAGTCAAATTTTATAAAGGTTAAAACTCCTTCACATTTGGTTAAGGTGTTTTAAATTCACCTAGAAATTTGTATTTTATCATTTTCAAAATGTTTAGAAGTGAAAACATATCCAAGGGGCCAAATATTTCAAGCATATTTCAATTTTCTATTATTAAAAAGAATCAACATATTCAGTCAGAGCTTCTAAGAGATTTTTTGATTTTTGTTTGTTATTTAACCTAGTTTCAAATTTTTTAAATTATATTATTTGATTTCAACAAAACATAAAATTTAGAATTTATGCTCTCCACCCATCCCATTTAATGAACTCAAGTGACCAAAAGTATTTAGTTTATTTCTTTTGTTTGAAAAGTATGTTGGAAAGAAAATTGTGTATGTTCTCCCTAAGCTCTGAGCAACTTAGGTGATTCAAAATCAACCTCTAAAGTCTTTTCCTTTTAATTAATATATTTTCATGCACTTGGATTATGGGTAGGATTTCATTGCATCCCTATGATTTCTTTAGGGGTGTGTTAACTTGGGGTTTTAGCTCCTAGCATCATACCAACCCTGCTCCAAAGTGGAATATACAAATTGGGTAAATCATTGGATGGGATAGTAGTGAGTAGTTAGCTTAATGATATCAATGGTTACCTAGGATAAGTGATAACTAGACATCAGAATCTACTAAGAAATATGTAGATGCATTTTCCTATTCAAAGGAATAGACCCTTGCATAGTAATCTAGGTAGTTTAGATTCAACTAACATGTTTGTGCCCTTATGTTAACCACACTTGGGACCTTATAGTACACATGAAACTTATAGATTTTAGACAAAACTTCATTTTCTATAGAATCTCATGCCAAATTTTTATTATTCCTCACTCTAAGTTCATACCACGTATCAATATTTGAGTGTTAAATAATGATTCCTCGCTAAGTGAATTTATTCAACTATTCATGGATTTTTTATAGTTGATAACTTGATTTGATTAATTTTAACTAAACTTTGATGTATATACTATTATGGTATAGTTGGATATTGTTTGTATTACATGATGACATTGTTATACATTAGCTGTAGTGTATATTATTATTTCACGATCATGTTGAGTTGTTATTTAAGCTTCATTTTATGATGTATATATGTCATGATGTAATGGACTAACTACCTATTTATCATGATTTAAATGTAGAAGAGATCATCCCTTAGATCTTGATGGAGGGAGAGTATCATTGGAGAGGGTCACACACACACACACACACACACACACACACACACACACACACACACACACACACAGATATATATATATATATATATATATATATATATATATATATATATATATATATATATATCTGTGTGTGTGTGTGTGTGTGTTATGTTGGAGGTTAACAGAGAAAATGATTAGAACCTTGCACACACCACATAAGTAATTCATGTTAGATGCATCATGGAATTGCTATCATAGTGTGTTCTGATGATGTTTATAATTAGATAGTTGTTTGCACATGGTTTGATGCTTAGCTAATGATGATGTAGAATTAATCTTGTGTTTTTGTGTTTATGTCATGTGCCCATGACTATTAATATTTTTGGAAAGATTAATTTCCATAAACTAGTATGTAGAGTAACCTACGAAGTAAATCTAAATGTTGTTTAGAAGTTCTAGCTAATTTCTTAAATAGAATATCAAATGCATTGAAAAAATTAGTAGGTTAATTATTGTTAAATAATTATGCTTTGAAAGGCTTTAAAAGATAAAACTAATTGATTTAATTAATGTCATTTATAAAATTTTAAAAAATTAAATAAAAACAAATAAAATAAATTAGGGATTCTTACTTGTGCGTCAAGACAAGTTAGATAAAAATAAAAATAAGAAAAGTCAAGTTTTAATTAAATATCATGATTTATGAAAAAAGGAGATGAAACAAATAAAGTAATAAAATAACATAAAGTTATTATTTTTAGAATTAAAAAAAAGAGCTATGCATTTTTCTCTTAAGAAGAGAATAAGGAAAAATGGATACATGAGAGAGGCATAGACCAGAGGAAAAAAGGTAACAGAGTGTAGTAGACAAGAGTATAGAAAAGAATAAATATTTGAGAAGACAAGGAAGTAAATGAAAAGGATCAGTGAAGCATTTTTTCCAAGTAGGTTTTGCATTTAAATTCTAGGTATTTATATGACTTGTATAAATAAATATATATGTATCTACTTGAATAAATACTTGTTATATATATGAAACCAAATACATGTATACAGAAACTATGATATAAGTGGTTGATCTGTGAGCATGTATTAAGCTGAGTGTATATATAGTGAGCCAACTAAGGTATATAAAATGATTCATTATGGAATATTTATAGAAAAATTGAATGTTTTTAATACAACATAGTAGAATAAATTTATATATTAAACAAAATATTTACGCTAGAGTGATTATCACAATATATGATAAGATATCTGTGAATTAGGCTATTCATCTAAATCAATGAATTACTAAGTAATCTAATTGAACATACAACTGGTATATTCTTATGTAGCAACTTAATAAAATTTAAGTATGAAATAACTTACCGATAATGATTATTTTCAATAGTATTAATATGCAAGTTTACAATGACTTGAAGTTTAGGTGTGTGGTAATAGTAGAAAGATTGAGTGAATCATTGCATAACTCAAGGTGGGGTCACTTAACCATGGGAGGAGGATCCACATTTTAAATAAATTAATATTATGGAAGAATAAATATCTAAAAGTTATAGTAATAGTTGAGGTATCTCTAATATACTATTATTAAGCTTTTTAAGGATATAAGTTATATATCCATAGTTCATGTATGATTACTATTTGATACTATATTATTTATGATCTAATTACATAGATGAATAGTAGTTCTAAGTATAACTCTGTTATGGATTTTACACATATATTGATATGTAGCAATTCTGTAATGATATATGGATTTTGTAGCAATCTAATATATCTATTAATGGATTATATATTATTATAATTCCCTTAGGTATACACAAATTAAAATACTTTTAACTATAGTGATCTATACATATAAATACTATATAGTGAAGTTAATGAGTTAATTTCAATGATTTTTTAGGCTTTTACAATGACTTAAATAGTGAAGTATAATCATTACCAAGACTAAATCTATAATATAAATAGTGAAAGTAGTAATTTTACTAATCAAAGATATAACTGATAAGATTTACATTTGGAACAAAGCCATAAATAGTAGTAATTATGTATATTCCTGATTGGTGAGTTTTAAACCACTTTTTAAGTAGTGAAAGTACTAACTTACACCTATAGTTATTTAGCCATATAAAACATTATAGCTATGTAAAGTTTTTCTTTTACTAAATTGATTAATAAAATCATATAGAAAAGGAAATGATACCAAATCAGAAATCTAGAGAATAAGATTATCGATCTTTTTTTCATAATTTACATCCACCTTTTGATATTGTAACTTTGGTTTAGCGATCTAATTGGAAGATTTAAAGTTATACTGATTTAGTGATTTGATTTAATAGTATGTTATGTTATTGTATGTAATATCTCTATGGGTAAATATTGATGGAAAATATTTCTTAATGTATAACATGAATATTATATGTTATCACTCATATAATTTAGCAATATGAATACAAATACATGAATACAATACCCCTATGAATTATATGTAATGATATTATAATAAAGAGATCATAAAAATATCTAATTAAAAATAATTTCAATATGTATTCTATATGAATCACTGACCCCTTTATAACTCCCTATTTAACTCTTATTATAATAGTCAGTGGGTGTTATAATAGCCAAAGTATACCTATTACAACCCTATGTAATTTCAATAATATATTACTATTATTTATACACGTTTTAGTGATATGCAATGATACTTAATATAGGGGTTGTATGTTATACATAATAGTGGGGGGTATTATATAATTACTTCTATTATATACTCTAATATGTTATGTGGAGTATATTTGGTTACTTTCATGGCCTACTGACACGTACATGTGTATATTAAATTAAACTTTAGTAAATTAAGAATAATTTGTGTATTGTTGAATACTTATGAAAGACTATGTATAAAGATTTATATATTAGGGTGAAAATATATTTTGACAGGGATAAAAACTATGGGCAAGTATTGCCTTGTTGAAACTCTTATCTTACTAAAGATATGATCCAAAAATCCAAGTTTACAAAAACTTTTACATGCTTCTTGGATTGGATTAAAAATGAATAATCTTTTCTAATTTTCCTTTAATTAAATCTAAAAGTTACCTTTTCTAAAATTCCATAATTTAATTATGGAAACTGAAAGAATTTATGATCACAAAGAAGAAATTTTAAAAAATGACACAAAATATTTGTTTACGAGGTTCACCAAATGGCTACGTCCTTGGGTCCACTCTATGAGTGTTTTGATCTATTAAAAAAAATTGAGAATAATTATAAATCTCTCTAACTACAATAGAATTATTTCATACTAGATATCTATTTGGGTAATCAAAATAAACTTCTGAAGGTTCGTGTTGCCTTTGTAAACCAGATATATCTATCTGCAAATTCCCTCTATGCAATATCACCACTTTGTGCCAAAATCTTACTATCCATGTAAAACTACCTTCAGTTATATATTTATTAATGCCTCCTTGGCATTGGTTTAGCACTAACGAATTTCTCAAATTAGGCTTTTGTTTCAAAAACATGGCATTGGATTTCTGGTATTTCCCTGGCCTTCACATATTAGTTGAGTGTTACCTATATTCAGTTCTAGTTAGCAATATTTAGAATTGGATAACAAAACCAAATTCCATATTTGTGAGAAAATAGTGAGTTATTTGGATTGACATTCTTTTCTTATAATGTTATTTGAATTGAAAATGGTGTTGGCTTAGTGCCAACCTACCCAATGCTTATCTGTAATAAACAATAACCTGCTAAATGCATTACTTGTGAGACTCGTGTCATGAATAGAGGTTGGAAAATATTTTTATATTTAAATATTAGCACCATATGTGCTTCAATTCTATACCAAACATGCAAACACTATATCAACTATGAAAATATTGCTAGATAATAATGTAAATGTGTTTGCTAGAATTTTCCATGCCATTAATCTGTGTTTAAAACTTGTGTTGCATTTTTTATGGTGACTTGGAATGATAAATTGGTGCTACTTTGGGTAATCAATCTAAATTCCATGTAATTTTCATTAAATTCAATGCCATACAATTATGTTGTCAAAAAAATGTGTTAGATATATTTTTACAATGCCAAAGTATATTTCAAATGCCATGTTGAATGTATTGCCCATATGTCATACTATAGTTTGGCATCAAGATTGCATGCATGTAATTTGAAGTCCAATGCCATAATAAATTAGCACCAAACACTATCATGCAAACACTTTTCAACACCATGCACAATGCCATGTGGAAATTATCAAGATTACGTGCATGCATTTATAGTCCAATGCCCATATTATCCAATGCCATAATAATGATATGTCTAAACCATACAATGAGATAATTTTAATAAAGATTAATATACGTGAAATTTGAAGTAAGATATCAATGTAAATAAAATTGGATATGATAAATAATAGAATCCCTTTAATGAAAAAATATATTTATTAATAAATATATTAAAATATATAAATTGATAGCAATTTCAATAAAATTAATTATAAATGTTAGGGTGGAGGTGTGTCATTATTGGCCAAATAATGCCACACCTATATTCACAATAATAAATAATTAATTATAATAAAGATATTTAAAATAAAATATTTTTAATCCCCTTCTATAGTTTTGACACTTCATCTTTATAACAATTGATCATAATCATCTGGTGGGAATCCCCTGGATCATTCCTCCCCACTAAGAGATTTTAACCCTCTAAAAGTTTATTTAATTATCAACTAGGTAAGGGTATTTTTACCTCACTTTAATGATTTCCATCCATATTTCCTTATTTAGATGCATTCCTTTCAAACCAACATGAAGATATTTTATATCACCCCTTCATGTAGTTATGGTTTTTTGGTCAATAATAACATCTTCCTACAACTCATGAAGAGACTCAAGAGAAAAATCATCAACATTAGGAACTTGAATGCCATCATCTTGATCCATGATCATAGGAGGTTCATATAATTTCAATTTTTACACATTAACCATTGAATAAATATGCATATAAAAAGGCAAATCCAATCAAAAATCATTTGTACCAATCTTTTAAAAATTTCTAAAAGGACCATACCTGATTGGTCTTAATTTTTTGCCTTCACCTTTTAGTATTTCCTTGCTAATGTGAAGCCAAACTTGATCATCCACTTTGAATTGATGATCAACTCTATGTTTATCATTCCTATGCTTGAATTTAGCTTGGCTCTTCTCCAACTATTCTTGAATAAATTTATGAATCATCTGAATTCTTTGAATGAACTCTTTAGCCTTCTCGACATCACTATTTCCATTCACCACTGAGTTAGATTATTTTTCAAAAGTGAAGTCCAAAGGAGACTTAGGAAAATAACCAAAATAAATTTAAAAAAGGAGACTTTAAAGTAGAAGAATATAAATCATAACTATAAGAATATTACATGTAATATAAATGTTCATCCCATAAGTTAGGATGTTTACCATAATACCCCCTGAGTAAATGTACCACTATTTGGTTGACCACTTTTATTTGTCCATCGGTTTGTGGATGAAAGGTTGTTCTTTTCTTTAGCTTAGTATCCATCAAGTCCCATAAACTTGACCAAAACTTATCAAAAAATAGAGCATCATGATTATATATAATAGAAGTGGGTAACCTGAATTGGATCCAAACATTTTTGAAGAACAAATGTGTAGTATACTTGCTTGTAATTTATTCCGTACAAGGAACCAAAATACACATTTTTCTAAACCTATCCACAACTACATATAAATAATCATGGTTTCTTCATGACATAGGTAAACCTCCTACAAAATCCATAGAAATACTTTCCCAAGTACAGTTAGGAATAGGAAGAGGTGTATATAATCCTAACTTTTGATTGCTAGGTTTACCTATGGAATAAATAATATAACCTTTAATATATTTAGATATATATTTTGTCATATGGTACCAATAAAAATATCTTTGTAACTGTGCAACTATATTACCAATGCAAAAATGACCTAAAATAAGAGAAGTGTGAGCTTCTCTAATCATGTGAACTCTCTCATCCTATGGAATACATATTTTCAAGATGATATAACATTTAGTTATGCACATGATAGTCAAATATTTTTACCAATTTACCATTTATCAAATATTCAAATACATCCTTAAAATCAACATCTCTAGCATATTGTTCCTTATAGTTTTCATTAACAAAAGGACTATGTTGTAAAATAGTAGATGTTATAATAGGAGGTATAGAAAGAATATATGAAACCTTATTATGTGTTCCATTTTTATACCTTATAACAAGATGGAATTGTTAAAAAAATCCCATTTATTAAAAGTGTCATGATTTTTGCAACTTGGATTATGATTGAAGATAATGCAAAGGCTAATGATACGTATGGATGATTGTCTCTTTTCCCATCAAAAAGTGTTTTCACTTTTTCACACTATTCACCAAAGAATATAAATCTTTATCATAATTAGGATAATTTTTTTCCACACTTTTAAAGGTTTTCGAATGAAAACACACTAGTTTTTATTTTTACATTAGTACTACCCCCATTGCATACCCACTAACATCAATTTTTATCTCAAAATATTGTCATAAATTAGGAAGTGCAAGAATTAAGGTTGTACTTATCTTTTCTTTCAGGGTATTAAATTTTTTTTCATGATTTCCTCCCCATTGAAATACTTTCTTAACACTTGTTAAAGCATGTAAATGATATGCAATATAAGAGAAGTTAGCAATAAATTTTATCCAAAATTGAATTTCTCTGAGAAACCTTCTAGCTTTCATTGCATTATTAAGCCTTGGCCAATTTACTATGGCTAAAACTTTTTTAGGGACTATTTTTATTGAACCATTCCCTACAACATAGCCTAAGTAAACTAAATATGTTTTTTCAAATTCACATTTTGACATCTTTAAAAATAGTTTCTCCTTTTGCAAAGTATCTAGGACTTTCCTTATGTGTTTAAGATGATCTTCCCACATGTTACTAAATATTAAAATGTAATCCAAGTACACAATTATAAAATCATCCAAAAATGGTCTTAACACATCACTCATAACCTGTAAAAATGTAGTAGGGGTATTACAAAGCCCAAAAGGTATAAAAAGCCACTCAAATTTCAACCATGATTTTATTCAAAGCTCATAAGTCCATGCACATCTACCATGTACCATCCTTATTTAGTACCAAGATAATAGGTGAACCACATGGAGAGGTACTTGGCTGAATGAATCCTTTCTCAAGTAAATCCATCACTTGATTATTTATGTCTTCATTCTGTACTATTGACAACCTTTACATGCCAATATTAGGGAGAGAGGCATCCTTCTATAATTGAATCTCAAGTTGAATTTCCCTCTTAAGGGGTGAATCTTGTGGTTTTTGAAAAACACCACCACTGTATTTAGAAATAATCTTTTCTATTTCAAATTGATGTTTAGCATCAAAATCCTCTAAGGCCTTAGATTTTTCATTATCTTGGCTTTTACAATCATGAGAACAAAACTTTTACTTGAGTTTACAAGTCTTTTCATTTATCCTATAGAAATAAGAGTCAAATTGGATTTAAAATGATGGATTCTTACTATGTACTCAATCCCATACTTTATAAGCACATATTTGTTATCTTCTCTATAAAATATTTCCTTTCTATCATATAAGTAAGGACTACCCAAAAAAATTCCATAAATATCCAAAGGGACTACATCTAGCTCTGCTTCATCAATGAATTTAGAAGTAATAACAAACTTGAAGGTGAATGTTTTTGTCACCTAAAATTTTTCATCATCACACACCCATCTTAAAGGACATGGTTTTGGATGTAGCTTAGTTTTCAGTCATAAATTTTTAACAACCTTTTCAGAAATAAGATTATCTTGTGATCCACTATAAAAAAGAGTATATATTTTAGTATGATTAGATATAAATCTTATGTGGAAAATCTCATTTTTTTTCTTTTAGCATGTTTATATTTATTTTTAAAAGATGAATAAATAAAAAAAGGTTTAGTTTTATAAGATGAAGAAGTTAAACCTTGCGGACCCATGGTAGTCACCTTTGTTTCATCACCAGAATCTGATCCCAAGTCCTGTTGAACCACAACATTAGCCTTCTTTATCTTTTTATTATAGAACCTATTTGGCTTGAGTTTTGGATGGAGTTTCTAATACTTATCCTCATCATGATTCTTATTTCAATTATTATAGAAAGGTTTTCCTTCCTCTTTCTTAATAGTGTAAGTATACTTACCCTTATCCTTTCCTTTACATTTACCTTTGTTTTCAAATGGCTTGAGAGATTTATTTCCATATCCTTCCTTGGTCATCTTACCCCTATATTCCATATGGGTAGCTTTCACATAGATTTTATCAAGGTTATAAGGACTAAACATGAGAATAATATGCCTCAAATAGCTATGCAAACCTCTAACATATTTCAGTAATGTTTCTAGACTATACAAAGGAATGCCTAACATGAATGCCTAACATGAATGCCTTATTTCTAAACTCATAAGTATAATTTTTCACAATATGACCTTTATTTTGTCTTAAAGTGTACAAATCCATATTATCTTGTTGCATATAACCCAAAAGATAAAATTCATTTCTCTACTCAGAAATAAAATCATTCCAAGAGGAGATTACATTACTATTTTCCTTTAGATCCTCCTGAATATTAATCTCCCACTAGATAAGTGTTGTGCCACTAATACTAAGAGTATCCAACTTAATTTTTTCTTCCTCACTGAGAATATTCTACATCCTAAAATATATCTCAATTTTCGTGATCTAGTTATCTAATTTTTTTGTACTCAGCTCACCATTATAAACTGGCAAATAAAATTTAACATCTAATTTCAAGTGTGGGATAGTTTTACCATCTACAAAGGAGGAGGATTTCTTAGAAGTTGAAAGAGGAATTTATTCTCTCTCAATATTATATTCCTTCTCCTTATTTCATTCCTCATACATTTTGTTTACCATGTTTTTTATGCTAAGGAAAGCACGCTAGAATTCTACCTTAGACATATATGCTTTAATACTTGACAACTAATTTGCATGTCTTGCATCAATATCAAGATCAAAATCTACAATTTCTCCTTCACCATGTCTTGATTTAGAATTGGTTAACATATAAGACTATTACAAATTCTAGACAATGGTATATGGCCTTGATCACAGGCTGTGATACCAAACTGATACAAAAATCCAAGTTTATAAAAAAAAATTATAGTCTACTTAGATTGGATTAAAAATGAATACTAAATTATAATTTACCTTTAATTAAATATGAAAGTTTTCTTTTTAAAATTTCCCTAATTTAATTATGACAATGAAAGAATTTATGATCACAAAGAATAAATTAAAAAAAAGACACAAAATATTTGTTTATGGGGTTCACCAAATGGCTACATCCCTGGGTCCACTTTATGAGTGTTTATATCTATTAAAAACTCTTCGATAATAATTAAAAATATCTCTAAGTATAATAAAATTCTTCCATACTAGATATCTTCTTGGGCAATCAAAATACACCTTTGAAGGTTCATGCTACCTTTATAAACTAGATATATCTCTATCTATAAATTCCATCTGTGCAGAATCACTACATTGTGCCAAAATATTATTAGCCCTATAAAACCCCTTTCAGTTATATATTTCTCAATGCATCTTTGGTATTGGCTAGGTACTAACCAATTTCCCAAATTGGGCTTCTATTTCAACAACATGATTTTGGATTTTTGGTACTTCCCCAGCCTTCACATATTAGTTGATTGTTACCTATATTTGGTTTTGGTTATCAATCTCTGGCATTGGATATCAAAACCAAATTCCATATCTATGAGCAAACATTGATTTGTTTGGATCAACATTCTTTTCTTATAATGTCATTTGCATTGAAAATGTCATTACCTTAGTACCATCTTACCCAATGCTTATCTAAAATAACCAACATCCTGATAAATGTATTATTTGTGACTCATGTCATGAATAGAGGTTGGAAAATATTTTTATATCTAAAGATTAATTCCATTTGTGCTTCAATGCTATACCAAACATGCAAATGTTATATCAACTATCCAAATACTACCAGCTAATAATGTACACATGTTTGCCAAAATTTTCCATGCCATTGAGCTATGTTTAAAACCTATGTTGTATTTTTTATGGTAACTTGGAATGATAAATTAGTGCCACATTGGGTGATGAATCTCAATGCCATATAATATATATTAAATTCAATGCCATATAATTATACTATCAACATAATGTGTTAGCTATATTTTTACAAATCGAAAGTATATATTCAATTCCATGCCAAATGTATTGCCCATATGCCATATTGCAATTTGGAATAAATATTGCATGCATGTGATTTGAATTCCAACACCATAATAAGTTAGCTCCAAACATTATCATGCAAACACTTCTCAATGTCATTCCCAATGCCACATGCAAATTATCAAGATTACATGCATGCATTTATATTTCAATGCCCATATATTTTGAATATATTTGAGCATAATAAATTTTCACCAAAATAGTTTAGAAATAATGTTCATGGCCTCTCTATTTATAGATTTTTGAGATTGATTAGAATTAACCTGAACCATCCATCCTGAGATTGAGATGTGTGGTTGAGGATTAATTAAATTTTTATAATTAAGTTTATAATTATCCTCATCATGACATTGGAAGAAGGGGAAATTAAGATGCATGGAGGGCATCATGGAAGGCATTGATGAGGCATGGAGGGCATCATGGAAGGCATTGATGAGGCATGGAGGGCATGAATCCTAATATTTATGGCATTTATGGCCCAGAGATGTCTTCCCAAGAAATGAAGTCACTTGATGATCCAGATATTCAATATTCATTTCTAAAACAAATTATTCAATAAGTTTCCATGGAATTATTTAGTAGGCTCTAATTTGGTTTAATTATCTCTTAAGCATGTTTAAGCACTTTGTGCACAAATTACTTGAATTAATCAGAATGCCTTGTTATTGGTCAAAAATTTGATTACATTGGAATTGGAAGGAGATGTCAGATGCATTGGATCCATTATCTCATTTAAGATGTTACCAATAACAAATAACAAATGCACGTGTCTTGTGTAAGAGATTTGATAGAAAAGAGCAATCCAAAGCACCTAGGTGCAAAATTGGCATTTTGACTCAAAATGATCTAATCATAGTTAGCTAGCTCATAAATTGCATTACCCCATTTAGGGATACCTTGGCTAAAATTGGCACTTGAATATGTCAATTTCACATTATTTATCATATTTTAGTGTTTTTAGCCCAAATTGTGCATTTTGGATGGAAATTAGCCAAAAGCTTGATTGGAGGTTATCGGTGGCCAGATTTAGGTGTCTATAGTTTGCCCTTATTTGGGAAGGCATTGCAACCTATAAGCATAGTAACATATTCTCAAAGAATGAAAAGGCCATGTATGCCTATAACTATAATGATGATAAACTAACTGTATGATGCCCCCTTGATGGAATGGTTGGCACAAGTAGGTCAATAAATGATCCATCAAAAAGAAAGAAGCAAAATGAGGGGACCAAAGAAAGGAAAGATGATGGGTTGAAAATATAATGATACTAAAAAATTAGTCAAAATCATTAAGAATGTAAGTGTGATGGTGTACAATGGTGTTCCCAAAGGCAGTTATAAGTATTGTACCCTGATAGTGGCAACATGGTATGATAACACAATGATTTACCCAAAGGTGATTATAATCATTGAGAAGATGGAGCTACCCCTATTAGGATAGACAAAAAAGATAATAACATGCCCCTATATAGGTATAAAAAGTAAAGTGGTGATAATATAATGATTTTCCCAAAGATGATTATAATCATTTAGAAATGTAGGTGGGACAATGTGCAATAATTTACCCATAGGCGGTTATAATCATTAGACCCCAATATGGAAAACATGATAAAATTGGTTGAGGATGATGACAACTTAACATAGAAGCTAATGATGAATTAAAACAACCTACTAGTAGGGAGATGCTCATCCAAACTAATAAAGGTTAAAATTCTTTCATGGTTAATTACTCTATTTGAGATATGATTGGGATAGAATCGAGATGTTGATGTTGAAGAGATGTTGCTATTGCTAAATAGAATTTTTCAAGATGAGTATTTTTGTATCATGTGTTGGTATGCATCATGGTATAACATCATGAGGACTTGGCCAAAATATGCATAAGTATTGACTCCCATAATCCAATTCTCAATAAAAAAAACAATGCACCAATGATAGAAACCATGATTACAATGTAAACATATTAATATGGATGGATTTAAGTATAAGTGTGGGAAAGTAATCACCCAATGAACACACATAAACTAAATCAAGGCAATAATACTAAAATAAAACAAATAAACACTCAAAAGAAACCATATGAACATTGCCCCTAGAAAATAGGTGACAACCTTAATAAATGAACAAAATGGGGAAAATAGAAGAAAAATAAGGGGGTGGCCGAGGTGTCTCCATATGCACTAGGAAAGTGGATACTTCCTACATAGTTTCATGGATATAATATCCAATAAAAAACTTTAGGCCAAATGTGGTTCTCCCAGGGAATGGGAAGAATGTGATAGCTGATGAAAACAAACAGAATGGATGTGATAGAAGAAGAGGAATGGTCTTGTAAAATAGTAAGTATGTGAGAGAAAAGGCAAAAAAGGATGGGGAAACAAAATGACCAGTGATTTTCTTGTAACTTAGTAAGGGTTCCTATAATCTTTAAGGCAAAGAAGTGGTCAATGTTTTTGTTCTTTTCTAACAATTTTTCAAATGTTTTTAGAATTTTTTGAAGTATCTCAACTCAATCAAGAATGATAAGACATTTAAATGGTTCAATATTGCAAAATGGTGAGAGAATTTAAATTAAGGTTGCTCTTAAAATGGTGAGAGTGTGGCTTAGGTTGCTCACAAAATGGCAAGAGTGTGGCTTAGGTTACTCACAAAATGGTGAGAGCATGGCTTAGGTTGATCATAAAATTGTGAGAGTGTGGCTTAGGGTGACTAAGCTGACCTCAATAAGTATGTATCATTGCCTACATAGTCCTAGAGTAGGACCTCAAGTCATTGTATTTCTTCCCTAACAATAGAAGAATTTGACTAGTCTAGCAGTCAATTCAAATAAAATAGGCATAATTGGTAAAAAGGCATAGCATGACATAAGAAGTGGAAAGTTGGTATGTCAAGGTTCAATGTTACCCCTAGTTTACCCAAAGGTGATTATAACTAGGACACAACAACATAGATCAATGGTACTAATTTCCCAAAGGTAGTTATAATTAGTAGCAAGACTAGTGGTAAGAAAGGAATAACAAATAAAGGATGCAACTACCAAAACTTTTATCACACTATTGTAAAATATGATCTCTATCTAAAGTACTTGAACCAATTAATGAAATTTATTAGATATCTTGATGTGTAAAATTCATAACGAATGGAAAAAAACCAAGGTCAAATTGGCTAAGATTTAGAACATACTGGGCCGATAGGTCAGAAGCAAAAAGTGGATAAAGCAAAAGGGATAGAAAAGGATGATATTTGTACAAATAAGAATAGTGATAAAATGGTATAAATAAAATGGTCCTTATAGAAAATACACCTTAGTGCTAAAGCATAGTATGACTTGAGATGAATAATATTCATCGGATCAGGAAGTTCATCTCTATCTAGTGTGGCAAGCCTGTATGCTCCTGATCCATAATCTATAGTAATGATGAAATGCCCTATCTAGTTTGGTTTGAATTTCCCTTTATTCTTCTTCTCATCTGTGGTATTATTTTGGTTTTATTTAAGAGCAAGATCACCAAGTTCAAATTTTTGATACTTAACATGCTAATTATAGTGGCCTTTTAGTCAGTTCTAATATGCTTGAAGATTTTTGAGTATGATTGTGTATTTCTCATCAATTAGGTCTAGCTCTTGTAGGTGAGTTACTTGATATTCGTGATCATCTAGGACATGCTTGAAAGAGATGCATATTGAAGGCAATTCAACCTCAATGGGAAGGATGGCTTCAGTACCATAAACAAGTGAGTATGGAGTGGCTCTTGTAGAGGTATGATGATGGTATGGTATGCTCAAAGGGCAAGAAATATTTATAGGTGCCAATCATGACTGGCATCATTAAAAATCTTTTTGAGAATATTGATAATGGTTTTGTTGGATGCCTCAGCTTGGCCATTACCTTGAGGGTAATATGCTATAGAAAAATGTTGTGATGTTATATTCGGTACATAGCTAGTCTACATCCTTATTCTTGAATGATTTTCCAGTATTGGATATAATATCAGATGGGGTACTGTAGTGGAAAATGAGATGGTTGAAGATGAATTTGGAAATTTGCTTTCCAATCACGTAAGTGAGGGGTATAGCTTTAACCCACTTAGTGAAATAATTGGTGGTGGTAAGGATATGATTATGTCTATCAGATGAAGTGGAGTTGATCTTCCCAATTAGGTCAAGTCTTCATGTAGAAAATGGCCATGGTGTCAACATTGGTTTCAAATTTTTGACTAGGGCGTGAATCAAATTAGCATGCCATTGATATTTGTCACACTTTTTTATATATGCAGTGGCATCTGCATCCATTATGGGCCAATAATAAATAGTACGTAAGAGATTTTTAGATAGTACTACCCCACTAGAATGAGCTCCACATACTCTATGAAATTCTCTTAATGCTAGTGTAGATTCTACTAAAGTTAAACAATGAAGAAGAGTTCCATCAAAATTATGATAGTAAATGGTAGATCCAAGTAGAGTATAACAAGTGAAATGATGAATGAAGGCTTTCATTTTTTTTAGAGAGGTTAGGTGAGAGAACTTGGTCATGAAGGTAGTTGTAAAGTTTTGAGTACCAGATAGAATTATGAGCAACAATATCACAAATCATTACAACAATTGAAGGTTCATGAGCTGATGCTAACAAATTCTTGAAAAGGAACTAATACTCTCTAGCTTTGTCTATTTATCAAATTAGAGAGCCAATAGTAGCCATGGTGTCTATAGTTCTATTATTATCCCTTGGTATGTGCTCAAACTAAATGTTGGTAATTGGTTTCTTAACAGTGTCGAACATGGATTTATATGGAACTAGCTTGTCATCTTTGGTCTATAAATGATCTATGACCAGATTGATGATTAACTGAGAATCACCATAACCTTAGGGATGAGATATGTTTTAATGCACTACATATGAAATTATTTCAACAAGCACTTCATACTTCACTATGTTGTTTGTATAAGAAAAGTTAATTTTGAATGATTTAGGGATGAGATCCCCTTGTGGTGTAATAAATAATAGGCCTGCCCCCAATCCATGTGCCTTAAATGAACCATAAAAATACATCTTCTAAGGCTTCTCCTCAAAGGGTTTGTCAATGATGGTCATTATTGATTCATTAGGAAATTAAAATGTGAGTGACTATGTGTCTGTGAGAGGTGCTTCCACAAGTTGATTTATAAGAAATTGTCCCTTGATTACCTTCTGATTGACATACTCTATGTCAAACTCATTGAGAAGCATGATGAATTTATCCATTCTACCTTGCAAAGCTAATTTCTATAGTAGATACTTGAGTGGATCTACTTTTGAAATGATTGTGGTCTTATTATTCAACATGTAATGGCATAGTTTTTTAGCTATGAAGACCATGGTCAAACAAGATTTTTTAATAGGTGAATAGCTATGTTCATATGTAACCAAGGTATGCCTTAGATAGTACACAACATGCTCTTTTATATTGTCATCATGTTGAGCCAAGAGTACCACCAGAACATGGTCGATAGCTAATAAGTATAACAAGAATGGATTTCTTGGAATAGGAGGTAATAAAACAAGCAAATTAACAAGATAGTATTTGAGTTGTTGATAAGTTATTTGGCAGTGATCATCCCAATGAAATGGAACTCCCTTATTCAAAAGGTGTGTAAATGGATGGCACTTGTCTTCTAACAGAGAGATGAAGCATTGAATTGACTGGATCTTACCTTGAAAACTATAGAGTTACTTTAAATTGGTTGGTGGTGGCATCTCAGTTATAGCATGGAATTTAGTCAGATTGAATTAAATACCTATATGAGACATGATGAAGCCAGGTAATTATCTTGAATTTATATCAAAAACACATTTCTTTGGAGTGAGTCAAACTTTGTCCTCCTGTAATCTTTCAAATATCTTACATTGTACTACTAGATGGTCAGCCTTGGTTTTGGATTTTCCTAATATGTCATTGACATAGTCTTCAACAATATCATGCATCATATCATGGAATATTAGAGTCATGGATATTTTATATGTAGCTCTAAAATTCTTAAGGCCAAATGGCATTACCTAATAATAAAATTTTCCCCATGGAGTGATGAACGCTCTTTTATGTTGGTCTTTTAGTGCTATTATGATCTAGTTGTATCCTAAAAATCCATCCATGAGTGAAAGCATTTCATAACCTGCCATGGAGTCAAATGATTATGTCAATATTAGGCAAGGGAAAATCATATTTAAGATAATCTTTGTTGATGTGTCAAAAATTAGTACAAATTTTGATTCCTTCAAGCTTTTTACTAACAAGTACCATATTAGAGATCCATTTTGAGTATTCAATGGATTGGATACATCCTACTTCTAAGATTTTTTCCAACTCTTTCTTTACCATTACAATAATGTAAGAATTCATCTTATGTAGATTTTGTTTTACTAGTTTGGTATCAAGATTAATCACAAGGTGGTGCATAACCAAGGTGGGATCTAAACCTAGTATGTCAAAATAAACCCATGAAAAGATATCTATAAATTCTCTCAATAGAACTGTAAAGACATCATGTTCCTCATCAATGAGGGATGTGCTTACTTTTATCCATTTCAAGTTTGATGGAGTCCCAATATTTACCTCTATTGTATCTTTGACTAGAAGGGTCGAATCATCTTCTAGGATAGTAGGCAATGACTTGAATTATTGGATTATGTCAGGGTCCTCTGTTAGGACTTACTCTTCAACTTATCTTAGGCATGATGAATCTAAGTCCCCTAATGGGATATCTAGCCATGTGACAAAAATGGTCATAAATTCTTGAAGAATTTGATAAAATACTTGTTGTTTCTCAAAGTTGAACTTGGATCCATAGGCAAGTTCATTGTTGGTGGTCTCTTGGTCTAAATTCAAAGAAGAATGAACACCCCTGTCTAATGGCACCTGAAATAGTTTTTCACCACTAGACTGGCCATTATCTTTACTTTTTTACTTGGTTAAAAAGTGCCTTAAGGAGGCTTTCACTTTGGGACCTCAATGTTTTACTTATTTGATTTTGGCTAAGGGTGTTCACTTGCTCTCCAAAATAGGTTGTAAGATCCAATGAAATTGAGAATCCTATATTGTGATCTCCAAATCATAGAAAGCCTCATCATTTTTGAACTCATCAATTGGTAGGCTGGATTCTTTTTGGTCCCAATCTAGTAGTTGGGGATAATATAATGGCAATGGGTTATAATGAATGACCAGGGTAAGGGTAATAATGACATTTTTATCAAACAAGTTGGTTTTAGCTAGGTCATCAAAGGTGAGGCTATGATCAGACTCTACTTTGTTTTTGACATCATCATCACTAGTTGCTAGTGATGGAGTTTGAATAATATATGTTGGGTCACCCATAGGCTATTTAAATCCAAGTCCATAAGGTCTTTTATACTTAGTCATGTAAATTGGCTTGATGATTCCTTGATAATTTGATCTAAGGCCTCTTCATTTATAATTGTGATACTCCATGATCCTATTGGGAGTAGGATACATTGCATTTTTATAATAATTAGCTTGGTTTTCATTGTATAACCATGATTCTTCCCCTTTAAGAGGGTCAAGTTCTAGGTCAGATGCTGACAAAAATGTGATAGGTCCCTTATCTTTGTTCCTTTGTTTCTAATGTATGTGTGGAGTGACTTTAGATCACCTAAAGGTTTTTGGATTCTGAGGAAGATTGGAAATATGAAATGTATCATGGGTCACATACTCTCATGGTCTATTATTTGAAATGGTGAAATGATTAGAAGCTTCAAGAGGTGGCATGTGGGAAAGGGAATCCAAGGTATTATGATCTATGTAATTATCTGATGAAGGATCAATAAGTATAGCATTTCATTTATCCTATTTGGAAATCAGATTCATGTCATACTGATAATTGTAGCTTTGAAATTTGGCCTCAAGATGTTTTTAGTGTTTATATGGGTGTAAATCTCTTGGAATATTCACTTCCATCGCTGAGTGGGAAAAATTGATACATTGGTGCAACATTGATGGAACTCCATGAATCTCATGTAACCAAGGCCTACCTAGAAGCATATTGTATGATAAATCAAGATCAAGCCCATGGCAAAGTGTATCATGGGTCAAAGTCCCAATGATAACTAGAAACTTAATGGTGCCTTGTGATTATTTTTCCTAATTTTCATAGGCTTTAATGGTTATTATTTTTTGATAGAGATCTACCATTGTGTACTTGAGAATCTTAATGAGCTTTAGATATACTATGTTGAGGTCTGATCCATTTTATAAAAGGACATATTTCACTTTATGCCATATTATATAAACTTCTATATATAATGGATTATTATGGAGTGGGCTAAGTGAAGACATGTCACTTTAGTTAAATGTGACTTATTGGACGAGAGCTAGGTGTCCAACCAAAGATTGAAATTTATCAGGGGATATGCCACTAGCAATAGTGGATTGGGTCAAAAACTCATTCAGGATGTTCTTATGGATTACTAGCATTCATAGCAAATCTAAAATAGAAATTTCTATTGGTATCTTTTGAAATTATTATACAATATCAAACTTATTATTTTGGTCAGTAGTGAATGATGTATTCTGAGGCTAAATAATTGGTTGGATGACAAGCAAAGTGGTGGATGGTTATGAGCTTGGGATAGTAATCTTTTACCTCTAAGTTGTGATTTCATAATTAGTATTAAATATTGGACCATTGTTTCTAAAAACATGTTGGGAATGGTGTTAGACTAGATAAGACAAGTCTTGGTTGCCAGTGCACTCATATGTGGTCATGTGGTAAGGACAAGTTATCGATATAAGGTCTAAAAGGGGAAGTCCTAGTTTGTTGATTTGCTTGTATGCACTCCTAGGTCAAAGAAGGATTATCCATGTAATGTGGTTGAATGTTGTTATTTAGCAATGGTCTAGGTTGATTAGTGCTTGGTCTAGGATTAATGGAGATGGTATTAATGCTACCCCCTAAAATATGACCTACAACCATGTTATAGTCATGTGAAATTGCAAGGTAGTTTTGTTGGTTGTTACTATTTTGACCTTGGTTTTGTCCATTTTTCTATCATTGTGGGTTCTGATATTGATTTTGTTGATTCTACTAGTTTAACCTTTGATTTTGATGCTACTAATTTTATTTATGCACTAGTTGTTGTTGTTGTTGTTGTTGTTGTTGATTGTTCTACTACTATTGATTGTTATGTCTAGGAAAGAGGTTTTGATAAGTCCCAAGAGTTTGATTGGAAGTGAAAGCATAATTATCCAATATTATCTCCCCATTCTCCAACATATTCTCAATCAAATACTTGATTTGGACACATCTTCATAGATTATGCTTGTTGACCCGATGATAGTCATATAATTTATTTTCAAGGTACCAATCAAGATAGGGAATGCCCTACAAATAATGTTTTGGTATAGGCCAACTAATTAGATTAGCGATAGAAAGCTTGTGAAATATAAACTTAAAAGGTTATCCTAGGTCACTAAAGACATGATGTGTATGCATGATTCTCGTAGGAGGAGGGGTTTCCAATAGTAAAAGCTACTTTATTTGTTGTGCAGGTCTTGATTTTTGTGCTTACGACATTGGTTGGAGAGGTTTTTAGGTAGGAGTAAATTGAAAATGTGGTGTAGATGATGTTTGAACCATTTGGACATGATGAGATTCAGTTACTCCATTCCCCATAACATTCTTATTATAGTTAAATTACTTCAATCTTTCTTGGTTATTAGCATGTGCCAGTTGTGATACTTGTGCTTGAATGGGATGTTGATTTTATTCATTTGTCTGATTGGTACCTTGATTTTGATTAGTTGAATTAATCTTGATGAATCCTCTATTGATGAGTGCTCACTCAATCAACAAGCCTTTATCAATGATTTCCTTGAAATTATGTGCACAATGTAGCTCTAGATGATATGATATCTCACTATGCAAATTTTTGGTAAACATAGAAGCTAATTGTTTATCTAATAAACTATGGGTGAAACATCTTGTAAGGGCTATCCATCACTATAGATAACTTGAAAAATGCTCACCATTTTTTTTATTTGCTTACATTAAGTCCACTAATGAAATCTCATGCTCAAGATTATAGTAAAAATGTTACACAAACTTATCAGAAAGATCATTAAAATTTGTCACTAAATTTTTGGGCAACTTTAAAAACATCTCCAAGGCTTTTCCATCCAAGATCCTTGGAAACAACAACAAAAGGTATATGTCATTATATGTCATTGGTTGACATGTGACAAATAATTCAGTTAAATGGGCCTTAGGGTCGCCTTTTCCTTTGTATTTGTTGAATTTTGATGGTTCGTATCATGGAGGAAATGGTATCTACAAATACTCCATGTTGAATGGATAAGAACACATGTCATCCAATTTGAAAATTTTAGTCTATTTCTTACCTTGAATGGCAACAATTGCATCCTTCATCTGTTGAAATTCTTGGGATAGGAAACAAGAAGGATTATTGGTTTGAGGGAGAATATTGGTTTGGATAAATGGTTGGGAGGTCAAAAGTGGGACACTTTGACTAGGGTATGATGGAAATACCTATTGGGGCATATTGGTTTGGTTGGGGAATGGACAAGGAATATGTATACATGGTTTAGGATGTACTTGAAATTACATATTTGGTTGTGTGATATTCTAGTTTGGGTTGGCAATAAAGGTTTGAATTGGAGAATTTTATGGTTGGGATAGAGGTATATAGCTATATTATTCCTATTATGGTTGAAAAAGGACATGCCACTAACTAATTGAACCTTGTTGAGTGGGAAATTATGGACCAAGATCCTGTCTATGGATCTATGGCACATTTTGAACATTTGGTTATCTAGTAGGTATTTGAGAAACATGGGAACCTCCTTATTACATTAATCCCTATGGGGAAGTGAAAATAGGTTACAGATTCAGCATGTCACTGTCCAATATTTCCACATTATTGACTAGTCACTGCTTGGTTTTGGATTAGCATATTAGTTTGTGACTAAAGAGGTATGTTGTCATTCCCTAGTGAGGTAGAACATTAGTTGCCCTTGATTGAGGTGGCAATGTATTTATCCTTTGTTGTGTTGATACACAAGATCATGCCTACTATTATAGAATAATACTCATTACTTATTGAGGAGGAGTAGGATTCATCACATTTTATCATTGAGGCATGGCATTAGCCATTGTTTGACTACCTAATCCCATAGGTTATACACTTGAGAAAGCATCTGGTTGAGTTTGGGATGTAGAAACTCCTACTCCTTGGTATGATGATCTAATCATGATATTAACTATAGGCACATGTGTTGGTTAGTTTTTTATGCATTAGTACCACTTTAATCAGGATTGGATGTTTCTTACACATTATCCACTATGTTTGGCTCACTATTCTATGTAGAGATTGAAGACACTTCTTCAATAATGGGTATATGCATCAAGTTATCTACCGAAGTAGTTTGCATGAATGGGTTGGAACTCATATTCTCTTATATAGTTAACTCTATCAACACTCTTATTGAAGGAACTAAGTCAATAAGAGGTTTACTCATTATCTTCATCTAATAAAAATTTTGTGCTAGATTTAGATAAGTTTGATATGCTATCTGCATTTGGTTAAAGTGATCTTCCATGATGTTTTTGCCTTGATTAGATATATTAGAGTCTTGATACGTTGTTTGGACTAAAACCATAGGATTTCTAGAAGAAGCCTATTGATTGTAAATGATATTGTGGGGACTCTTGTTAGGCTTGGTAAATTCTCATGGGGGAAGTCTATTGGAAACTTGGCTCCTAACTCTATGGAACTAACCAAAATCTCATCTTTGTTCTCTAAAAAATTCCACTAAAAAAAATGGATCATATGTGGAAGCCAAATTAGTATAATATGACTATTGAAGAATTGGCTCATCCATTATGGGTATTATAGTTAGGTATTGTGTGGTTTGTTCTTGGTCTTATTATAAATAAGGTGGTGTGTTAACCAAATAGTTAACCAATGGATCTTGACTTTGTGCCCTTGATTTAGTATTATAAGAGGGATAAGAATCCATCTCATAAGCAATATTATCTATATATGGGTCTGGCACCATTTATTCCTGCACAACTACATTACTAATCCCTGGATTGTACATGAGTCCACTACAAGTGTAGGAATACAAGTTGGGATCCATACTCAATGCTTTACGATAAAAGTTCAAAGAGTTAAACAAACTCTAAAAAGGAAAAAATATAAAACATATGATGTTCCAACTTGGCCTCGATTCGTCAAAAGGATCAAAAGGTTTATGTAAATATGTGTGAGGAAACAAGCTAGCATGAAGTATCTACCATTTCACTGTTCACACAAAGGTAAGAAAGTAAATAGAAAAAAATAAAAATGCAAAACTCTAAGATTGAAGTGTTTCAAATTAGTCTAATCTAGGAATTTAACAGTTGTTAGGTCTTTTGGCTAAACACAGCATCAAAAGCTAGGCTCAAACAAGGCATGTTCTAGGACTCTTGGCCAAATGGTGTCAAAATCTAGACTTTGAAATAGATGAAAGTTTTAATCTAATGGATTTGAAACACTTCTAAAAAATACTAGGAATTTGATTCTTGAACATGAACTTGATCAACTAGGTATAAGGTATGAAACAAAAGGCACTTTAGAGATAGTTTATTTTCTCATAAATAATTATATAAAACTTGGTTATTTTAAATAAGCTAGACAAAAGTGAATAATATAATTGTGATAGATAAAATATCACAAAAGTACACTTGAATTATTCTGAAAATGTAGGAACAAATTTGAACTCTATGCAAGAGGGTCTATGAAACAATATTTGAAATGTTTTGGGTAGTGTAATGATGATACACTACCCAAAAGGTGTGACAAAAAAGTTTGTTTCAAAAACTCTCTATGGCAAAGATAGTTTCCCATAATTTTGACATCATAACACTAATTTTCTTGACTCAAAATATTGTGGTGCATAGACTCAAAGTGCACGTGTTTAGCAAAAAATGGATTAAGTTTATCAAGTGGTGATAATGATCTTGAGTCTAAAACAGCCTTCAACCCAAATTGAAAATTAAACCTAAGTTCCCTCAAGTTTAGTGTAAATGGCAAACCCACTTAACACATCAACCCTATAAACTTATAAGGGTGTAATTCCAAATTTATATTATAAGTGAAGGACTTAAAACAACTTTGGTAAAGGTCTAGACTCAATTGGGCAGCATAACTACACCAAAGTGGATGATATGACTCCCAATTTTTTGATGAAATTTGGACAAGGAAAATTGATGATCTCACATGGAAAGCATAATGCCTCTTTTTTCAAAGGGAAATTAGGACCATGTGTTTTGGTTTGAATTATTTATTTACACCAAGTTCTAACTTCAAACAAGACTTTAATCTAGGACAAGACCAACTAATTAATCTCTCTTAGATCCTAAACTGACAAGGTTGCTTGGTATTGTTAGAATCCATCAATATACATCATTTGATAGGATTTTAATTATTCATCCAAAATTAAATGCACATTATATAGTAGGGTTTTTACACCCCCCTTCTTTCAAATGATAGTACTGTGACATAGACCTTGAGGCACACCTTACACCAACAATATCTGTATAGTAAGGGGGGATTTGTCTAAGATCTAACAAGTTTTTAAACATTTTAGGTGAATCAATTACACAATGATTTTCATGCAAAATAATTTAAAATAAAATCATGGATTTTGGGTCCATATCACTTGGCTTGTTGCAAAAAGGTCTAGTCTTTTTTGCAACCACTACATCTTACTATTCACTCAATGTAGTGCGATGTCCAAAGTGCCACTATGTCTCATGTATAACTCCAATTAGGATCCAAATGAATTCAATTCTAGGAGGTGGAACCCTAGGTCAAAGCTTCCCTAAAGAACTTGTGGGAGCTGATGAAGTCCCCCTCTTAAGCTAGGTTTGCATAAAAATAAAAAAAACATGAAAGTAGAAAGACTTTAGGGTCATTTTCAAGATTACCCAAACTTTTACAAGTTTTTGGGGAGTTCTTTATATGACATTATTTCTAAGCCTTGGACTAGGATACTTGTAATAGGAATGGTGATTTTGATTCTAAGGGTTCCTTAAAGGGGACAAATAGAAGAGCATACATGCGACACCCCTCTTTTTGCCAAACAAAGATTTAAATTAAACAACTAAGTAAATACAAAAACTTGGAAAGGTGAATTCATTTTTAAGCCCAAATGGAAAATGAGGTGGTGTTCATTTGACCCCTTGGTCTTAGTTGTAACTTTGAAAACTAATGCTAAAAACACTTATTTATGCACATTAAATGTTACTTTAAGCACTAAAATAATGTTTCTAATTCATTTTAAGCATGTGAAAGGTTATCTAAACATGTTTTTAGCAAATGCCAAGCTTGGTTCTACAACAAAAATGTTAGCATCTCCTTTAGCCTTGAAGCTCTTTTAGGTTTGAAACAATGAACTTTAAAAAAAGAGATCTTGGGTCTGTGTCTTAAGAAAAACACAGTGACCGACATTGGTTATATAATCAATGGCAGTTACATTTGATAACTGATAATGGTTATCTAACGGACATCGGTTATACCAATGTGATCAGTGATAGCTATCTAATTGATGTCAATTTTACTAACCAATGTTAGTTACTGTGTAAACTTATGGCAAACAAAAAATAGAAAAACAAAGTTAGAAAATCAATTTGCAAGAATTTTAATGATCCAAATGAAGATTTTAAAGCTATAAAATAATCTTCTTCATGTGTGGGATTCTTCTCATCCCACTGGGCATACCATATGTGATCTAGGAATTTGACTCAAAAGAGGATCGTTAGTATGGTGTTAGTTCTAAAATAAAAACAAAATAAAAGAAACACATTAACTGGCATAACATCTCTAGGCCTAGACACTAGGGAGAGCTTAGTTAACAAACATGAATAAAACACACAACTAAAATGCAAAATAAATCTTCTTTTACCTTCCTTGGATGATCCAAAATTCTTTTTTTAGTGTCTTGCTCAGCTTTTACTCATGAAGTCTTCATCAAAGGAAGCTTGGCTACCTCCATCTATCATTGGCACCTTTGGCTTGTACCTTGGCTTGGAATCAATTTGGCATGGTAACACTAGTTGCTTGAAGATTTGTAATCAATTTTGCATAATCATCTCTTTTGAAGATATTTGAGCATAATAATTTTTCACCAAAATAGCTTAGAAATGATGTTCATGGCCTCTCTATTTATAGATTTTTGAGATTGATCAGAATAAACTTGAACTGTCCATCTTGAGATTAAGATGTGTGGTTGAGGATTAATTCAATTCTTGGAATTAAGTTTATAATTATCCTCATCATGACATTATAAGAAGGGGAAAATAAGATTCATATAGGGAATCATGGAAGACATTGATGATGCATGGAGGGCATGAATCCTTATATTTGTGGCATTTATGGCCTAGGGATGTCTTTCCAAGAAATAAAGTCACCTGATGATGCATATATTTAATATTCATTTCTAAAATAAATTATTCAACAAGTTTCCATGGAACTATTTATTAGGTTCTAATTTGGTTTAATTATCTCTTAAGCATGCTTAAGCACTTTGTGCACAAACTACTTGAATTGATCAAAAGGCCTTGTTATTGGTCTAAAATTTGATTGGATTGGAATTAGAAGGTGATGTTAGATGCATTGGATCTATTATCCCATTTAATATGTTACCCAAAACAAATAACAAAGGCACATGTCTTGTGTAAGAGATTTGATAGAAAAGTGCAATCCATAGCACCTAGGTACAAAATTAGCATTTTGACTCGAAATGATCTGATCAAATTTATCTAGCTCATAAATTGCATTGCCCAATTTAGGGATACCCTAGCCAAAATCAAAACTTCAATATGTTAGTTTCACATCATTTAGCATGTTTTAAGGACAAATTGTGCATTTTGGTTAGAAATTAGCCAAAATCATGATTGGAGGTTATCGTTGGCTAGATTTAAGTGTCTACAATAATTACATGTCCATGTTATACAGTGAGATCTTTTTAACAAAGATTAATATACGTGAAATTTGAAGTAAGAGAGTAATATACATAAAAATGGGACATAAGAAATAATAAAATCCCTTTAATATATATATATATATATATATAGCAATTTTAACAAAATTAATTATAAATGTTATGGGTGGAGGTGTGGCATTACTAGCTAGATAATGCCACACCTACATTTGCAACAATAAATAATTAATTATAATAAAGAGATTTAAATTAAAATATTTTTAATCCATTTCTATAGTTTTGCCACTTCATCTCTATAATAATTAATCAAAATCATTTAGTGGGAATCCCCTAGATCAAGATCGTCAATGTATTTTATGAACGGGAAAGGTATAATGATCATTAAAGTCATAAGAAGTCATTTTCTAGATGACTGTCACATTATTTATGTATTGATTGGTTTCTTTTTTTAGTACAGTTTAAATGAACAGGGATATATATATATATATATATATATATATATATATATCCCTGTTCATTTAAACTGTACTAAAAAAAGAAACCAATCAATACTTAAATAATGTGACAGTCATCCAGAATTCTAGAAAATGACTTCTTATGACTTTAATGATCATTATACCTTTCCTGTTCATAAAATACATTGACGAATATATATATATATATATATATATATATATATATATATATATATATATATATATATATATATATATAAGTATGTATATAGTAGGGAAATTATGTGTACAATACATATATATGAATATGTACAAGTACTTATACCTATAGCACATATATTAGTGCATCATGATGCATGTCTATAAGTTATAGTTATTTTTATTGGTAGAGACTAAGTTATAGATTTTTGATGGATGGGAAACTATTTACTTATGTATACAACTTCCTAAAATATAACAAATTGTTTTAACAAAGGACTATAATTTTGTGAGAATTACAGTTGTCTTTATTATGACTGACTACCTATAAATAAGTAGTGTATACATCAAAATGGTAAATTTTATTAATAATTCTTGTAATATACACTTGAATATAATTACAAATATTAGATTATGTAGTCTAAACATAGGATATACTTGGTTGGTATAACCCATACTTGTTTGACTATTATGATATTAGATTTGTGAAATTATAAGATTGGTTGTTCACGATTGAGAAGTGTGTTCATGTGCAATGAACTATGATATTATGGAATTTCATAAAGATTATTTTATTTAAAAACTAAAATCTAAACATATGTTTTACCTAAGTGGTACAAACTATAATTGATATATCTAGAACTCATTCATATGTTTGACAGACTAAATGTATGCATGTTGGTTGTTTTTATGAATATCATTTTTTATGATAGTTAGTAGGACCTTATTTATTCATGATTTAAATCTTCCATTAAACTATAACAAATGATAGAATGGAATATAATATGTTTGAGATAACTAAGACTTTATTGTTATAACTATTTGTTTGAATAAAAGCTTATGTTTTATTTGATTTATAACTACTTTATTATGACAGATTGTGTTCTTAATCAAAATAGTTAAATGTCCCAAAAATAATTATAGTAATTAAAAACTCCAGTTAAATGTCTATTTTACTTGGGTGGTATAAAATTTATTTATTATTTCTATTATGGGATAGATAATAATGTGAGATTCATTCATATGTTTGATGGAATAAATGTATAATTTTTTATTGTTCCTATGCTTAGCATGTTATGTGAAATTATTTATATTAAGTTGTAATATGTATGAATCTATTGGTTATATTATATTATCATCACTGAATGAAGTTTATATGATTGGATTAATTTTGTTGTCAATGTTTCGAGCCACCACTTAGGCTCATCATCAGGACAACTACGATGCCTTAAATATTTGATATAATTAAATAAAATAAATAACTAAATAAACATAAATGATCATCCTAAAGGTGATTGACTCTTTTTAATGATTGGAAATCATGAGCATTTAATTAATAATCCATCGTCCCTATTTAAGTAATTATCATTTTTATTAATTTTGATGGCTTCTCTGATTTGTCTTTTGGACCAGTTGTTATATTATGTTAACCAAATATTGTATTGTTGATAATGAGTAAGTAGTGAGACGGCCTTCACTAGCTTACTAGCATCACAATGCTCGATGAAGTTAATTTAATCAAGTTGTGTGTATGAAATTGACTAATCCTTATATCATAATTTATCATTGAAAACTTGGGCCAAGTAATGTTTAAAGAGACATTGCCATTTCATGAATATAATTTACATGTTTATGTGATATCTTGTAATAGAATGGGTTTCTATGATACATTGCATGTTTAGTATTATAAATCATACATCACATGGGTACTATCTTGTCTCTGTAGATTCCCATTCCATCACTATCTACTCATCTATGAAGGGAGGGACATTCCATAATAGGATTAGTATGAGGGATCATTGGTTCATGGTTGGTGTAAAAAAATGCTTGGATGATACTCTTCCTTCCTACAATAGTACTAATTTTGAGATGACACTTGAGATTTCCATAGATACTAGAGAGTTTGGGGAACTCATGCTTTGGGGAGTCATGTATCATATATATGTACATTTTATTATATTATATTTATTACTGGAAATAATATCATGAAGAGTTGTAATTAATTATTTACTATAGATTAACAATAATGGCTATATATTGTATCAACCATAGCTATATAATTGTAATTGATTTCTATATTTGTATTATGATGTGACTCTTATGATATTGATTAGTGAGGTATGGTGCAGTATGCTACATTTATAGTTATCACACTTAGAGTATTTTATATGATCACTGACTAGATTCTTGTGGTGTAATTTATTTATAGTATATGTCTTTAATTTTTTTTTAAAAATCACATATTTATAGTTGATCCCAGTGGGGTTATTTTATGTGTTATCAGAGCTATGGATCAAATTCTATGACCTAATGAGTCCACTAGCATTTTTGTATCCTCTTATTTATCAAAAAAGAGAATAGTAAAAGGTTTTGTGGTGTATTGAGTGTGTACCCTTAGGAGCACTTGTACCCTCTTATAATTGTTAAAGGGTTGGTTTATCGAGTGTCTATATGGTGTTGGTTGTGTATAATGCTGAGTAGGCAAGTGCATAGCATAGTTTATGAGTTGTGAATAAGAGATTTCTTCAATATTTTTGATCATTTAGATCAAACACCTTGAGAAGTGATTACATCTTTAATTGATAATCAAGTCACATTTTCTATTGGTGTTTTGTGTTGTGAGTGTTTAAAAATCATGGGATGCTTCACACTTAAGTATATGTGCATTAGTTGTGTGTCTTATTTACACTAATCCTAAAGGACTATTTATGGATTGGCACTACCTATTATAGTGAGAATTTTCTTGTAGTAGAGTGTAGATGTCTTGGTTGAGAATTATTGTGTTAGGAGTTTTGGCACCCTTATGTTTATATGGATTAAGAAGAAGTTTCATCTCTCATAGTTAGCATAGAGGTGAGTTGTCACTCCCTTACTTTCCCTTGACGTCTTATAACCCTGAGTGGATTTATATTTTCATGATAATTAATAAGTGTTCCATTAATCAAAGACTTGTTTCTAAAGTATTGTTTTGACCATATTCCTTGGAGTTCATGGGATAATGTGTTTTAATTATTTTTTATAGAGAAGTTATAGAAATGGAATGGATTGATACATCAATGTGGTTAGTATTTTCCTTCTAGTTTCGAAGCAAGTTGTGATACTACTCTTACAAGTTTGGTAAGTAGGTAGTGATTATGGCATATAGGATTGTGATGTTATATTTATACCATGTGAGGGTATTTAATAGTTTTGTTATTGAGATGTTATTTCTCTACTTTCCACTTGTGACTTTTTAAAGTCACTAATTTACCTAACTTGTGAACTTAGACCACTTATAGTGGTGAACCATGAATTTATAATGGTTTTAAAATAAGAATTACAAGTTGATTATAATCATTATGTTATTGTATACCCTTGATTGGATTCATATTATTATTATCTTGCTTAAAAACATGTTGTTTTGATGAGACATTTATGTGCCTTTCATCAAGAGTGAGTAGGGTATAGAATGTGCAAAACATCTTGTTGTCTAAAAGGGTTGAGATAAACTTTTAACTACTTGTGTTCTATCCAAGAAAGGAAGGAGACATTGTCTTGTTTGTTTCCTTTATAATTTTGTGAGGATGATGTGATCCTTGGCCTTTTTATGCTATGGTAATTTTAACATTATTTCCTCTTAATTACATTCTGAATATAACATAATAGGTGACACTATGAAATATGATACTAGTTATGTTTAGATAGGGGTGACTTAATACAATTACAAAATGATTGTATGATATTTCTTGTATGTATTTTAGTACATATGTAATTATTTTATGTATATTATTTATTTTTATGATCTGTTAGTATAGAATTTTGATTTATTGAACCTTGTGCACATTTTGGAGATCATTAGGTCATGAAGATATAATATACGAATGGTGAATTAAGAACATGAGTACTAAGAGATGGGAATGGATCCTATTTAGTCTCATATTTAATTGATAGTTATAGATTTATTATCTAACAATGGGATCTTGTTGAATCTATGATTTGGTAGATAAACTTGTGAAATTTAGTCATATGGCCATATGCATGTATATATTATGGAATGTTTATTCCTTAATTTTGTATAGATTAGAAATGTAGTATTTCAAGTTCCTATTCATCATCATACTTTTTAGGAGCTACGTGGAGGTGCAACAATATGGACATGTCACACTTATTAGAGGTTACATGGAGTAGGAATAGTATTAACTTATACACAATGTTTTTACTTTGTGGAACTCTCCTTGGTCATTTATTTTGAATTTTATGAATAATTCATTTGATTATAAAAAGTTAGTGAGATATGTGGGGCCCTTCAAGGTATAATAAGTAGTCAAACTTATAGTATGTAGACTTGTCTTGCCGATTATGGACCCCAGGTGGTCATGATAGGACCATTTAGAGTAAGTGACACTTGAAAACCTTGCTTGCATAATAAGGAGATGTCAAAGATTAGGGTCTTATGAGACCAATACTTTGAGAATAATACTACTTGGGAGGACTGTGATGTTTTTTTGGGTAATTTTCACATTCATTGCTTGATTTTATGCTTCATACTATGTTATTTTTTCTATTAAATAATATTTTTAATTCAAAATTATGTTTGCATGAGTGTCATCCAAGATCATGAATATATTTAGGGGGAAGGATGTTACATCTTGATTCCTTGATAAGCTAATTTAATTGATTATCTATGGATTTTCTATAGTTGATAACTTGATTTGGTTATTTTTTACTAATCTTTGAGATATATATAGTTATATGAAAGTTAGATATTGCTTAGATTACATGATGAAATTGATATGAGTTAGATGTAGTGTATATTCTTATGTCATGATAATGTTGAGTTATTATTTTATCTTTAGTTTATGATGTATATATGTCATGATTTAATAGACTAGCTACTTGTTTGTCATGAGTTGGATGTAAGAGATACTCATCCCTCAGAGACTGATGGATGGAGAGCATCATTGGAGAGGGTGACATAGATGGAGATGTTAAAGGTTGAAAGATAAAATTAATGGAACCTTGCACACACCACATAATTAATTCCTGTTAGATGCATCATTGAATGGCTAGCATGGTATGTTTTGATGTTGTTTGCATTTAGATAATCCTTTGCACATGGTTTGATAGCTTAGTTAATGTTGATGCAGAACTAATCTTGTGTGTTTGTGTTTATGTCATGTGCCCATGATTTTTAATGTTTTCTAAAAGATTAATTTGCATAAATTAGTATGTAGACTAATCTATAAACTATATCTAGATGTTTTTTGGAATGTCTAGTTGATTTCTTAAATAGAAGATCGAGTGCATTGACAAAATCGTCATGCTAATTATTGTTAAATCATTATATAAAAGATTATGATTTAAAAGGATTTGAAAGATAAAATTGATTTATTAAATTAATTCCATTTAGAAAATATACAAAAAATGTGAAATAAAAGTAAGTAAAAATGAATAAACTAAATCAGGGATTCTTACTTGGGTACCAAGGCAAGTTGGATAAAAAGAGAAATAAGAAAACACAAGTATTAATTAAATAACATGATTTATGAAAAAGGGAGATAAAACAAATAATGTAATAAAATAATGAAAAGTTATTATTTTTAGAATTAAAAAAAGGATCTATGGCATTTTATCTTAAAAAGATAATAAGGAAAAAAGGATACAGGAGAGAGGCGTAGACCTGATTTAACTTATTTGGGATTAATGGAGTGTTGTTATTATTTTAGTTAAGGGTTGGATTAATAAATTAGTATCGAATATATAAATAAATATAGTCCTGAGTTGTGCAACTATTTGTCTTTTTCACCTTTCTAAAAATAACAATAAATAAGAAGAAATATAACTTAGCTAGAAAATAGAATAAGATGGTTGATACAAAGGTTTAAAATGGTTGTGTAGGATTGGGAAGGTGTCATAAACTTGAATCTATATTTTTCTAGGTGAAAGGATATGAGCATTGAAAATTGGATGCTTTGGTGTCTGACATTATTGTCTATTCTTGTTGTTGTTGTCTAAATTAATCATAGAGACCTAAAATATTTTGGGTAGTTGTGTCATGCATGTTTAAGCATGCCTATGAAAAATTGAGCATTGGTTGTTAATGAAACTCATTGTGGATCTTATTTTGTTTTCAAACCCCAACCTTTTATTATAATTGATAAAACAACATTTGAGTCATTTGAGAAAGATGGGGGTTAGTGTGTAATATGTATTGAACATGTAATCCACACCCTTTATGTGGGCACATTGCCTACATACCAATACACTAAAGAGGGATCAAGCCATATGTAGTTCTCCCACCTAGTTTGCTTCATGTAATAGTGTGATGCAGTTGAAAATACCAAATTGATAGTATTTGAGGTGGTTAAAGACTGGTATGAGGATTTGAGTAGGTTTGTAGCTATGTTGGTTGACTATGTGAAAATAATAGGGAAGTTTGATTTAGTGATTTTTTTGTATTCTTGTTTGCTTTGTAAGTTATGTCACCTCCTTTGTAAATGAGCTTTGAGGGGGATTTTATAGGGAATAATTAGTCATAGGTCAGATGTATCTGTGTTAGGCCAACCTAATTAAGGATAAGGATTAGATGAAAATGACCATTAGGGCTCAAAGTGAAAATGGATAGGACCACCAAAAATGGGACACATCTCTATGGGGTTTTATAGTCCAAATGGCACAATCCTATCCTATAGGTTTGAGACCTAAGGGAATAGGATTGACATGGGGAATATTGTCTAGATGAGGTGGAATAACTATTCAAAAGGTTCCAAATGATTGATAATGAGGGGAAAAGGTGTCTATCAGGGTTGTAAGAACATGAAAAAATGACCTATGGATGGGGTGTCACAAGCCACACTCAAACTACTAATTTGGACATTTTATATGACTACATTTACCACCCCTTTATTATAGTGATGTAATAAAGTGAAATACTAGGATAAAGGAAAAATAGAAAGTGTACCTAAACTTACCTAAAATGGTGAATCCCATGAATATGTGTGATGTTGAGTGTGCATAGAGAGAGCACAACCTAAAGTGTAAATCTGTTGTGATGTTGAGTGATGTTTAGTGATGCTAAGTGATATTGGGTATGTGTTGCACCAATAGTAATATCATGAATAGAGATGAATACTCAATTTATTAAAGGTGGATCAAGAATACAAAGGCTAACCCTTTGGCTCCATAGTCGCCCATTATGTATTGAAGCTATGTGATCATGCATGTGTTAATTGATGTTTGGATTATGTGTTTAATCCATCTTAGTAGGTGGCTCAAGAATACAAAGGCTAACTAGTCCTTTGTCTCCATTTTTTCCCACTAAGTATGAACTATGAACTACTACTAGTATGAATTTTTTTCATATGAGATGGCTCATGAAGCCCATGAATGATATATAATTTGAAAATGTGACATGGATAGCCAAATGTGTACTGAGAACTAGGTCAATCTTGGCAATTCCAAAAGGTGGAGATTAGGATTATATGAAAGACACTCCAAAATTGATAACTAGGCTTATATGAAAGCCACTCCAAAATGATGCCAACCATCTATAGATAGAATAAGGCACATAAATATTGAGAATACCTAGGTAATAAAATGAACTGGAAAGAAAAGAAATCAAATGTGTTACACACATTGCCCCCAATCACTGGTGTTTATAACATGGATTCTAATCTAGAAGTTGTACCAACTACCTAATCTAAAAATGAAAGCAAGATCCATCATGTCATGCATGATGGCCCCTATAAATGGATAATTTAAGCAAAACTATATTGAAACTACCCAATCTAAATTAGACTGTAGCTTAAAAAATAGTAATTGACCTTACATTTCTATTTGTTTCTAAAAAATATGGGCTTTCAACTATTTGAACAAGAGCGTCAAAAAGTGGACACTTTATTGTAGGGTGTTGTAGTTCAAAGGGGGAACTCTTATCTTTTACTATTTTTGATGGCTATTATATGTTCATCACTATTTTTTTGGTCTTATCTATGTGTTTTGAATTTTTATTGTTGTTCTGAGTGTTCTAAAAACTAATTTTGATCAGTAGAGGGTTATGATCTTTGTGACAAAACCCCTATTTATTTCCCCCTCTTCTGAGGGTAGGAATGAATACCTTGTAATGACTTCCCTTAGAATAAATAGCCTTAAAAATGTGTTATTTTGTGAAATACATGATATATCAATGATAATCCAAAAGATGTCTCAATATATAGCATAGTTTGTATTGGATATTGTTAGGTCAACAAGGGTATGACTAGATAAATGTAACAATGTAATAGCATATGTATTATACTAAACTAAAACTATAAATTTGGCTAGTTTTTAAGGAGGGATGGAGCATGATGTCCATCATGGCATCCAAAAAGGCAAGATAATGCATGATATAGATCATGTCATTATAAACAATTGAGAGGCAAACAAGCATGCAAGTCAAGAATCAAGAAGCATACAAAAAAGTCTAAGGGGCTAAGAAAAAAAGGGACATGGGCACATGTCACTCAAACTAGGAAATACAGCATACAATTCATGTTCAAATGCCCACATACACATACAATTACAAACAAGAAAGATTGGAATGAAGGCCACAAGCACATACAAGAGTACAAGTAAAGGACATTGGCAAATGTCCTAAGATACACACAAGTAAAAAAATAGGAACTAAGAAATGAAATCACATCTAGATACTCAAATAAATAAAATAAGGCATGTAAATGCTATAAATACTATCACATCTAACTGATCAAAGAAAGAAGTGAAAGTATACAAAGCATGTAATATAATACTAGGTAGATGCTAAGAAATACACAAGTGTTATATACTAGTGAGTGTTGATATAATAAACTATTAAGGATAGTAATTAATGTACATCAACATGATAACTAGAGTGTGTGTGGTGTATGAATAACATAACCTAGATGGTGTAGTCATGTAGAAGATGCCCTCGATGGGTAGATATGTTGATGCATGTCTCAAATGTAAAAATAGGATGCCCCCTCAATGGGTAGAGTGAATCAATCAAGGATCTAGGTGTCACTGCACACACTCAAATAAGATCAAATGAAGCATGGTAATGTAGATAAATCAATCAATAATATCATATAACAACAAAATGTAAGTCTAGCATGGTAATGGAAATGTAAAGCATGGATAATGCATATAGTTGAAAAGTTTTTGGTGTTTTGAGTTATTTGAATGTTTTTGTATTTTGACATCTTATATTGTATTTGGTGTTTTGAAATATTGTATTTTTTTTGGAATTTTGAATTAAGCTATGTAAAATTAATCATAAGGAAACTATGTAAAAGAAATAAAAAAGAAACTATGTACAAGTAAGCTAAAAACTAATGTACAAGTAAGTAGAAAGAAACAATGTACAATAAAATGTGTGTAATGAAATACTATACATGGAATCTACATAGATGCATAATATTAATTGAAATTTTTATTTTCTTTCCTTCAAATGAGGCTAGACTATACACTTTAGGGCTAAGTTTTTCAATAATAAGGTATGGACCTAGCCAATTCTATTTGAATTTTCCTTTGATTTATTCTTTGGTAGTGACATTACAAAGATTTTCTTTGAGAATGAGATCATTAAATTTAAACTCTTTGGTGTGAACTCATTTATTATAGGATTGTTTTATACATTACTGGTAGATTTTGAGATGCTTAGCCACTTGAATGTGTGTATGGTCTAATTGCTCAAGCTAGTTTAGATGCTTTCCATGATACTAGTCATCGGTGAGGATAACTTTAAGGGAGACATGCAAAGATGGGATTTATAATTCCAATGGTAAAATTGCCTCTATGCCATAAATGAGTGAATAAGGAGTGTCTTGTGTGGGCATATGAAAACTTGTGTGATAATCTCATAATACATAAACTAGTTGATTGTGTCAATCATCTTTGAATTTGGTCACTATTCTACTCAAAATGTTGTTGATGGTTTTATTGGTAGCCTCTACTTGACCATTTCCTTATGGGTAGTATAGAGTGGAGAATGTGTGTTTAATCTTATATTTTGTTAAAAAATTCTTGATATTTTTGTTCTTGAATGATGTTCTATTATCACAAATGATAGTTGTGGGTAAGCCAAAGCATGAAATAATATGAGTCATAAGGAAGCTACAAATGTCTGCACATGTGGTAGATTGAAGTGGAATGGCTTCCACCCACTTCGTAAATTATTTTGTAGCTATGATGATGAACTTATGTCCTTAAGTGGACTCAGGGTTAATCTTTCCAATAATATCAAATCCCCATAACATAAATGTCCATGGAGAGATAATAGGCTATAATTATTGTGATGGTGTATGTTATAGGTTACTATGTTGTTGACATTTATCTCATAGCTTTGCCTGTTATGAATAGTCATCTTCCATGGTGGGCCAGTAGTATCCCTTTTAAATCAATTCATGTGACATGGAATTTCCACTAAAGTGACCACCACACTCACTATCATGTATCTATGTAAGAGAAATTTTAGCTTCTGCTGAAGTCAAGCATTAAAGCAATTACCCAACGAAGGATCACTTAAAATTTTCTCTACCAATGATTACATACAAGAGTTATTGATTGTGTAACTTATGTTTATTACTTTATGAGAAAGTGTCTAGTGTAATATATTTGTTTAGAAAGTTATAGATATCAAAGAACCACTCTAGAGTTACATAACTGTGGGTAGTGGCTAAGATGGAAAGGTAAATCAATTTTGCATCAGATATTGATGGAAATTGTAATCTTTTAATTGTGAAAATAAATTGATCATCATTAATGTTGATAGGAATTAGATATGTGGTACTTGCCGTTACATCTATGTGTTGGTTGTCTTTTCTTGGTATACTTTCTATAGAAAAGTATTCAAACTGTGATGATAAATATTTTACCATGTTCTGGTATGGGATAAGATGTTCTTTTTTTCAAATAGACATCATTGACTTGATTTACCATAAGTTGGGAATAATCAAAGAATTGAATAGATATAATTTGGAGGGACTAGGTGGAAAGGAGACCTAAGATAAGTGCCTCATATTCTATGGTGTTGTTGGTGTAGGAGAAGCTTAATCAATATGGAATAGGAACTATGTGACTAGAAGGGTCGATAAAGACAATGATTATCCCTACATTAGATGTGCATTAAGAACCATCAAATAACATGGTACAAGTGTCAAAATGAGTAGAATAGGTAGTAAAACCATCTCTAAATGTGTCACTAATATGATTAGTGTCCAAGAGTGGTGTGTCTACTAAATGATCTGTAATGATTTGGCTATTTATTAATTTTTGTATAACTATCTTTAAGTCAAATTCTATTAATAACATGACCCATTTTGTGATGCGACTAAAGAGATGTGGTTTTACCATTAAAAACTTCAAGGGATCTACTTTTGTGATAACTTGAGTCTCATTATTGATCATGTAATGTCAAATTTTTTTTGTGGTAAAAACTAATGTTAGACATAGTTTTTCCATTGCATAATAATTTGTTTTAGAATCAACTAATGTGTCACTAATGTAATAAATTGCTCACTCAGTATGTTGATCATCATGTTGTGCTAAGAGTGCTCCTAATGCATGATTTATTGCTAATATATATAGTAGGAGAGGCCTATCAGGTATAGGTGGCATTAGAATGTGTGGATTAAGAAGATATTTCTTGATTATGTCAAAGCTTTCTTGATAGGCTTAGTCCAAAACAAACTTTGTATCTTTGATTAATAACTGAGTGATTGACTAAGTCTTATCATCAATTTGAGCTAAAAAATGGTAGATTGTTTGGATATTGCCTTATAAGGATCAAATTTGTTTTAAGTTCATGGGAGGTGGCATGTTGACAATTTCTTTGACTTTATTGGGGTCAACCTCTATGCCATGCTGATAAATAATGAAACCTAAGATTTTGCTTGATGTAACTCCAAACACACATTTATTTGGGTTTAATCGAACAGTGTATTGCTTGATTCATTGAAAAATCTATTCTAAATCAATGGTGTGATGTTGTAGTTTTTTGGATTTAACTAATAAATCATCAACATAATCCTCGATGGTGTGGTGAATCAAGT
>JARHVA010000629.1:0-122500 GCA_037957365.1 Torreya grandis
GGCACTTTTAGGTGTTGAAAAACCTACCCTCCATTGCATATTATTCCTTAAAATTTTGTATCTCTATTATCCTATGATATTAATACAATAATTTTTCTTGTATACACCTTAGGGATCATACAAACATGTTCTATGATATCTCAAAAACCCTCTTGGGCCTCTATTTGCGCATTTTAGGGACTGGTACACTAAACTCAATCAACACTTTCTCTTGACTTGTTTTAGACTCTTTGTGCTACTTTGACACCTTAAAGATGATTGCCATAATAGATTTTTCATATTATAGTTTCAAAATGGATCCCAACATGTGTTTTTTAGTTCTAACATGACCTATTTTGTTCCTCCACTAACTATTTGTAGGCAAGAATTCTATGCATATAAGTAGTAGGAGAGGGAGGTGAACAATGGTGCATTGTTTAGGCCTTAGAGTCTCTTCCTTGATCATCAAAAATAATTCCAAGGCCTTCAATAAGTTTAAAACCCTATAAATATTCTTCTTAAGGTAGGATGATGTTATCAAGAGCCTGTAGATGCACATTTTGAGATGCAAGATAATGAGAGTACAAAATGGGCATAAGTAAACTTGTTTAGAGACCTCAAATCACTTTATGTGAAATTTTATCCTTTAAAATGGATAACATCCATGAATAACACCTTTATAATAGCCTTAAGACACTATTCATCATGTGGCAATCATTTGCAAGGCACTTGTAGATGGAAGAGTAGGACATGACAAACCACAACAAGCCTAAAAGAGGATTGATAAGATATTGAGAATAATAAAACCAAGATAAAAATTTAGAACCTATAGGAATAAATTGAGTATCTCATGGAAATATTTCATCTATGAATTAAAATCAAAAACTTTTGAAACTAGCTCAAAAGGAGGCCCCCTCTTTAATGCAAACTCCCAAAAAGATACCTAGATTAAAATTTATGTTTCATGAGGAAGAAGGAACCAAAAAACAAGTTATTATTATTTATGTGAATTTAACTTAGAGTTCTATCCACCCCTAGAAGCACATCTCACAATTCCACATGTACCTTCCATAACAAGTGCTTGAAGTTGGCCTTCCTTTGCATGCCAAGAGGCAAAGGGAGAAAATTTAGTTTCATATGAATTTTTTGAATTTAAATTTGATTAAAAATGTGTAAATGGGTTTGGGAAGGTGAATTGTTTCTTTTCCTACATTTTTGGTTGATGATGGACTTAGGAAGTCCGTATAAGTGCCCAAAAGCTCCTATTTTTTAGGGAAAATTGTTCCTTCTTGATCAACCTACCAAATTTTTAGTTAGGGATAGATAATAAAGACTCCTTATGACAATGGAATGTCATATTATTTTTTGACACTTGCACACTTCCCAAAAAATCCATATAAAGCATTAAATGCACTTAAAATGATGACCTCTAAATGACCCAAAAATGATAATAGGGGGATAAGAACCAAAGGTAGTATAACATGAAATGACATTAAGTTACCTTTTAAAAACATTATTAAAATCCATTTTAACCTCATATAGACCCATAAACTCAAGTTTTTTCCTATAGGTGCCCTAGTTTGACTAGAAAGTCAAACTTGGTCAACAGTAACTACTATACCTTTCTAGCCAATCTACATTTTCCTATTTTTAGGACTATTATATAATAGCACAGTCACTTAGACAATATCACACTACGGTTATTTTCTTCTATTGTGTGTTATTTTCTTTTTGTGTTTTTCTTTACAAACTAAAAATGATATGTGTTTGAATATTTTTCACCATGTTTTCCTAATTTTGAGCTCTATAATTGTATGTTTATATGCTGAAAATTATACAACAAGTGCACTTAATTGGAATGATCTCTATGACAAACCCCTATGAATTCCCCCTCTTTTGAGGGGAGTTGTTGTACCTATACAATACCTATCCTTGAAATAAAATCTCTACAACATATGTGTTAGGCTAAGAACATATGATATCTATGTGACATACCAATAAAATGTGTATACATGACATTAGAATATAATCTGGATTAATCATAAGTTGGTAATGTATGATGTATGTTATCTATCATTCACAAGGCTGTCAAGATATATATAAGAATGTAAGCATGTGTATGAATAGTAATTTTGAGTAATAATATGAGTAACTACCTGGGGGGATGGGGCATGATGTCCATCTAGGCATCTAAGGAGGAAGAGGAGATGCATGAGACCCCTCATGGTATTTAAAATTGAGTGTAAGTGTTAAAATTAAGAGACAATTGTCATGGCCATGACACATACATGAAATCTTACATATAACACACATGAGGCATGAAAATTAGGCCAAGGGGACATAATGAAATGGACTTGGGCACACGTCACTAAATTTGAGAAAATAATACATACAAGGACATGTTAAAATGTCCATATATGCATACAACAAGCAATTCTTACTTAGATCCACATGGAAGGACATGTTCAAATGTCATCATACATAATCAATAAGTAACACAATACCCGTAGTGTTTCTCTTCTTCAAATGAATTCTTGTTCTCCTTTTATGATTCAAATTTGGGTCTATCTAGAATACTTCATAAAATCATTAAGTGGAAGGTGGATAAGGCCAAAATTTCTAGAGATAGGTATATTCTAGAATTAGCCATGCAATCTACAATGAGCATTATTTTGCAGACTTATTACCTAGTTAATTTCTAGATTCTTGAGTCTAATTAACATTAATTGTCAACCTAGGGTGCATATGCTTTTCAAAGATGTTAGTACTATATATGCATTATTGATTCATAATTTAACTTGTTTCACTAGTTGTAGTACAATTAACTTATGCTAAATTCACTAGATAGTTATATTGTGAAACAATTATAACATAAATATATAAATAATTCACATTTATGAATCACACATGCATCACACTTTATATAATCAAATCAATAATGAAATCAAATTACACAACACACTTAAACTAAAGAGGGCTAGGATCTTTACTACAAATTCTTCTAAGGGGGCCCTTTCTCATTTAGAACTGAGTTCCAATCCTTCTCTAAGAGACTTACAAAGGCTTCTTACAGAATCAACCATCTCATTACTCAGATATGTAGAAATTAAAGATTGCTAAAAACTATCTTAATATTCAAAATGCAATGACTTCTACAATTCTACTCCTCTGTTATATCTATTCAACCCCTAATCTAATCTAGGTTCTACCATTAAATACAGAAGGTAGTTTATTAGCTTTAACCAAAAACACTAAACTAATAAAAGCATAAATACTTAAGGAACTACCCCAATCAACCTTCAAGTAGTTATTAACTAAAGTTACTTATTTGAGGCCTAATTAGCTTAAGGATAATGTATCCTATTTTGCTATTTTACTTTTTTTTGTCTCCTTTCCATTGTCCTTGTGTTACAATAGCTATCGAGGATCCTCTCTTATCATCCACTAGATTCCTAAGATAGTTGGATGTGCCCTTAAGATCTTATCACAACAATAGTTTTGTTCTGCATAGTGGCTATTGGCTACCTATAGGTCAAATCCTATAGTTGTTGTAGACAACTTACAGTTGCTATGAGTAACTTATAGGTGGAAGCCAACAGTTGTTATAGGTAACCTATAGGTGAAAACTAGTAATGGCTATGGGCAACCTAGAGGTAGAAGCTAGCAGTTGCTACGGGCAACTTGCAGGTGGAAACTAGAAATTGCTATGGGAAACCTATAGGTGGAAGCCAATAGTTGTTGTGGAATTTTCTATAAGTGTTGTGCCCAAAAAAGATTATTGTAGGCTTATGTTACCCTTCAATTTTTTTAAAAATAAATTTACACAAGTATAATCTAATCAAAGAAAAAACATCATTAATTGATAACATAACATACATATATCAATGCACACATAAAACCATAAATTCATTCATTCATTTGTATGAGTCATGGATGGTTATGGGTATTTTCATAGAAAATGATATATACTAGGTATGGATTAGGCTATAAAATAAAGCAATTGGTGGCCTCATCAAGCATTAATGATGTCCAAGAGGTGAAAGTATCTTTGGAGGCCCCACTCATGGTTTATAAGAGACTAGTAACTCAAGTGGAAGTGATCTTTTAGGATCCATTTGTCAACCTATAGAATATAAATGGAGAATATAGCCTCATAGATCAATCATTGACAGCTCAATAGGGTTTGTCAAACAAGTTGGAAATTGGCCCAACTCTAACCTCTTCTTGATTCTCTTCTAGTGGGACCTGGGAATTATATTCTTTTTTTTATGGGATGGGGAATCATTTGATATAATTCATTTGTAACAATTTTAGGCCATGATGAACAAGGATGAGACCTTATGATAATATAAGTTGGGTCCTATCTCTTATATAAATTGCTATGTAGTATTTTGTATAGCTTAAATATATTATAAATAAACACCTTCAGATTAATTATAATTCATTTTTATATTGAAATGTGTCTAGTTTCTATAAATTTATACCACACTCTTTTTTATTTAATAAATAAACATTAATGCTAGGAAACTATAAGATGGGCCTTTTTACTAATTTTATACATTAATCAAGATGAGTTTTCTATTATTCTAGTTATCTAATTCTTTTTTATTTATTTGGAATTTATGGAGACATATGAGTAATAAAAAACATGTATATATGTACTTTTTCATAAAAAATGATCCCTAAACCAAACATTTAACCTTCTCCTTAGACTCTTTCCTTATGTGATTGGAGCCCAAGCCTTCACAAAACTTAACATATATTGGTATAACTATAACTGGGAACATTTTTTATTCCTTGAAGCATCCATGTTACCCTTTTTTCATAGAGACTCCATTTTGCCTTCCTCTATCCCTCCTCCCTTTATTATGTTTGTTATTATCACATGACCCTTCGATTATATTTAGAAACTATGAAGTGGATCAAATTAGTGCTCAACTAGTAAAATATGTTGTAATTGATCTAGTTAGTGGTAAAAAAATCTTTGAGACGTTTGAATTATACCTCTAGTTGTAGTGCTACATCTCTTGGAGATCTATCCAAAATAGGATATTTAATGGAGCCCAATAACTATAACTTGTGCCTTGGATTATATTAGTTGAAATCTTAAAATGAGATAATGAAATTATTGTTCTTGAGCTCACTAAATATATATAAATCAATAAATGTATCTAGGAAAATGAGATCTTAGACCAAATAATACATGGCACTATAAGTAGGTCACCCATTCTTGTTGAATAATGAATCTTTGAGTTCCTAACTAACCTAAGAGCAACCTATAGCCTATTGTGTGGACCAATAGATCTTGAGTTATTCTTAAGTGACTAATAATCTTTACCTTATAAATCCATAGGAGATCCATATTTGATCAAATAATATTGGGACCATTGGTTACTATAAATATCTTATCCTCCAAGTATAGCCCTAAAAACCCCTTACCCATGGCTGTCCCCATGGTGTGGTTGGTCAGGATTATCATTAACATTCCTAGAGCCATTCATGACTTTCCCAATAAATTAAAGAGATACATCCCATGGTTCTCACTAAGTGTGGGACATACAAATGAATAACATGTGATCTCATATAAAACTACTATCAAACTTCTAAATGTAGAACATGAGGACATTGCTTGTATATTGTTCCCATTCACTTTGATGGACAAAACCTATTATTGGTTATTAAATTTGCCTGAAAGATCCATTATGAGTTGGGACCAATTTAGTTTGGCCAAGTTATTAACCCAAGTGTGTTATATCAACTGTTCACATGCATCAAGATATATCCAAATGATCCCATTAAGAATTTTAATGTTAGGTTTCATAATATGTATAGTCAAGTCACTATGTTATACAATCCAAATTCCTAGGTAGATATTGAAATGTAAAAGAATGTGATATAACCCTGGAATGCCATGTTCTTATGTAGAGACCTGTTAGAAGTGGATTTTCCCTAGACTATATTGAGCACATCAAAGTATACACATAGTTAAACTTCAAGCCTTGATGGCACATGTTATCCTAAATGTATTTCCAAACCTACCTACCTTGAATTCTCTCTTTAACACCAACTATAATGTGCCTATGCCAAAAATTGTGCCCCTAACAAACTTGATTCCTTTAATATGTGTTACTTGTAGCCAATTTTTGGGCCTTCTTATCCCTATAAATAATGAAGTAGTGCCTCAAGAGCATGGCCAAGCACAAGTAACCACTATGGATAATGTCCAAAATGCACCTTAAAAGTTAACCAAGAATAAGTTGGATGCCATACAACTCATGGTATAAAAACTCAATAATGAATTTTTGGGACTCCAGAGATAATTTAGAAATACGGGTGGTGAAAATTCAAATAGGAAATTTACCTATTAGAGATAAAATTTTCCCCACAACCATTCCAATAACCAACCAAAAACCTCACCTAATAAGTTAAATGAGATCAATATTTATGAGATGGACCTACCAAACTAGTACCATGTGCACAACATAACCTAACATGGGGAAGAATAGCATAAGGAAGATTCAAATAAATAACTAGATGAAGAAATAAATATAATATGGGCATAACACTTTAGCTATTCAAGATAACATGAACTACCAAAGGATAAAATGGAAAATGTATTAGAAAAGGTTGATAAGGTTTTAAATATCAAAAACATTTGAGTCATTTAGACATCTGCATTATCATGGGAGGAAAAAATCATAGAGGCATGTCAGGGAGGGTCATAATAGCAATCACTTTGGCTATAAAGGAAATCAAAGTACTAATCATTATGCATACATACTAATAAATGGAATAATAACTTTGATTATGCTTAAAATTCAAAGAGGAATAACTATGGTTAGGTATGGAATCAAATAGCACATAACAATATGGAAAATGGACTCATCATGGAAATCAATATAACTATTCATGGAAGATAAAGAATAACTACTCTAGATATCAATCAAGTAAGTGTTGAGTCTTTCATTTCAAGAAGGATATTGGGCATTGTCACCTTGAAGTGACATTATGGATTTATTCCTTCCTAGAGTATTTTATGGTGTTTCCCTATGTATTCAAATAAAATGTCACTTGAGTGCAATGAGTGTCACTTGAGACCACCCATCACTAGCTTAGCCCTAGACTTATCTTAGGGCCTCTTTCAACCCTTATCCATCTTTCATGTAGGTATTACACATCTATATACATCAAAAAATTATTCCTAGACCTTCTGTTAGGAATTTAGGCCCTTAATTCCCTAGGTTCTACCACCTAGACATTAGTGCACCCTATTGGGCATGTTAGTGACCAAGGGATCATGCTTGTGTCCCTTACCTAATTTCAACCCCAATGGATATATTTTAATTTATTGAGACACCTAGGGTCATCCTATACCTATTTCACACTCTGTATAAGCACCAAAAAAGTATAAATATATGTATTTTATCCCTTTATCCATTAGATGTAAATCATATTCAAATACACACAAACAAGCTCATAACAAGTGGTCAAAATCAAGGTCATCGATCCCTATTCTACCTTAATTCTACATATAATAATTTACAACCATCCTAAGCTCAGAATACATATATTTAAAGTCTCAAGCCTCACTCAAACCACTCAATTTAGAACTCATACTAGCATCACCTACACTTGCACCAACACTTAGATTGAGATAACTACATCAAGCTTGATACCCTCTCGAGGTATTAATATGTCATAAAATCTCAACACAATGGGGTGTTGAGGATGTCTAATCTACGCAACTAACATCACACTTTTGATACTCATGCCACTCAATTGCCTTTACAATATGGGGATCTAGGGTTTTCATATAAAATAGGTCACATACATTGAAGCAAGTTTTGTCTGCACATAAACAAGCCCATCAAACTCAGACATAATTGATCCCAAAAGTCCACATTAGTTATTTCACAAGGAAAATAGCATAGTGTGCTACTATCTAGGAGGAATTATAACACTTGGATCTTATTTATGACACTCTAATCAACTTATGTGCCAATATTTAGCCTCCAAATCATCTATCTCATTCAATCTCCATCTAAGTACATACTTGCATGATTAATTTATATTTTTAGAATAATCAATTAGGTTAATTATTTTAAAAATAAATGGATGTATTTATTTCATATTTTACCCCTAATTTATTTTACTTATACCCTTTAACAACCTAGGGTTTAAACTCCATAAATATCTTAAAAGGTAAATCATTTGGTAAAATTGACTTATTTTAAATTATGAAAAAACCCTATCCCAAGATGTTATTAGGGTTTCTATCCTTTTTTTTCTTATTTTTAGTGGTTGTTATATGGTTTTTATACCTGATATATTCTACCCTAATATCCCTCTTCCAAGTTGCATTACCAATTTTCATGAATAAATATTTTTTTTCCTCCTCATCTCCAAGAGGGTGATAGCTACTTTCCATATAACCAAGTCAATGATATCACTCCCCCAAGAGATGAGGTATCCTAAAATACTATTTAAAATTCATATAATTAACCTATATATCCTTTAAATCCTTCCCTTCCCATATCTCCCATTCAGGATGTGTGCTTGCATGATTAATCGAACGCAACTAGGGTTTGCACTTGTGAGACTCTAAAGGATGAAACTATCATTATGAGAAAGATAATTTCAAATTTTAAAAATTAGAATCAAATATTACATGAAAAAAATATAGTATTATAAAATTATATTAGAAAACAAAAGATTGTAGAGAACACTAGTGTCAATCATGTATGTGCATTGTCACCTTGTCAATTTGTGGTAAGTAATGTTACATATCAAAACATGAAATCACAACAACTTGCATATATCACTAGTGATTCTAAAATTATTAAAAGATAAAATATAATTCCAAGTGATATTTTAAGTAAAATTATTAACAATAAGTTGATCAACCTACCTCCTATAAATCTAATGAGGATATCCATATGTTATTGTGCATATCATAGAATGCATGGGCACCACACTAATTTATGTTTAGTATTGAAAAGGATAATATAATATGTACTTGATATAGATGACTCAAATAGTGACAAATCATCCAAAAAACATATAATTACACATGTATAAATTCAAAAAGGGTGAAATTTATAAATAGTATAAAAGTGGTTACCAAATCATAACTCAAAACAATAGAAGATTCACAATGCAAAATTACAAAAAGAAACAATACAACAAGCATAGGTAAATCAAGTAAAGGATACAAATATACCTCTCTAAAATTAGGTCCCACTTTCAAAAAAGTTTGGGTTTGGTCAAAAATATCTACAATAATTTGACTATCAAGGTTAAGGGTTGGTAAAACATGCCCAAGGCATCACTGCTCCTATTCTAACAGTTGATAATGTTAGTGAATGAGGATTGGGATTTATGGAACATAATAGGGAAAATAATTCACATATATAGTTTATCAAGGAAAAAGATCCAAATAAATAGGTATTATTACAAAAATACCAACCACTTAAGTTTCACATTCAGAATCAGGCTAAGTAAACAACCATTCTCAAAAGAGGGTTTCTCACAATAGAGTCTTCAAAGTAAGATATACCTATATTGGATACAATTTCAGATGGTAGAATCCTAATAAATAATTCATTCTTTACTAATCAAAATAGATAATATGATTGGAACAACCCAAATTATTATGTTATAGACCATTCAAAATTTGAAGATTCCACCTATGTTACATAGAGGCATCCCATTAATGACATGTTGGGCTTCTAGAAAAATTAATTACTAGCACATAAATTCTTATCCATAGCACTCTCCTTGTACATAGTCTCACTCATTTACACCCTACTTATATACAATTTCATTTATCCCTAGTTTCCTTATACATAGTTTCATTTATCATGCTTCTTGTACATATTTTCCTTTATCTTGTTGTATGTACCTAGTTTCATTTTCATGTTTCTTGTACATATATTATACTCAAAAAATACAAAACCAATATAACTTATTTGAAAATACCAAAATATTTAAATATTTTCTCAAAAAATACAAATTTTAGATTGTACTCATTTCCATGTTTGCATTCCTTATCTTTGCCAAATACTACATATGCTAGTATAGTTTGATATTAACATACATACATGCTTCAATTTTTATTTTTCAAGTGACTACAGATTACTATAGGATTAAATTCCTCTACACTTATCTAGATATGTTATTATCCACACATTGGGGGAACATACACAAATACATCATTGATACATTCACCTATTGATGACATCACATACATAGATTCTAATTTTCCATGTTACATATTTATATATTTCATATCATATATTTAACATTGATTATATCTTGATATTTATAATCACATACTACTCATATTTTTTGTCGACTATTAATACTATAGACTTAGTTTATGTACATCCTTTTTCTTATACAAATTTGTACCACATGTTCATGCATACTTTCATTTATATCTTTCCTATTGTAGATTTTCTTGTCTCTTTACTTTTACATCTATTAGATGGAATTTGAATATGTCATTTATATATATCTCAATGCCTATTCTTTTTATTGTGTGTATGCTTTGCCTCATGCTCTTCCTTTAAATTTATTTGTGCCTTGCCATGAAAATTTGATGAAATATAGAGATTTATACCTGTCCAACTAGTATTGAAAGATATAAAAACAATTATAACATGAAAAATAGTTATATTTAATGGGTTATCCTACTATGGTTTCCAAAATTTAGTTGAAATTTTGAGAAAATAGATTTGATTGTACAATTACATCAAAAAACCCAAAATGTCAAACTACCATTAAGGTCTAGAGCCATTATGATAAAAATGTAAAAACAAATGGATATTCATAACAAAACTTAAATACTAAAGCTAATTGATTCAAAATAATATTAAACAATAAAATACTAAAGGATTTGGATTGAGATTTGTTTACAATAGACTCTAAATTGTAGTATGATGATGGTTTGATCAAGGGACATGGATGGATTCATGGATTGATTGGTCATATAGTTGTTGATTAGTTATGGCCATGGAGGAGTGGCTTGTTCAAATATATTGAAGGAGGGAAGATCAATGGTAGATGATTATCCAAGGAATTAAAAATTCCCTGGATGATTCTAGAGGATAAAAGGTTTTAGAGGTGGAAACCTCTAGAATATCTTTGGAGATATAAACATGATTAGTGGGTTATTAGTCATGTGATTAGGGGATTATAGAAAATATATGGGGGTAGTAGTTTAAGAAAGCCTAATATTAGGTAGTTATATGGGTCATGATAATTTTAAAATCCCAAATAATGGACAAGTGGGATTAGTTAGTGCATAATAGGGAATTAAGTGAATTAATTGATTTGTGGGAAGGGGTAAGGTTAGTGTGATCAAGAATAATGAAGAGGGATGGGATTTATTTATTTATTTAGGACTATGGTTATGATATTAATTAGGATAAAAATAAATATTAATAAAATGGTTAGGGTGAGTAAATTTAGGTGCATATAATTCCTTATAAAGATCATCCAAACAAGCATGTTTTCAATCCTAAAGAACCAAAAGTTCAAATGTGAGAAAGTTATAGGTTTAAAAACATTAAGGAGGATCTCCATGGATGTTGTATCTCTTAAAAACAATTTAAAAGTCCTTTATATGGTTTCCAAGGTGTTAAATACGAAGAAGTGATATCTTGAAGTCATCAAGCATATCTATAAGCCTATCAGATATGTTTAAAGATTTTCAAGACTTTTAACTTACTATGAGATGTACAAGTTGAAACAATAGAAGTTTTATAACCTCAATAATATCTCATAGATGTAAAAAAATTGGTTATAAAGGTTTTTTTGGCTATATAGGTTTGATTACAGGTTTTTAAAGTGAAATACAAGACAAGATAAATCCCTCAAATCACAAAAGGGTAGGTTTATTAGCTTCTCCAAGAGTTATTATGGGTAAATATGATGGTGAAACAAATCCTCAACCTCTAAAGGGTACCTATACCTAAATTTTAAGATGAATTTATATCATCTCAAGATTATACAACATGTTTAGTGATAACATGAATGGATTTAGTGATCATTAAGAGTATGATGGAGGTATGAGGTGTTGTAAAACTGATCTTTGAGGTGTGTAAATCCCTCCATGGAATGTGAATTAGGTCAAGTCAAATCAATAATCCAAATGGCATAGGAGACCTCCCTTAAGTCAAACATTCAACATGCATGATGGTCATAGAAATTCATCTTGAGCTAGATTCTCTCTATCAAGTATGCATGGGAGGTGGTGATGGGTGAATTAAGGCTAAAATCAAGAGTTTTCAAAGGGTATGGCAGTATTGAAGGAGAAAATACACCACCCACAATGCCACAAAAGGATAAAAATAACAAGAATGAAGTCTTCTCCTCCACTACTACACCAACCTCCATTGATGATCATCATGGCAGTAGGCCTAATGTATTGGAGAGATCTTAATTCTCATATTTTCCATGTCTCTTTTCTTACATAGGTTATATTTGTGGTGTAACAACATTTATGGTGTCTTTTAATCATGTTTTATCCTCTCTAATATCATATTATTATATATGGCTGAAAATGCCTTATTCTTGATCTCTACTCTTGGGTATGATGAGACTCTACTCTTTTATAAACATGTAATGTTGGATTTAATCCATGAATCTAATAAATTTTGATATTTTCCTCTCCTATATTGTAAAGTTTATTGAGTATTATGTGAATTTTATTGTAGATATTGAGTTTTGGATTTTTTAGTCCCTATTGATGTTTTCCTATCAATTTTACACCTTCATTTGTAGGTTGTATGATGTGTATACCACTATCTCCATGTAAATTACTTATGCAAGTGTTGAGAGAGTTATAGGTTTTTAAGAATTATGTGAGTTATTATCAATTTTGAATATTTATCATGATATTAAAATAAGGGTAGAAGATCTATAGACTATTATTGCATCACCTTTTTATTTTTAGTTCTATCTTTCTTCTCCTTTCTATGATAAAATAATAGTCTTAGTTGTTGTTGACCATTTTTGACCCCCAAGGTCAAAAGGTCAACCCCTAGTACAAAACACTTCATTTTCATGTCTTATAGTCTTATTCAAAGCTTTTTCATGCCTTATGTGGTCTTGAAAGGGTCCTTATAAAACCTTAATAGTATAAGTTAAGGTTAATTTGATAAAACTAAGGCAATGGTTATTTTGGTCTTCTAGTAGCCTAGTCATGTCATGGTGAAAAAATGAATGGGTAAAAGAAGTGTCATAGGTTATTAGGTTCTCATAAAATTCATATTACTGTATTCATCACCTTTTATAAACATGACACACTTTTTTGGAAAGTTTAAGGCAATTTTGTAAACTTTAAAGTAAAGTTTTATCCTTGAAAAGTGCACATAACTATTTTCAACGTGTTTAAAAGCCAACCAAGGATTGATATCCATACAACCACCTTTGTAAAATATTTTGAAGGGTTTTTATAACTAACAAGAATGTTTTAATGTCAGAATATATTAGTTTTATAGGTATTATAGACAACTAAAATTGGCCACTGATAACCTCCAATTAGGCTTTTGACTAATTTCCATCCAAAACATATAATTTGGCCTAAAAACACTAAAACATGATAAATGATGTGAAAATTATATATTCAGGTTCCAATTTTGGCCAGGATATCCCTAAATGGGGTAATGTAATTTATGGGCCAACTAACTTTGATCAGATTATTTTGAGTCAAAATGCCAAATTTACACCTATCCAATATTTTAGACAAGACATGCATTTATTATTTATTGTTGGCAACATCCTAAATGGGAATACAGTTCCAATATATTTGACATCACATTCTAATTCTAATCTAGTCAAATTTTGGACCAATAACAAGGAATTCTGATCAATTTGGGTAGTCTATGCACAAAGTGTTTAATCATGCTTAAGAGCTAATTAACCCAAATCAAGGCCTAACTAATAATTCTATGGAAACTTGTTGAATAATTATTTTTAGAAATTAATATCGAATATTTTCATCATCAGTTGACCTCATTTCTTGGGAAGACATCCCTATGCCATAAATGTCACAAATATCAGGATTCATGCCCTCCATGCCTCTTAATTTCCCATTATTTCAATGTTATGATGAGGATAATTACAAACTTAATTCCAAAAATTGAATTAATCCTCAACCACACATCTCAATCTTGAGATGGATGGTTGAGGTTAATTTTGATCAAATCCAAACATCTATAAATAAGAGGCCTCACAACATCATTTCTAAGCTATTTTGGTGCAAGGTTATTATGCTAAAATATCTTTGAAGCTTGAATATTGCAAAGTTATAATGCTAAATTATTTCCATAAGGCTTTGCATTTGATCATAGATTTTTCTTGTAAGCTTCACTGATAGGCTAGTTTAGTGATTTGGAATCAAGAGCCTAGGTTTTATGGAGTGTTTTTGAGGCATTGGAGGATCTTACCACCATTGTTGACAAAGAAAAGGATGTTTGATCAAGGGAGAACATTTTTTTGAACCACATGGGTATGGTGAATCCATTTGGGAAGGTAATATGTTGTTGTTTTCTTTCATTTGTTTCTTGTTATCCTTTGTAATTCCCATAGGAATAGATAGGATTGGTTAATTAGTTCTTTATGCATGTTTCATTATTTATGGATGAATGCTTCACTAACTTTCTTTGTAATCTTCTCTACATCTTGACATGCCCAATGGGATTAGATGCATCTCACACCTGAAGGAGATCATTTTTTAACTCTAAAATATTTATTTGAGCCTTTAAAACTCTTAGAAATTGATTTTATAACTTTATTTTGCCATTTTTGTTTGCCATAGTTTTACACAATAATTGACATCAACAAATAATACTGATATTGATTACCTATTTAACCAACATTAATTAGCAAAACTAACATCAGTTAGATCTTGGTTAGCTAGAGTAATTGACATTGGTGGTAATAACTGATGTTGATCACTAAGGTTTTTTATAAAATATAGACTTGAGAGATACTTTTTCAAAGTTCATTGTTTGAAGCTAAAAAGAACTACAAAGATAAAGGACATGCTAGCAATTTTGCTATAGGACCAAGCTTGATATTTGTTCAAAACATGTTAAAATCACCTTTGCATGCTTAAAAATTGATTATGAACCTTGTTTTTGGTGTTTAAAAAAGAACATATATGTTTTGGTGAATGTTTTCAAAGTTTGCAACTAAGACCAAGGGGTCAAAAGAAACCACTACATCTTTCATTTGGGGTTTTAAATTTGAACACACTTGTCAATTATTGTTTTCAATAGTTGTCTAAGTTAGATTTTTATTTGGAAAAAAGAGGAATGTTGCATTTAGGCTCTTCCATTTGTCCACTTTAGGGAACCCTTAGAATCAAAAGTGTTATTCCTATTGAAAATAGCCTAGTCCAAGGCTTATAAAGAATATTGCCTAAAACACTCCCCAAAAACTTGCCAAAGTTTGGGTGATCTTGAAAATGACCCTAAAGTCTTTCTATTTTATGCTTTCTTTATTTTCATGTAAACTTGGATTGCAAAGGGGATGCTATTACCTCCTATGAGCTCTTTAGGGAAGCTTTGACCTGGGGTTTCATCTCCCAACATTGACTTCATTTCGTTCCTTTGGAGTTGCACACGAGACGTAGTGGCACTTTGGACATTACACTACATTGAGAAAACAATAGGATTTAATGGTTACAAAAAAGATGACTTTTTTGTAATAATCCAAGTGATACAAACCCAAAATATGTGCTTTTTTTGCATTGTTTGGTGTGAAAGTCATTATGTAATTGATTCCCCTAGAATGATTGAAACCTTGCTAGTTTTATTCAACCTCATTTTTCCATACCCTTGCTAGGATTCGGATGATTATACTTAGTATATTTTTGGATCATTTTCTCATTTGGTATGTTTTGAGACTAAAACTTATTTGTTTGTTCATAAAGCCATGTCAAAACCAATTTGTCTATATGTCACTCTTTTGTCTAAAGAGGCATTATACTAGCCATTTTACACCACACTTGTGCCTTGAATTTTTTGCTAAACTTGTTTGTGTGTGGATCATTTGAGTTGTAAAGGGTAGTGTTATGCTACCCAAATCATGTCAAACCATTTATGTTTTTGATTCTTTTGAAAAATAGCATTGATCACATCATTTGAGCATGCTTACACTATTAGGCTATTCAAATTGTTTCAAGAATAGTTTACCTTGTGTCAAAAACCATTATTTCAAACCATGTTATGTATACCATTTAGACCTTTGTCTTGTGCCATCATGTTGTCCAATCTTATCTAGCTTGTTTAGTCAAATGCTAGTTTTCAATTAGCCTTGTCAAGTTTGGATCCAAACATTGATTGATTTCTATTTAGGCCTCAATTCATGGGGTTGATACATATATATTTCTATTTTAGGTTGCATAAATTTAGTTAATTGATTACCCAAATTTGAAAACTATTGATGTTTTTTTTGTTCAATACATATCTTTATAAATATGTGTGCCTTTATTTAAGAGAACATAGCCTTTTTCAAAGAGCCTTTTGTCTTATGCCTTATGCCAACTGATAATGTTTATATTTGATTTCATGTGTCAGGTTTATGTCAAAGTTGTTTCCAAACTTGTTAGATTAAATCAAATCACATCAGCCTTTGTTTCAAGTCTAGCTTTTGACACCATTTGGCCAAAACTCCTAGAACATACCTATTTGTTTGAGCCTAGCTTTTGACTCCACATTTGGACAAAATACCTAGCAACTCAACTTTTGCCTTTGCTAGTTTAGACCTTGTTTGGAACACTTTGACCTAGACTTTTGGCATGTTGGTTTTTATTCAGATGCTTAACCTTTTATATGTATGACATTTGATGTTAGACATTTGACGTTAGGCTATTTTATACTAATTCTAAGCATAAATCATTATGGAGATACATATCCACTTTTAGACTATATTGGAGATATAAGTCCACCTCTTCAACGAATTTAGACCAAGCTTGAACCATTTGTCCTTTGGACATAGTTTTTTAGAGTTTGTATAACTTTAAGCATTTTTGTTTTAGAGCTTTCATCATTTATGTAGATATATCTAGCTACACTTATAGTGGAGTCACTTACAATCCGAATTATGATATAATGGATGCATAAAATGACCTTTTTGGATTTTGTCAAGACCCTAATGATGCTAATATAGTTTGTGAGATAGATTTCTATATGCCTCATATTAATCATTCATGGGAACAAAGTCATGAAGTAACTTACGATCCAACTCAAGACCTTGATTGGTATGAAGAGGTTTGTGAAGAGGACTTTTAAGACCCAAATATAGATAATGGTGTTTGGGATATGAATCCATACCATGTTTTCAAAAATTATTACATGGAACATAGTCAAGAACTAGCTTATGATCTAACTCAAGATTGAGATGATCTATTTTATGAGGAAGACTTGGATGATTTTGCTTATGTAAGAAATAAAGTTTCATAATGTCATTTTACTATCTAATAATAAAATACCCCTAACCTTCCTTTAGATTATATGATCCATCAAGCTCTACAATATACAATGAATACCATTACCATTCCTAAACCTAGTCCTTTGGCTTGTGCGAGTAACCAAGATCCACAATGCCCAACCATTTATATACCAGGACATCATCTTTTGGTTTATATGAATAATAAAGATCCATAATGTTCCTTCATCATTCTAAGACCTAGTCCTTTGGTTTGTGCAAGCAACCAAGCTCCACAATGACTAACTATTTCCATACCAGGACCTCATCTTTTAGTTTGTGTGAGCAATCAAGCTCCATAATGCACCTTCATCATTCTAAGACCTAGTCTTTTAGATTGTATGAGCAATCAATCCCCATAATTACCTATTGTTACCAACTTAAGACTTTGTCCTTTGGCTCATGTAAGCAATCATGATCCCCAAGGTCCTACCATTATCCAATCGAAGGCCATTCTTCCTCCAATACCAATCCCAACCAAACCTCAATCGACCTAATATTTTGAAGACTAAGCTATGTTCAAAATTGGTATTTTATAACTCATTAGAAATTAAGGCTAAGAGAACCAACCAATCTGAGATGTTTCTATTGAATCCACCATTTATGATAATTCAACGTGTGATAAATTTCTTATTGATCATATACCAGTTGTCAAGGAGTCTCACTCTAATGAGATAATATTTATTGAGTCACTTTTTAATGATTATAACCACCTTTTTGAAAATCATTACCTTGACCATATGATTATTTTTTAAGAACATCCTATTGACAAGCTAATCTCTAAGGAGTTGTCTCTTGACATTTTTCCCATTGTAGAGGAGACTCACTTTGACAAACTAGTCTTTATGGATCCCATTATGCCATTGCAGGCCATTACTTGTCCAAAACCAAATATTAAACAAGACATATTGTAATATAGTACCCATCAGATGAATAATCAAAGTTGAAGTCAATTTCTATTCTCGAATTATCATATTTAGCATTAAAATCAAAATCAACATCAATCTCAACATCATATTTAGAGTCCCTTGAGTTATAATTAGATTAAAATGAATAATATGTTCATAGATATTACAAAATTGGTTACGCATGCCTCATAGATCAATTTGAATACATTTTTGATCCTTTTATTATTTTTTAGGATGAGTACTTCAACTTTGACACAAGTTACCCTAGTATCTTCTATGAGGATTGTGCAACCTCTCCCCATTTCCTTACCATTTTATAGGCCATTACCATCAACCAAAATAGCCATACTATTGACATTCCATCTACTAAAAGTGTTGATTGGGACTGATAGAATCACACTTTGTTAAACTGCGTCCATGGTGACATAGTAGTTAAAGAAGACCAAGGAGGTCAAGACCACATTCATATAGTAGAACACTTTCCTAGTAAAATTTTTTTAGAAGAGCTAGAAGAAAATCAAAGTCAAAAGTCAATGTTCCTTAGTGAAACCTTCTCAGAGGTACTATGAGACAATCAAGACAAATTTATTGGTGAAAACCTCATTAAGGCACCAATAGCTGAGCACAAAAGTTATTCACTACTTGATGAAGACAAAATCAAAGATGAAATCAAAATAGTTTCATATCTATAGCCTAATCAGATGGTAGCTACTCTCAAGATTAAATAATAGAAAAATTTGGTGGTCCTATTAAGATAAAAAATTCTTTGGCCCTATGATAACCAAAATTATGTTGAATATAGCATCAATAATATTACGTGTGATTGAAAGTCCTAATCTTCATTTGTTTTCGCACCATTATATATTCCATTATCATCTACCATTTTATTACACAATCAAACCTACCATCCATTATTTGTCCCTATTTACCATACATAACTACACTTTCCTTTGTAGAGGATACAAATATACCTTATCTCGACACTTGAAGGAATCAAAATCAATGACCAATGAAGATCACAAAAGCATTCTTAGTAACATAATTTGTACACAATTTTTGATAGAGTACCTATTCAGACAAGGTGTGGGATAGAAATTTACATGATCAAGCATTATATTTATATCATTTAATGATTAGGATGTGCATCTCCATCTCAATAGGAAAAAAATAATCATATGCCATTTTACCATACCTAGGCCAACAACATGTACCATACTATTTCACATTGTCATGCCATTGTCATTATTACATATGCCTATTTTACATTGCCACATATTCTTGCCATTGACCCCATCACTTGGGGGAAACCTTCTTACCATTTTATCCAATCTATCAAAAACCATCATTATCCTAAGTAAAATTGTGCCATCTAACCATTATATTCCTATCTAGACCAAAGCTTGCTTTTATCCATCCTACCCAATCCTATTTTGATCTTGGTTCATTTGGTTTTTCCCACACCTTTGTGGGGGGATTCTAATCAACTTTAAATAATTGATATAGTCTACATGTAAATGATAGTCTATGAAATTAGTGTGATAGTTAATTTGTAAAGATATATTTCATCCTATCAAGTTTGTTTATGTGAGCTTGATTATAACCACCTATGGGAAAATTATTATCATTGACATATTCCATTGTATCATATTTATAACCACCTATGGGGAAATTAGTAGCATTTACCTATACCATTGTATCTTAGTTATAACCACCTATGGGAAAACTAGGGGCAACACTTGTTTACCATGTATTGCCACATCACCTTGCCATTATTGTTTTCATTTGACTAGCTATTTGATGGATTTGAAAACTTGTTGGGACCTAGTTAGTTTTTCCTCACCTTTTTTGTGGATGGAATTACTATGAATTGAGGTCATTTTAGGATTATGTGGGTCATACTCGATTCATGTTGAGGTTACCTTAGTCCCCCTTTCCATATGTTCCCCCTAGTTTTCAAATAACCTAAGCCAAATTTTCTTGATGTTTTGTTTGTAGGTATCTTATCATTCTATAACAAGTTAAAATACCTTAAAATTATAAAAACATTCATAATATTTAAAAATCCAAAAACATCTATCTTGTCTAAGCCTAGTCAACTATCCCTGATTCACCTTATTAGGGCATTGTCATTATTAGGATGCTTTCTTTTGCTTTTGTTTTTAGGATTTTTGTTTGTTTACTTATTTAAGGTTTTTTTTTAATTTGTTTATTTGTTTATTTTTTTGTTTATTTGCTTACTTGTTTATTTACTTTCAACACTGTTGCCTCAACTCAGTCTATATGTATGCATTAGGTGATTCCTTAAACAGATTATTTTTGAGTCCATCCATATTCATATGTCAACATTGTTATCATGGTTTGTATCATTGGTGCATTGTTTTCAAGTGTTTACTAGATCGAGAGTTATTACTTATGCATTTTTTAGCCAAGTCTTCATGATGTTCTATCATGAAGCCTACCATAACATGCTACAATAAAAAATAGCTTCATGAAAGTCTATAATCAATGGAGTTGTATAAGTTTCTCCTTGGCACTTTAGTATATCCTCCCATCCAACCCTTGATAAAATTAACCCATTGGCCATTCTAGTTGTGTCATTGTTAATCAGGAGGAGCATCTCCTCATTGATAGGTATAACTAAATCATTCACATTGAAAAATCTTATTCTTTTATTTATCTATTTCATAACTTTGCACTTGCTCATATTTAATTTGTATTCCAGGTTATATCCTTGAGTTATGCTTGCTAATCATCCCTAATTAGGGAACATTCATCTTTAGACAATCTAGATCCTCTTAATGATTATAACCACCTATAGGCAAATAATTATTTTGACTTTTATTCTTGATTATAACCACCTTTGGGAAAATTATCATCCTTTTTAAATCAATGCATGTAAGCATTTTTCCAACCACAGGTTAATTCCACCTTTCTTCTTGTTTCATTTTGAGGGACCATCCATCAACAAATTTGACAACCACTCCCTCATGGGGGCATCATCATAGGCTTCCTAAAATCATTTGGATCTTTTTTCTTCAATCATCCTCTTCTTCTTGGCATATAGACCATCTCTCATTATTTGAAATACATTGTTTTTTCTATGGTTTGGAATATCTTCCCAAATAGGGGAAAACTAAAGACACCTAAAATTGGCCACTGATAACCTCCAATCAATCTTTTGACCAATGTCCACCCAAAATGCATAGTTTGGCCTAAAAACACTAAAACATGCTAAATGATGTGAAAATGACATATTCAAGTGCTGATTTTGGCCATAGTATCCCTAAATAGGGTAGTGCAATTTATGGGCTAGCTAACTTTGATAAGATCTTTTCGAGTTAAAATTCCAAATTTTCACCTAGGTACTCTACATTGATCTTCCCTATGAAATATTTTGTACAAGACATGTGCCTTTTTTATTTGTTATTTTCAACATCTGAAATGAGAATAAGGTTCTAATGCATCTGACATCACCTTCTAATTCTAATCCAGTCAAATTTTGGACTAATAACAAGGCATTCTGATCAATTTAGGTAATTTATTGACAAAGTACTTAATCATGTTTAAGAGCTAATTAACCCAAATCAAGGCCTAATTAATAATTCCATGGAAACTTTTTTAATACTTGTTTTTAGAAATGAATATTGAATATTTGCATTATCAAGTGACCTCATTTCTTGGGAAGACATTCCTAGGCCATAAATTCCAGAAATATCAAGATTCATGCCCTCCATGATGCCTTTCATGTCTCTTAATTTTCCCTTATTCCAAATTCATCATGAGGATAATTACAAACTTAATTCCAAAAATTGAATTAATCCTCAACCACACATCTCAATCTTGAGATGGATGGTTGAGGTTGATTTTGATCAAATCCGAAAATCTATAAATAAGAGGCCTCACAACATCATTTCTAAGCTATTTTGTTACAAGGTTATTATGCTCAAATATTTTCACAACTTGAATATTTCAAAGTTATAATGCTAAATTATTTCCACAAGGCTTTGCATTTGATCATATATTTTATTTGCAAACTTCATTTATAGGCTAGTTTAGTGATTTGGAATCAAGAGCCTAGGTTTTATGGACTATTCTTGAGGCATTGGAGGAGCTTACCATCATTTTTGACAAAAATAAGGATGCTTGATCAAGGGAGAACATGTTTTTGAGCCACATGGGTATGGTGAATCCATTTGGGAAGGTAATATGGTGTTGCTTTCTTTCATTTATTTCTTGTTATCCTTTGTAATTACCATAAGAATAAATAGGCTTGGTTAGTTAGTTATTTATGCATGTTTCATTATTTATGGACTAATTCTTGACTAACTTGCTTTGTAATCCTCTTTATAGGTATAACCTATGAAAAAAGAAATTTATGCACTTATATAGACTTGGGAGACTCACTTCCAAGTAAAATAATTAGAGAGGTGTATCTTCAACTTATAAAATTAAAATACATGATTATAATGAATTTTTAGGTCTCAGAGTTACAAAATTTTCTTCAAAACCTCCATCAGTCTCTTCACAACCTCACAAAGGTAAATTTTATGTGTTCAATCTAGACATAAGAGAGAGAGAGTCAGGGTATGAGTATTTTTCCATATGAGGGGGTCTTTATGGGCTTCAAATCCATGGAAATGGTTGTCATATTAGTGTCTCATTATTAATAAGTTTATAAACACAAGAAATACTTCCCTAGTCTCATGTGTTCTTCATCCATGGAGTGACCTTACTATTGTAGGTTTATGAAAAAGACTATGTCATATTTTTGGGTTATAAAAATGTGATAAAGATACTTGAAAAGGCATGTAAGTTTGTTATAATGTCTATAAGGAATATTTTAATTCTTTAAAATATCATAGAGCCATATGAGAGATGCAAGACCTCTATAGACATCTATATCTAGGTAATTCTTCCAAGACTTCAAGGTTGCAGGTAGTGGAGAGGGTTCTTATTCTTTACACAAGTTCAAGATGTTGATAAATAATGAAGGAGTATTTCATAGCCTTGTCTAAAAGTATGTTAGTATGGTAAAGTTATAAATATGATCACATATGTTCATGTAGTCTTATAACCATATGTAACAATTTGAGATATCCATTATAGGGTTGCAATCATAAGCTTATCCCAAGCATAGAATGGTAAGTCAACATAAACAAGAACATAAAAAAAATATCATAAAAATGATAAAAAAATAATTAACCCTAAGTTTTTAGTCTAATCACATAAATGTTCACCTATAGCTAGGAGTATTTTTGTACAAATAGTGAGATAAGGATGCATAAGTTGTATGGGACTTGGAGCTTAGATGGATAGACAAGTGTAAATAGACACTAAAGGTCAAATAAACCTAAAATAAGACACGTATTATAAATCTAAAAGTATAAAAATAGGGAACTCTCATAAACATAGTCAAGCAACCTAGTAAAGACCATAGTTAGGCATGTGTGCTAGATGATAGAAAGTTATTTGTTGAGGATAAAAGAGCAGATGAAGACCTAAAAAGAGGTTGATAGACTTAAATAAAATATTCTAAGAGGTTTTTAATCCCTACATATTTTTCTAGGATCATTAATATTGGCTATCTTGAGAATCCTAAGATGAACCAATGTTGTTTATAGAAGCTATGGTGAAGAAATATGGTAATATGTTATGCCCTTAACCATTGGCATGTCTAGGGATATGTGTAACCATATTATGGATTTCCTAAGAATTTAGTATATTATTTTACATTTATATATACATTCATATGCTTAGTAGGTCTACTTATGGGTTGTCCATGGCCTTAGTAGACTATATATAGGAGGTAGGGTTAGTTTTCCATCATCATATTAGAGTATTCATTTCCTATTAAAAGTATTTGGGAGGTTTTCCCCTCGAAGTAGCTTATATATTATTCATATTTTCTACTATATTTCCATATAATTATGTTATATTATTGTATTTATATATATTTGGTAAATTAATATCATTCCAAGTGGTATCAAGGCATCGATTTGGGCCATAATCAGGGCAAAAACACTAGTTCTTGAAATTTAGATATATCTCAAAAATGATTGTGCATTTCTCTATAGTGTTTTTAATGGAGTTGATAAATCATTCAAGTAATCTTCAATTAAAATTTCATCTCATTTTGATATGTTCTTTAAAACATTATCCCCATTTTAGGGTTTTTTATATATTTACTTCATATCTCATAATTTGTAGGATTTTCAAATTTATTTACATTTCTGTAAACCTTGGAAATAATTAGTTTGGGTTTATTTTTTGATAATTGTGATTTAAGGCCTACATATTTAAAAAACTTCATGGTCAAATTTGGGTTAACGGGGTAAAATAAGGTTCACCATCAAGCCTTCATATGGCTAGTCCTAACACTCATGGATGGGGTAAAGGTCAAGACAACCCTAAAAATCCTTTAGGGGATGACATGGATTCTAAATCATCTGATATGATTTATCAAATTCAATCAAATCTACATGGTCTAATGCATAAGGATGTGTAAGTCCAAACTCAAATATCAATAATTTAAGGGGATCTTAATGGCATGAACAATCCATTGTAGAAAATCATGAAACAAATAACTACCATTTCATCTTATTTGCCATTCAATAAACCTCCATGTTTTCCTTTTAGTCCTCCTCCTCTCAATACTAATGCCACCAATATAGGAGTAAAACTAATGTTACCAAAAGAAGACTTATGTAAGTTTGATGATAAGGATCCATTCACTTGGATCACTCAAATCAAAAATATATTTGATCTACACTAAAATCCTAGATCTCAAAAGGTGGTTGTGGCATCTCTGTATCTAGAAATTGAGAAATTTTATTGGTATCATTGGTTTTGTGCTCAAAAGAAGAAGATTGGTGTTCTTGTTACATGGTCATTATTCTTTGATGAACTAATGTCTCACTATCAAGATATTGTTTTTGAAACTAATTTAACCAATTAACCAAACTATGATAAATAGGAATAGTGAAGGATTATATGCATCAATTTTAGAATCTATCCTGAGGTGTGGAGGATATCACTAAGGAAAATATGACTAACCTTTTTCTAGGTGGACTAAAAATAGTATTCAATTGGGGGTGTGTATGTTTAACCCCACAATTATATCCAAAGATATACTAATGGCATGATTAGTAGAAGAAAAAGAGATGATCAAACATCATCTTTCCACTACTAGTTGGGAATGTACCTTCCTATCTACATCACTACCTCAACCTACTAGATTGACACCAAAACAAATTAAGGAAAATCATGCTAAAGGGTTGTGTTATGGTTGTGACATCAAATGGAGAAAAGGTCATCAATGTGATGAAAAGAAGTTATTTTACATTGATCATGCTGATAAGGATGAAGAAGATGAGGAGGTATCTATTGAGGGTTTTAAAAGACATGAGGATAAAGTTGTATATTATCAACCTACTATCTCCTACCATGCCCTTACAGGTATTTATACTCCTCATACTCTTAAGGTGGTGGGTTTCATTAATAAATATAAGGTCATGGTCTTGATTGACCTAGGTAGTACACATAATTTCATGAATAGTAAGTTTGTTGCTCATTTGAATTGTTTCATCTACCCAACCCTAGAATTTCAAGTCATGATTGTAGATGGTGATACAGTTAATTATTTTGGAAAATGCCATAGTATTAAGTTAGAAATTGGGGACAATTTTCTAGATTATTCAATGTTTGTTATTCCTATGGGTGGGACTAACATTATTTTGGGAATTCAAAGGATCACCACATTGGGTACTATTGAGATGAATTTCCAAGATTTGTTCATGAATTTTTATTCTAAAATAAATCCTATGGAAATATGGGGATTAAGATTTAAATCTCCACAAGTAGTTAGTTCACATTAGATAACCAAGATGATAAAAAAGGTGACAAAGGATTTGTGGTGATCTTGTTTTCCATTGATGTTAAATAAACCCAAGAGTCTACCCATCCTTATTTCCAATAATTATTAGATGAATGTTTGATTATGTTTGGCCCTATGCTAAAAGGTATTCCTCCTAGCCTTACCCATGATCATGCCATTAGACTCATTCTTGGAAGTATGCAACCCAACATCAGACTATATAGATATACTTATACCCATAAGAGTGAAATTTAAAAAATGATACAAGGGTTTTTGGAATCAATAACCATTAACCATAGCTAAAGTGAATATTATTCTCCAATAATCATGGTGTAAAATAAGGATGAAACTTGAAGGATGTACCTAGATTATAGATAGCTCAAAAGGTTCACTATCAAAGATAAGATTCCTATTCTTGTAATTAATTATTTTTTAAATGAATTACATGGTGATATTTATTTTACCAAATTAGATTCTTTGCTTTGGGTATCATCAAATATAGATCTATGTAGAGTACATTCCTAAAACAACCTTCCATACTCATGAAGGTCATTATGAACTTCTGGTCATGCGTTTTGGTCTCACCAATGCACCATCCACCTTTAGAGTTTAATTAATATAGTTTTTAGGCCATTTTGATAAATTTTTTATTTGTGTTTTTTGATGACATCCTTATTTATAGAAAAAATTGGGAAGACCAGTTGCATCATGTGAAATAGGTACTCTTATTTCTTGAGCAACATCAGTTGTATGTTAAACTATACAAATGTGATTTGTAGTTTAGGAAGTGGAATATTTGGGTCATATTATATCACACAAGGGATTAAAATTTTATCTTAAATAAATCTAAGCCATCATGGAGTGGTATATTCCTAAAACACTTAAGCAACTAAGGGGATTTTTGGGGCTAGCTAGTTACTATTGTAGGTTTGTCAAACACTATGGTAGTATTACAACACCTATCAGTAACTTGTTGAATAAAGACTCCTCCAAGTGGACTAATATATATACCAAGGAATTTAAATAATTTAAAATGGCTATGTGCACCACCCTAGTATTGACTACTCTAGAATTTTCTAAGAATTTTGTGGTTGAATGCAATGCATCTGGATAGGGGTGTAGTATTCATGCAAGAAGGTAGGTCCATTGCCTTTGAAATTTGTCAATTCAAGGGTAAAAATCAGATCACACACATATATGAGAAATAGATGATGAATATTCTACATGCATTCAAATAATGGATACCTTATCAATTGGATCATCACATTCAAGTAATGATTGATCATGATAGCCTTAAACAATTTTTGGAATAGTAGTTATCCTCTAAAGAAAAATAAAAATGGGTGATGAAAATGTTAGGTTTTTATTTTGAAATAGTCTACAAGAAATGAAAATAAAATGTGGTGGTTGATGATATTTCCAAGTGAGATGAACCAGTTAAGGTATTGTTATGTGTCATGACTATTTACTAGGTAAACTAGCTCAAAGAAGCAAGGTAGAATAGGAGAATGATATTACTACCCATGCATTAATTTAGAATCTATAATAGGGTTTAGAAGGGATTAAAAAATTTACATGGAAATGTAATTCATTATGGTATAAATAAATATTATATCTATGTCAAAATTATCTTCTCAAATAATATTTCCTTTAAGAACTTTATACGTGTCCACTTGGTGGTCACTCAGGTTTTTTGAAAACCTATCATAGAGTCAAGAAGGATTTTTTTGGAAAGGACTAAAGGGGGATTTACAAAAATATGTGTCTTAATGTATGGTATATCAACAAAATAAATGTGAAACCATTAAAACCCTAGGTATTTTACATCCCTTATCCATCCCTAGTCAATGATTAAAAGACATATCTATGGATTTCATTACTGGGTTAGCATGATCTAAAAGTATAAATGTTATTATGGTTGTTATGGATAGAATCATAAAGTATGATAATTTTTGTTCTTTATCTCAACCATTGGTGACCAATACATTAGCTTCTACCTTCCTTAATACAATTCAAAAATTGCATGCTACTCCCAAGATTATTGTCAATGATCGAGATCCCATATTCACTAGTAATTTTTGGACAAAATTAATTATATGTTTGGGAACTCAATGGGCTCATAGCTCATCCTATAATTTCAAATACAATGGACAAAATAATGTAGTCAACAAGTTTTTGGAAGTGTACCTTCATTGATTTGTGTCAGATAAATAGGATAAATGGGTTCAGTGGTTGCCTTTGGCTGAATGGTGGTACATAATTCAGTGCTTAGTTCATCCAAAATGTATCCTTTTATGGAATTTTATGGATATCATCCTCCATCCCTCACTTCACCTTTTAAGGCCCACCCAAAGGTGTGTGTAGTGGTGTAACACCTTCAATATCAATAGGAAGTCCTTACTAGTTTGTATGAAAATTTAGCTTTGGCCCAAAATTGCATGAAACAATAAGAAGATCAACACATGAGTGAGAGGAATTTTGAAATTGGTGATTGGGTATTTTTTTGATTACATCCATACAATCATATGTCCTTGAAGTAACAAAAAAATGATAACAAGTTATTTCCCAAGTATTATGTGTCATGTCCCCTTTTTAGTTGACATGTGCAGAGTAGATGATTAGCCTATTATGCAACCCTCGTAGGCTGATGAGATGGATAGAGGGTCTTGATGGAGCTGGGCTTGGCTTTCATTTGGGCTCTTTCGGACATGAATTAAGGGAGATATTAATATTTGATTGATTTAATCAAATATTAATTATTTGGTCCAATTTTAATTAATTATTAATTATTAATTAATTATTAAGTATTAATTAATTATTAATTATTAATTATTGGGTCTAATTTTAGGATCCTAATTCTAATTTAAGAATTGGTCTAATTTTAAGACCCTAGTTCTAATTTAAGAAGCCCTAGTTCTAATTTAAGAAGCCCTAAGTCTAATTTAAGGGAATCTAATTTTAGCAAGCACACCTTTGGAGGAGTATAATAAATTCTCATGGGAGAGAGTTGGTATTCATGATTATTATTGATATTGATTCTTGTTAAGAAATTCTTCTTTGAAGACTGAGCCAAGGGTTCCAGGATTCCATTTGCATTGAAGAACGTCAACTCTTCATTGTGTGCGATTCAGAGGTTGTGAAAGATCAGCTGATCTATTGCCAAATTGAGAGATAACTTCATACAGAAGCTATCACAGGTGTTTACAAGTTTGAGAGATAACTTCACACAGAAGCTATCACAAGGGTTTACAGGTATTTCATTATTTTGGGTTTTAATTCAAGAATTATCCAGATATAGATCTTTTGTGTTAGCCCATAATTCTACAAATCAGGATCAAGCATACAGGTTGGGTGATATTAGTGGCCATATGACTTTCATACAGATCCGTGAAAATCCATATGCATCTATAGAAAGTTCAGGCACCGACATCGGCGAATAGAGACCTACAAAGATCAACATCGGTTGACATATCACCGACATCGGCAAGTTAATGACTACAGGTCAACTGACAACAGCAGTATAACCGACGTCGGTGATTGTGTTTTTTACACAGCAGGCCAAGACGTACCAGATTTAGAATTCTTTCCTAGTTTGCAGAATATTCAGGCTATTCAGGCCGTACTTTCAATATTCTTTATATACTTGACAGAGTATCTCTATTGTAAGCTTATGAGCAAATAAATAAGAGTTTATACTGTGATTTATTTATCTATTTGAAGATATTTTTGTAGAAATTCAGATAAGCAATTTAGAGCTTTTGTTTTGATATTCGAAGGGATATTACATTATGGCCCTTGTCAGATCTTGTAAAAAATTGGTAGTATGGCCTATAAGTTAGAATTTCCTCCATCTACCCACATTCAAATAGTATTTCACATATATTACCTTAATAAGGTCATTGTATATAGGGTTACCACTCAAATAAAGTAACTAAAATTATATGAGGAAGGGAGGGTTATTCTTGATCCTGAAGTAGTCCTTCAAATGTGCATTAAGTAGCTATAGTCTAGATTAATTATAGAGTATCTGATCAAATGGAAGAATATAACTTCTAAGGATGATACCTTGGAGGATTAATCCTTCATGCAACAACATTTGTGATTACTTCAAAATTGAGGACAACATTGTTTTTAAGGTGAGGGTCATGTTACACCCTAAATCATTGGTATGTCTAGGGATATGTGTAGCCATCTTGTGGCTTACATAACCCTTTTGCATATTATTTTGCATTTATATATGCATCCATATGATTATTAGGTTCGATTATGGGTTTTCCATGGCCTTGGTATACTATATATAGGAGGTAGGGTTAGTTATTCATCATCATATTAGAGTATTCATTTTTTATTACAAGCATTTGGGTGGTTTCCCCCTTAATGTGGCTTATTTATTATTCATATTTTATACTATATTTATGTATCATTGTGACATATTGTTATATTTATGCTTATTTGGTTAATTAATATCATTCTATAAGAGGAAAAATGAGATAGGTCAAAGTGGATGTTATAGATCCCATAGGGTGTTTGGAACTGAAACCAAACTCTAGGATAATTAATCAAACCTAATATTCTCTTCTAGACCTAACCAAACATAGTTGACCAACTTGAAAGACACCAAATTTTTATCAGATATTCCTTGAAAATATGTATGATGTAAACATGATTTTGAATTTGTTGGAGGGTTCTATCAAATTCCATCCTATGACATTGGCTTATGTAAAGAGGCTTTATCCTCTATGAACAATCTTTAATAAATTGACACACCTCAAACACTCCTAAACCCATTATAGTGACCTAATGGAAGATAAATACATTAAAATGACTTCACATGGATCAATTTAACTTTGTAATGATCTTGGTGACCTTCACAAGTCTCCTGAACACATGAACATGGTACTAGTTGGCACATTAGAATTGTAGCCTATTTTTTGAAGGTGTAGGGTAAGAGTTGGTTTCCAAATCAAGAATATAGGTATATAAATAATTTAAAAATGTATTAAAATCATTAACACTCCTTATAAAGTCTCATATAGTGGTATCTAAGGTTTATAAGTCATCATGTTTGGAAAGAAATAAGAAATGCATCATTTTGCTAACTAAGAAGCTTATATGCATGCTTATAGAGTATAACAAGAGACCTATCTTTAGTGGATTAAAATTATTTAAGGTTTTTTAGACTCAAAAAACCTATTAAAATTACTATATCCTAAAAATATCTTAAAAAACCACTTCAAATGTCTCTTAAACATACACAAACACCTAAGCTAAGGTTTTAGTATTTTCATGGTTCACATATCTTATAAGGTTTCAGGAGCTAAAAATTGTCATGGATCATGTCCAAGTAGTGGGTAAAGTTAATCAGACACTTTGAATAATTTTCACATGTGTGGGAGGCCATTTGAGAAAAACTTTAGTTTTTAGGCCTAAAGACCTAATTGTATCCTGATTAGGGAAAGGGATTAGCAGAAAAATGACAACTCCCACTCACTTTAAGTTCATGAAATTTTTTATGGATTTATAAGGGGATATCAGGTACTCAAAACTATATTTATCTCCCTAATATCATCTATACATTCTTACATATAAGTAACTTTATGTGTTTTTAGGGTTATAATAAATTCAGGCTAAGTGAGAGATTAAGGTGAAATATGAAGCATTGGTGAGTATTTGATGGACCTAAATGAGTTCTAGTTTGATATGACTAATATATGCCTTCTATAGAGATATAGTGCACTCATGATTATGAATTCATGTTTTGATCCATTTAGACAAGATTGGCATAGTAAGACAAATTGGGAATCAAGACACATAAGAGGTGTAATCATCATTGTAATGTCAATTTAGAGAGATTCTAAACTGATGAAATGTGTCAAAGAGAATATCAATAAATAGTTAAAGAGGAGTTAATGTTCAAGTGTGACATTTGTCCATTACTAAGCCAAGAAAAAGAGAAACTTTCAAGAAGAATACATGGTGTCAATCAAGGAGGAAACTCTCATGCCATTTAGAATAAGAAATCATAATCAAAGAAGGTAGCATGTATCCTTAGAGATATGATGAGACTATTTCATAACCCCTCTCTTTATTTTTAACTCTTCTTACCTCTCTTTTCTATTCCTTTCCCTCTTATTGTTTCATTTTTATTTATAAATTTATCCTTAATAGGCTATGTATGGATCCTCCAACTATGTATGGTGAAGCCCTAACCATTTAAAATCCTTTGATCAATGAGAAAATTCTTATTTTACCTCCTCTTTTGACTATTTTCAATGTGTGTGCATGACTAGTTGACCTTGTTAAGTGATTATCTTAGATTCCTTGGCATGTTGTAATTTTATAGCATTCATATTCAGTTTGAAAGCTTCTTTTCAATTTATTTAAAGTGTCTAAGTGAAGTATAAAGGTTGAGTGAGTTTTATATTCACTAGTGTCATTTTATGACCCCTCAACTAGTCCTCCTAGCCCAAACATCTATCATAACCTTTATGAGAAATCCTGATGTAGAGAGGTAGATTAGGAGTAGCATTTGTTTTAGGATAGTCTCATTGTTGATGTGTAAATATAGATGGTTGGTAATGGTCAAAATATTTTTATACATCACCTCCATTAGAGTAGGTTTTTCTCTCTTTTTATAACAAGTTAGTAGATTAGGTATGAGACTAAGTGATACATCAAGGGGAGCTAGCCCATTAACCTAGAGATTCAATCCACTTATTAGTCTACCCATAGGATATGATTGTCTCCATGTTATTCCAAATTTATAAGGCTTGAACAATATTCCAAGGGTGAAAATTTGGGTGATAATAATTTTAACACACATGATCAGATTAAAGTCAAAATTGGTTGAAGGATTGTTGGTGTTGTCCTTCGATGTATCAACCTATGGGGGAGTTCAAAATATCAATTGGAACTCTAAGCTTAATCATTTGGTTCTATAATCTCAAGCACTTGTTCAAAGTAATATTTTTTTCAATTCATTATCTTGATGAAGTTATTATGTCTAAGTTTGAAGTAGACCTTAATTTAATTCAATTTAGTGAGGCATTTCAAGCTTAAGGTATTCCTTATCAACCCTATAATGAACCTTATTAGTCTTATGATGATATTTTTTAGTCCTATAATACTCCGTATTAGCATTATCATGATCCTTATCTACCTTATCATGAGTCATATTAGTCCTATGATTAACCTAATCAAGACCATCTTATCTTTAGTCAACATAGACACATTTCAAATAAGTTTATTTCAAATTTCAAGAAAACTCTATTGGGGTATGAAAGGTATATGATAGAGGTTAATAGATAAAAGGAGTATGGTCAAAACTGCCCTAGTCATCTCATTCATAATGTGAGAAACTCATTGTAACTATTGAAGGACTAATGGGAACCTATTGATAGAGCCAATTGAAAAATTCTCTCAAGTGATGTGATGGAAGTAAGTTGTTTGATTCAAGTCATAAAGGATAAGCTAAAAGTTCAATAAGGGTAGTAGGTTTAATGTTATCATCCCCATGTGTCTTCATATATACCACCTCAAACCTCTTATGTGCCATTTAGTCTTCCCCAAAATACCATTTCAAGTGAGATTTAAAGTGTTCCAAGTCCTTCACATACCCCTCAAACCTTCCCATCTTGGAAATCAATCCAAAAAGACATCCAAAAGAAGAAAGAGGTGGTTTTTGATAAGCCTATTATTGAGAATCAAGATAAATTAGAATTGGAAAGTTTGATTTCCATATGGAGGGAAGCTAATGAAGACATCTTGGCACAAAACTCTACTACTCTTCCTTAATAACCTCTAAAAAAGTCCTTAAATATTCCAAGTTGGAATCAAGTGGTGAAATCATGGATTAAGCAAAGTGAGACAAGCATAGATTGGGGATTTGAAATCAAGGAATAATATGAACCTATACAAGCCCTTTCCATCTCCCCTCAAGAATTGTCTTGTATCCCTGATTAGTCTTCTTGTGATCCTTATCCTCATGAATTCATTGACCACTCACAATAAGAGTTATTCCAAGAGAGTATAGAAAAAAAAATTGAATCCTTGGAATCAAAAATGAATAAACTTGAATCAAGCCAATATTTGGAGATAGAAACCAAAGAAGACCTTATGCTTATTCAAGCCTAATTTTCCCTTCCTCAAGAACCTAAAGCTTTTCCATATTGGAGGAATATCTAAGAAGGCATTCAAGACAAGAGGGAGGTCATAATTGAGAGGATTATAAATAAATTTACAGATTAGAATTAACATCAATAATGATATAATAAGAATGAGATGGTTTTTGAGAAGGATGAGACACTCATAACACAATTGACTTTTCTCTCTCTTCAACAATTCTTTCAAGAATCAACCATCCCTAAGGTTTTAAGTTACAATAATTTTCCCTCAATTACCAATCCAATTAATGAGCCAACTACCATACCTCATACTCCCTTTAAAATTCATGAACATATTCATCAATCTCCCACCATCTCCCATCTTGAAGAAGAACCTATTCTATGAAAGATACAGGAGGAAGTTGTAGCTACAAGTGAGTTTCAAAGAGAATGTAGTGAAGATGATTAAGTAAATTTCATGAGGATATATCCATTGGTATCCCACTTGGGGAATAAATGGGTAATTTATTTTTCAAATATGTGGTTTTAGAAGATGGTCTTGATATTATGCTTCAATAAGGAGATTCAATTACATCTAATTTTGTTGAAGTTATAGCTAATCTTGATGTTAAAGGTTCTCTAATCCAACAAGCTGATATTTTGAATTAATTTTAAATGGTTTCAATTAATAAACAATTTGAAATTGAAGAGGTTGACTCCCAATCACATCATGATTCCATAGATGGTTTTGATATTATTTACAACCCTATAGTTCTTAAGGAAAAAGGAAAATATGTTATTCAAGTCGGTCTCATTCAAATTAACCTAAGCAAGGAGCTAAAAGGTGATTGAAAACAATAAATTAAATATCTTAAATAGATTATAGGCCTTTGTAAAGATACATTTCCTATTGAAGATCATGATCATGAAGAGGTTGATAAAGACACATCCATTGAAGACCATGATGTAGCTTGGATTGAGTATGTAAAGCTCCTTGAAAACATTGATGAACTTGTAATAAAGGATAAGTAACATGAGGTTACTCAAGATGCCATAGAGAACTAAGGAAAATGTATAAATGGATTATCATTGCATGAAATTATAGATGACAAGAAATATGGAGTGGGTCTTGAAGTAAAAGATGAATTTATCTTCTTAGGTGACTATTTTAGTGTTGTTACTTCACTTGAGAGCATGCCAAGAGGATTGACATTCAAGAGGAAGGTGAATTCAACAAGAGAAAGGTCCAAGAGGTAGCTTACCTCATGATATTATTCACAACATGGAGAAAAAGATATCATAAGATTTATATCTTATCTAGGAGGAAAAATATGTGTTCAGGTTAGTTGTATATATTAGCTACTTATATTTTGTCATGTGTTCCCTAAGTGCTTAACTAACACTTGTGTGATGTCTTGTTTCCTTTCCTTTGTGTGTTATACTTATTTTGTGTGTGTTTGGAGGTTAAATTAATTTGTTTTGTCTTGGTCTAGATCTGATCAGGTTTGAGTTTGAGTGCAACTAACTCCATTTCCCAATAGAAGGACAAGGTTACTAGTCTAATAAGCATTGTAAGCATGGTACCACTGTGAATCACCAATTTGATGACCATTTTTGACCTCCAAGGTCAAAATGTCAACCCCTAGTACAAAAAACTTGATTTTTATGTCTTATAATCTTATTCTATACTTTCTCATTCCTTATTTGGTCTTCAAAGGGTCTTTCTAAAACCTTATTAACATAAGTTAAGGTTAATTTGATAAAATTAAGTAATGGTTGTTTTGGTCTTATACAAGCCTAGCCATGTCATGATGAGAAAAAATATGTGTCCAAGAGGTGTCATAGATTATTAGGTCCCACTCAAATTTATATTCTTGTCTTCATCACATTTTATAAACATGTCACACATTTTTCGAATGTTTAAGGTCATTTTACAAACTTTAAAGTAAATTTTTATGCTTGAAAATTACATATAATTATTTTCAATGTGTGTCAAAGATAACTAAGAATATCTATACATAATTCCACATTTTTACAATATTTTTAAGAAGTTTTCTAACTTCCAAGAATGTTATCATGTTAGATTACAATTTTTTAGGTCTAACCTTCAAAAAAGGGAATTTTATCCACATGTATAGACTTGGGAGACTCACTTCTAGGTGAAAATGTTGCATGGTTTTCTATTTAGATTAAAAAATTTAAATCCATCTTAGAATTAATTTTTAGGTCTCATATATAAAAAGGGGCTTTAGAGCCTCCATTGTTCTTTTCACAAGCTCAGAAATGTAGTTTTCAAGTGCTTAGTATGAATAGACGAGAGAAAGAGTTAAGGTCTAAGTTTTTTTCCAAAGGAGGGGGCCTTAATTAGATTAAAATACATGTCAATGGTTGTTATATTGGTGTCCCCTCCTTTATGAACAATTGCTAAGAAGGTAGGGTGTTATAAAAATGACTATAAACCCATAGTCTTAATTTATCTCCTTAAAATGATAATGTTAGAATGGTTTGAATCATGTAATTAATTAGAAAAGATGTATAAGATTTATGTAGAGATTTCATGTGCTTCTCTAAGACACATTTGGCACATGTGAGTCTAATCTGGAAAGAAAACTCTTCTCAAGCATAGTTTTTAAGGTGACTACCATGGTTTTTATTTGTTTTAAAGTTTTCAATAGTTGAATTAATGCAATGAGGGTCTCTCAAAATGTCACAAATATTTCAATGCTATTATAAGTCCATAAATTTCTCCATTGTATACTCCAACACCACCTTTTATAAGAAACATGCAATAGCCTTGGTTTTTGGACTATATGTGTAACTCCAAGCAAAAAAATGGATTGAATGGTGTCAATAATGCATCATAAATATTTTATGAAAGTCATAACCCAATAATAAAGGAAATAATACACTATATCAACATGCTCAAGGTTAAAAAGATTAAGTTTTTGCATAATAATAAGGATAAAAACATGATAAAAGTACACATATAGGTCTATAGACATGTAGGTCCCTTTTTACCTAAGTTGAGATAATTCTTGCTTAGATAAATATGGTTCAAGTGATTAAATATGTGTGATAAGTGTGTGTACATAATATATAGGTGTATACAAGTCAAAGGGAGGATTTATTGATCAAATTACCAACCCACTTCACTCCCCAAGTAGATTGTGGGGCTAAGTATAAATTATCAACTTAGAGATGACTGTATGAGTTTTAAAGGTGTGTTTCAAGTAATTTTAATGTGTTAAACTATTGGAAATCCTTTAAGACTTAACTCTCCTAAGATGAGTCTCATTAGATGACAAATAAGCTTCTAAACATAGGAAACACGTCCCTGGTCTCACATGCTCTTCATCCATGGAGTGATCTTGCTAGTTATAGGTTTATGTAAAAAAATATCTCATCTTTTTGTGTAATTAAAATTTTCTAAATACAATTGAAAAGGCATGTAAGATTTTTATAATGTCTCTAATGAAGATTTTAAGTCTTCAAAGTATCATAGAGCCATATGAGAGACCTAAGACCTCTATAAACACCTACATATAGCTAAGTCTCCCAAGCCTTCAAGGTTATAGGTAGTGGAGAGGGTTATTTTTATTTACATAAGTTAAATATGTTGAGAAATAATTAAGGAGTGTTTCATATCTTTGCCTAAAAGTATGTTACTATGGTAAAGTTCTAAATATGAATACATATAATCCTATAGTCCTATAACCATACATATCAACTTGAGATATCTATTTTAGAGTTCAAGCAAAATCTTAGTCTGAGCATAGGATGGTAATTGAACATAAAGAAGAACCTATAATGAAGATAATATAAGTGATAGAAACTAATTCACCCTAAATCTATAGTCTAAACACATAAATGTGCACCTACAACTAGGATAATTTTTTTACAAACAATAAGATAAGGATGCATAATTTGTATGGGTGTTAGATATTAGATGGATAAAAATTTAAAATAATAACTAGAGGTAAAATAAACCTAAAATAAGACACATGTTTCATAAATCTAAAACTATGAAAATAGGGAACTCTCATAAACTTAGACAAGAAGTCTAGTAAAGATAATAGTCAGGCTTGTGTGCTAGATGGTAGAAAGTTTTTTGTTGAGGATGAAATAAAAGAATGAAGGCCTAATAAGAGGTTGATATACTTTAATAAAAAAAATTAATAGGTTTTTAATCGCTTTAGTAATGTAACAAAGGGTAACACATTTAGATAGGGTTATTAACATTGGTTGGCTTGAGAACCCTAGCATGGACCAATGCTGGTTATAATGGGTTTGGGTAAGAAATATGGTAATAATACCACTAAGATAGGTTAAATTGGATATTAAATGTCCCTTGGGGTGTCTTTAACTAAAACCAAACTCCAAGACAGTTGATCACACCTAATCTTCTCTTCTAGACCTCACCAAGCATATTTTGCCAACCCAAGAGACACCAACTTTTGCTCAGATCTTCCTTGACAAGATAAATGTGGAAAAAGGGCTTTGGAGGTTTTTTAGGGGTCTATCCACTTACATACTTTGGAATTATTTTAGGTAAAGGGGATTTATCCTCTATGAATAATATTTAAGAACCTGACACACCTTAAACCGTCTTAAACCCCTCATAATGACCCAATGGAAGAGAAAGAACTTAAAATTATTTAAAATGGATTATTTTGAACTTATAATGACCTTAGTGACCTTCACATATCTCATGGACACCTAAAAATGGTACTAATTGGCACATGTGAAGCACATGTGTATGGAATTTCCCAAAAATCTTGGCTTTAAGCTCTTTTGTGAAGGTGTAGTGTAAGAGTTGGTTTAAAAGTCAAGAAAATATGTATATCAAGACTTGAAAAATGTTATAAAATAATTCACACTCCTCAAGTCTCATATATTGGTATCTAATCTTTGCAAGTCATCAAGTTTGATAAGAAAGAAGAAATTCATCATTTTGCTAACTAAGAAGCCTATATGCAAGCCTATAGATTATAACAAGAGACTTATCTTAAATGGATTAAGATGTATTAAGGTTTTTTAGACCTCAAATAATCTCTTCAAATAATTATATTTTGTAAATTTCTTGAAAGCCCACTCCAAATGTCTTTTAAGCATACAAAGCACCTAGGGTAGCATTTTAGAATTTTCATGATTCTCATATCCATACTAGGTTTTAGGAGCTTAAAATTTTCATGGATCATGTTTAGATCATTCTTAAAGTTAATAAAACACTTTTTTGGAGGCCATTTGAGAAAAAACTCAACTTTTAGGCCTAAAGGCCTAAATGAGGCCTAATTATGGAGAGAGATTAGTAAAAAAATGACACTACCACTCACTTTCAAGTCATGATATTTGGCATGGAAATATAAGTTGATACTAGATACTCAAATATATCTCTATTTACCTAGGGTAATTTTTAAGTTCTTCCACACAAGGATATTTGTGTGTTTCTAGGGATATAAGGAATTGAGGCCAAGTGAGAGCTTAAGGTGCAAGATGAGGCAATGGTGAGTGTTTGATGGACACAAATGATTTGTTTTAGGTATGATATAATTTAGATGTTAATTCCATGGAGAGAGAGTGTGTATCTATGAATATGAACTCAAGTTTTGAGCCATTTGGGAAAAAGTTTCATAGCAAGACAAATTGGGATTCAAAAAACCTAAGAGTTGTAATAATCATCAAAATATAAGTTTAGAGAGATTATAAACTAATGAAAGGGGTCAAATATTATATCAATATATATTTAAATAGGATTTATATATTAAGTGTTCCATTTATCCATTACCAAGCCAAGAGAAAGGGTAGTTTTCATGAAAAAGACAAGGTGTCAAGTAAGAAATAAACTCTCACACCATTTGGAAGAAGAAAGGATCATTAAAGAAGGCAACACATGTCCTTGGATATCTAATGATACTATTTCATACACTATCTCTTTATTTTTAAGTCTTCTTGAAACTTTTCACCTCTCTCTAATATTCCCTTTATTTTTATATCATGTTTTTGTATAAATTCAGCCTTGATAGGTTATGTATAGATCCTCCACATTGGTATCGAAAATACCTACTCATTCACAAGCCTTTGATCAATGAGAAAATTCTTGTTCTACCTCCTCCTTTAACTAGTTTCAATGTGTGTGCATGATTATTTCATCTTATCAATTGATTAGATTATCTTCCTTGGCATGTTTTCCTTTTCTAGCATTCATATTCAATTTGAAAGCTTCTTTGTAGGTCTTTTGAAGTGTCTAAGTGAATTTTAAAGGTTGAGTGAATTATCTATTCACTAGTGTCATTATAATACCTCTTTATTAGTCCTCCTAACCCAAACATATATAAAAACCTTCATGATAAATGTTAATGTATAGAGGCAGATTAGAAGTAGCATTTTTTTAAAGTTAGTCTCATGGTTGATGTGCACATGTAGATGGTTGGTAGAGGTCAACTATTTTATTTTATCATGTCCATTAGCATAAATTTCCCTCTCTTTTCCTAACAATTTGGTTTATTAATGAATAAGCCTAAGTGATACATCAAGGGGAGCTAGCCCTTTAACCTATAAATTTAATCCATGTATTTGGCCATCCACATATTATGATTATTTCCATGTCACCCCAAATTTGGAAGGCTTGAACACTCTTATAAGGGTATAATTTTGGGTGATAACAATTATAATTAGGTATTTTTAGCATAGTTTTAGGCATGTAACTAATCTTAAATTTGGTGCATCTTAGTTTAAGAAGGAGCTAGCCTTTTCTAGAGGTTCATCCCTAAAGAGTTAAGGTCCCACACCTTAAGGATGATTCCATTATTTCCATTGGATCAGTTGATTGAATGAGTAGATGAAATATCCAAATGATAATACATATTATTTTGAACTCAACCATAAAACTAAAATATGAAAGCATCTCTTTCAATCAAAGTTGTTTGAACCCTTATCCTCCATCTCACTTTTCACCTCATCAAAATCATTTGTGTCTCCTTTTGCATCATCTATGGCCTCTTCATAATTATGTTCACTTTATTCTTCTTTTTCATCATCTGCATTCTCTACCTCATTACCATCCTCAAAATTATTTTCTTCTTCTTATTTTTCTTTTTCTACATCCACATTATCATTTTCTTCCACATCATGATCCTCAACCTCTCCTTCTACACCATCTATAGCTTCCTCTTCATCATATGCATTTTGATCCTCTACATAGTTTACCTCATAAGGTTTTAATATCCCTAATTCATATGATACAATTGAACCGTCTTGCATAATAACTCCTAAACCATCTTTTGATGAATTTTTTATAATAAAAGATGACTATTTAGATATAAAATTTATAACACTAGTATTTAAATAAGACTCTTTTTCATAACCTGAAAGGTTTATTCACACTTTATAAGACCCAAAAAAATGATACTCTTTCCACTAAAGAGAGGTGATTAGATTATCTATTTTAGATAAATTTGGTACAAAATTCTTGTAGTACCACACTAAACCATGAAACTACACACCTCATGCACACTTTTGGGTATCATTTAGTAGGATCCACTTTAATTCCTTTAGTATATATAATTTTTCCTAAGTATTGTAAGATTATTTGAAATAAATCACACTTATACAATTTTCCATAATGTTTATGCTTCTACAACCATTGTAAGTATAATCATAAATGCTCAACATACTCTTGTTCAATTTTGGAATGGATGAGAATATCATTTAAAAAGACTAGCAAAAATCAATAAAGGTAATATCTAAACACACTACTCATGAAATTCATGAATGCTATAAGATCATTCATTATTTTGAACATTTGTGAACTCGTAATGCCCATAACGAGTCTTGAAATCTATTTAGAATATATTCCTCTCTAATTCTCCACTAATGGTACTTAACACAAAGAAAAATCTTTGAGAAGACTATTTCACCACACATTTGATCAAAACTATCATTAATGTGAAGTAAAAGATATGCGTTCTTTATTATTACCTTGTTAAGAATTTGATATTCAATGCACATATGAAATTTTATATTATTATTTTTGACAAAAACTATAGGTGCAACCCATAGTTAAACACTTTGTTGAATCAATCCTTTAGACAACATCTCCTGAAGTTGAGCATTTAACTCAATTAACTTGGTTGTTATCATTCTATATGGAGCCATATATTGTGGTTATAAAGTTGAAATGATATCAATAGAAAAATAAAATTCCATTTTGGGAGGTAGTCCTAGTAATTCCTATAAAAGACAATCCCAAAAATCTTACAAAAAAGGATATTATTTTAGTGAGGGTTCCTTAGCTTCACCAATTTAATCCATCTTGATGAATAAGGATTTATATCCCTATTTTGAGCCTTTTGGCTGAACTTTGCTTAACTTTCAACTTTTTATGATCACCTTGGATTTGGGTTTGATTTCCCAAATAATCTAAGCACTCAACCTTCTTAATAAAAAATCAAATTTGGCTTTGTGTTTAGTGAGCAAGTTCACTCCTATGATCACATCATATGATCCGAGTGGTGATGCATAAATATTACCAATCATGTTGAATTATGAAAGATTTGTTTTAACCTCAATAAGACATCTATCAGATTCAACCTTAGAATCATTCCCATACTCCGTTGACCAAGAATTTTCCATAAAACCATATTTTATAAATAATTTACTTAACATTATAGGAGAGATAAAACATTTAGTGGATCTTGTATTTATCAAAACATAAATAGGATTCCAAAAAAAGATTTAATACAATTAAGCATGAGATATATCTTTTAATTAATCAAATTCCTTTTGCTTTAACAACTTAATCATACATTAAAGATATGAAATAAAACTAAAAGCAATAACATACACCACATAAGAGGGAGAGAGAGACACCAAATTTTATGCGGAAACCCAGAATGGGAAAAACCATGAAGACCAATCTCAATTATATAAATGAGCACAAACTCAAGTTATAATATTCAAAAGCACCAACTTACATGAGCACCAACCCCTTTGCTGAGCACCAACACAATAATGATTTGTGAGCACCCACCCACAAGAGCACCAACCCCTCCTATGTATAAAACACCAACTATCTCTCAATGTTGCTTTCTCAACAATTGATAGCACACTATTATATCTCTTATCTTTTATTTGCTTTCCTCTGCTCTTATTAGCTATATAAAATCATTCACTTCCATAATACAAAATGGCTTCCCAAGCCTCCTTTTATAACTTTCTAAATGATCTTTGGCATTCACCCTTGTGTGACCCTTTGAATTCTTTCTTTATCTTTACCTAGTTACTCTTTGAATTCCTCAAGGTGACCCCTCATGGAGAAATGCATCCTTTTCCTCTTTTATCTTTAGTGATGACTCTTTGGATTCCTCAAGGTGACCTTTCATGGAGAAATGTGTCCTTTTCCTCTTTTGTCTTTAGTGATGACTCTTCGACTTCCTCATGAGCCCTCTTTTATCTTTATGAAACCAAAAATATATTCATTAATATTTAATTAATAGTAATACACTTTTAGCCAAGATATAAACATTAAAAACACCTTTAGACATTAATAGCTAATTTGACATCAATGATAATATTTCTAATAGATATTTCAATGGGAGAGGCTTAAAATTCTACTTGACGATTGTCAACTATTAAATGAATACACTATTGAAAGGATCTTTAATGTGATGTAAAGGTTGATGAACTTTTATTTCTACCATATATCTTCCACCAAGGATATTCCATTTCTTAATGGTCTCCTTCACCTATAAATCACCCATTAGATGGTCCTTTCCTCTCATCTTGATTAACTCCCTTAAATATTTATCTAAAACTACCTCATGGTTTCTTGTGCCTTGAAGTATTAATAAATATTACATTCTAGATATTAAAATGATTATTATAATTCCTATTTCATTTCTAATTCTTTTTTTGAAGGCTACTTTAGAACTTCCAAACCTTTTTTAAACTTTTATCTAATGTAACCAAGTGATTTTACCTTTTTTTCTTGTGTAACTACTTTATAAAAGACTTAGTCCATAGTGGATGGTCCATACACATCTAATTCACATCTAATTTGAAGTTTTAAGCCCATAATGAACTTATTGATATATAAAATTTCATATTTTTGATATTATAAAACATACTTCAAGAGATTTGTGAAATGATCTCAATATTCATTTATTAACAAATCCCCTTGCTTAAGATTCTATAAATATATTAATTTTTGATCAAAAATATAGCTTGGATAGCCATCATGCTCTAAAAATTATTACAAAATTCTCCTAATTGATAGTGGTGGAATCAAGTCTCATTTCAAGATTCGTATTAGCCCATAAAGTTGTTACTTAACTAGCCAATTGGTAAGCTTCCCACATAGACTTAGTCACCTAAAAATAATTTCAAATCTTGAAATAATTTTCCATTTTAATGAGTCAAGACTCAGCTTCATCACTCAATACCATATCATCAAACTTGGGTGGGTTTAATTTCTTCATAAAATTCACAAGATATACATATACTTGAGCTTTATCTACTTGCTAACTATAGTCATATAAAATCTCAAAATTGGTAGATTGAGTTTGGCTTATGACACCCAACCCATAGGTCCCTCTTGGATTCTCTCATGCCCCCTCTGGACATATTTTTTATTATTCCCAATCATTTATAGACTTCTAAAACTTGATTCTAGCTCAGCCATGCTACATTTTACATGCTAATTCTATCCCTCTATGTCGTAAACCTATAGGATAGGAGCTCCCAACTTAGAATATAGCACCAGACCATGGGATATCTTATTTTGGTGCTCTTATCCAATTACATTTGTAGCTCCAATAGTCATTTCCTTTCTGATCCTATCCTTCATCGTATCAGCCTAACATGAATACATTCAACCCATGACCAATATATCTATATAAAATCTTATTAAAAGTTCATTTATAAGGGGTTATAAAATATTTCAAAATCAAGTAAGAATGTAAGCAATACCATTGAGGCAAATTTATCTATTCTCTACATATATTCATCCAACACAATTACAATCATATATAGATCCTCACACTAGTCTCTAGCCACCTCAAGCACACCTATTTTAGCCTTGTTGCATACACATAACAATATTTTATAAAGCACATCAAGTGGGAGAACTACATATGGCTTGATCCCTCTTTAGAGTATTGGTATGTAGGCTGTGTGCATACACAAGCGGTGTGGATACACATTTAGTGCATCTTACACACACTAACCCCCACTTATTTATCAAAATTGATCTAAACACAATGAAGTATAGGGTTTGAAGACTAAATTGGATCTATAAGGAGTTTTATAGACTTTTAGTAGTTGAGATTTCACAGGGAGGCTCACACAAGGATAACAAATAAAATCCAAAAAACTCAGATCTCTATGAGTAGTTTGGAAAATAAAAATAGAAAAGGACTATAGCATTAGACTATAGGGTGTCTTATTTTGGTGATCCTATTATTTAATAAAATTAAATCTAGATTTTAATTTACAACACTATCCTAGTCCTACATAACAAATTCCAGACCCTATCTCAGTCGTTTCATCCTATTTTCAGATAAGTCTTATATTATCCATATTTATTGATATTTTATAAAGGTTAAAAATATAGATAAAATTATAAAAATAATTATTTAAATTATTTCAATATTATTTACTGATTTATTCAACTTAGACCCTTAACTAAATTAGGAATAAAAATCCAATATTCTCAAAACTAGATAAATCATTTAGTGAACCTGAATTACTTCATTTGCACAAAAAATCCCTAGAAACCCTAGGGTAAATTCCTTGCTAATTTTTCCAATAATTTTTCTTAGTTTTTACCTACATATTTAAATTATAAATTCATATTAATTTTTAAAATTTCATAGTAAGTTAAAAAAAAAATCATTTTCTTTCAAACCCTAGTTGGAATTACTAGGTCCATTTAAATCAAGAATTTTTCCAATATTTTTCTGATTTTTGACCTTCATATTTAAATCAAACATTCAAATTTTAGTTCTAAAATTTCATAGTAGTTTTTTTAAAAAATTATTTTTCAAAACCTTAGTTTCATATACTAGGTCCCATTGCTTTTGAGATATCACCTTATATCTAAAATTAGATTTCACATTAAAAAATAATGGATCTCATCTATTTAAAAACATTTTTTGCATTTATTTTAAATAATAAGAAGACCATACTCAGTCCTATCATGTACAAGAATGATGAAGTTTACCATATGTTAATACAAAGCTTCATTATTTTCATTTCATGTTTCCTTTTTTATAATATGGGATGATATTAAGAAATTTATTGTTAAGCATGTTGATATCATTTTCCTTCAAAACAATGTTCACCTCTCTTTAATACAAGGTTTAATTACTTATTTGAAATCTTATCTCCATATTATTTTTAATTCAATTAATAATAAAATCATTACATACTTATATAATCCATCTCATATGTTAACAACCACCTGTCAAGTTTCAATATCATATCTTATGCACAGGAAAGAATTTCCTTCTCCTGCTCTTCCCCAAGAGGGTGCTAGCTACTTTCTCTCTAACCAAGTCAATGCTATAACCATTCAAAAGGTGATACATCCTATACTATTATTCTTAATGCATACATATAACCTAAATATTCTTCAAAACCTCTTCAAAATATGTGCTTACATGTTCAATCAAAAGCAACCAAGGTTTGCACTTGTGAGACTCTAAGTGATCAAATCACCAATATGATTAAGTTAAATTTAGATTTACAAATGTAGAATTAACTATTACATGAAAATATCATAACATTTGGAAATTAGATTATAATATAAAATCCTCAAAGGAACCCTAGTGTCAATCTTGTATATACACCTTCACCTAGTCAATTGGTTGCAAGCAATGTTACATATCAAAACAAGAAATCATAAAAAAGTAACTCTACAACTACCGATTCAAAAACAAGAGTTTAATTAAGTTACTAAGATAAACGATTAAATCTAATTCGATCAAACTACCTCCTCTACATCCATTGAGAATATATAGATATTATTGTGCATATCATAGAATGCATGGGCATCACACATATTCATGTTTGGCATTGCAAAAACATATATAATAGATAATTGATAATGAGGACCCTATACAAGGTAAATGAGTCAAGAAATCCATATTAATATAGGAACACATTCACAAAGGGTAAAATTTAGAAACAATACAAAAATGGTTACCAAAGCATAACTCAGAATAATAAAAGGATCAAAAAGCAAAGTCAGAGCAAGAAACAGTACCAAAAGCACAAGTAACACACTTAAAAGATGCAAATATACCTCTCAAAAATAAGGCTCAACTTTCACAACAGTATGGGTTTGGTGAAAAATATTTACAATAGTTTGATTATCAAGGTCAAGGGTTGGGAAAGCATTCTCAAGGCATCACTACTCCTATTCTAGCAATTGATAATGTTTGTCACCAAGGTTTGGGATTTATTGAACATCCCAAGATAAATCATTCACATATATAATTTATCAAAGGAGAGTATCCAGATACAACAAAAGTCAACACTAGCAATCCATTGGTTCAAAATCAAGATGATAATGATGAGTGGAATAATATAGGTTATTATGATTTCCAAGATACCAATAATGAATCTAAATATTTAGAGTTATATTTGTAGCCATTCGCTCATGCTTCAAAATCATGCACAATTCCTTTGTTTGATATAGGACACCATGATAGGGAGTCTCTCATGAGACCCATTGGTTAGTATTATTTATTCTCAGCCTTGATTGTACATAGTTTCTTTTTAATTTCTTTTACAGAGTATCCTCATGATTGATTGTATGTATCTTATATAAAAATTACCAAAACATTCAAATATGTTAAAATACCAAAAAAAATCAAATATGTTAAAATACCAAAAAAAATCAAATATTTCAAAATCCAAAAACATTCAAATAACTCAAAATACCAAAAACATTTCAATTGTATGCATTATCCATTATTTACATTTCTACTACCATTTTAGACTTACATTTTACTATTTTATGCTGTTGTTTATCAATTTATCTACATTATCATGTTTCACTTGATCTTATTTGAGTGTGTGCAATGACTTTTATATCCTTGATTACTTCACTCTAGCCATTGAGGGGGCATCCTACTTCATACATTCGAGACACATCGATATATCTACCCACTAGGGGAATCTTCTATATGACTACATCATCTAGGTTATGTCATTCCTACACCACACAATCTAGTTATCATCTTGATGTCTATTACTTAATATCTTACATATATTACTCTATCAATACTCACTAGTATATAACACTTATGTATTTCTTAGCATATACCTAGTCTTGTACTACATGTCTTGCATACTTTCACTTTTTGATTGGATTAATTAGATGCAATTCTATTTCTAGGATTTACATGCTTTCATTTCTTTCTTTGTGTAGTTAGATGTGATTGCATTTATCTATTCCTATTCTATGTCTTATGTGTGCCTTAGGACATTTTACAATGTCTTTTGATTTTAATCTTCTATGTACCTATGGCCCTTGTGCCAACCTTTTTTGTTTCATTGTATGTGTATGTGGCATTTAAATATGCATTGTATGCTTATTTTCTAGTTTGAGTGACATGTGCCCATGTACCTTATTTTCTTGGCCCTTTGACCACTCTTATATGTTTTTTTGTTCTTGCTTTGCATGCTTGTTGCTTGTTATCAATGCCATGATCCACAACATGTATTCTCTTACTTTCTTGGATTCCATGATGGACATCATGTTCCATCCCTCCTTAATAATTAATAAACAAAAACTAATAACTAACCAAACTTCTATTCCTAGTTAACTATATTGCACATGTTATTATATTATTACATATATTTAGGCATACCCCTATTGATCTAATAATCTCCATTACAAACTATGCTATATTTTGAGATATATTTTTAATTATCATTACTATATCATGTATTTTCACATCATAACACACTTGTAGGGCTCTTTCTTTTGAGGATAGTCATTTTAGGTTCTTCATTACTACCCTCAAAAGAGGGGGTAAAAAATAGGGGGTTTGTCACATAGATTAGAGCCTTTAACCAATCAAAAATTAGTTTGTATAACACACAAAATAATAACTAGAGTTCAAATTAGGTAGAAAAAACCAAATAGATAGTGAAAATTATGGAATAGTCTTCAAAACCAACACAGGATCAAATTGACAACTTTGGACTAAAATTCTAGACAATAGGGTGCCCTATTTCAATTCTCCTATCCAAAAAACAAAAAAACTAGATTTTCTAGAAACAAATAGAAAAGTAAGTATAGTTACAATTTTTTCAGTAATAGTTCAATTTTAAATCAACAATTTTAGTATAGATTTTCTTAGATAATCTAGATATAGAGGGGATCATGCATGACATGATGACTCTCAATTATAGTTTTAGATTAGGAAATTGGTATAACTTCTATATCAGAATCCATGTTTTACACACCAGTGATTGAGGGAAATGTGCATGGCACAATTGGATTCTTTTATTTTTGAGTTTAGTATATTACCCAATTATTCTCAATAGTTGGATGACTTATTCTATCTATATGTGGGTGAAATCATTCTCAAGTTGCTTCCACATAAGCCTATTGCCCAGTTTTAAAATGGATTTCATACAAGCCTAATCTCCACATTTTTTGAGTGGCCAAGAGTGGCCTACTTTCTAGTACACATTCATCTATCCACACTACATTGTCATATTATAGAACATTCATGGGTTTTAAGAGACATCTTATATGACACACACTCTTACCAACATCAATTCATACCTTCACTTCATGGGGCAATGATGGAACCAAAGGACTAGCTAGCTTTTATATTCTTGAGCCACCTACTTAGAGGGATTGGACAGACAGTGCAAACATCAATTAACATATGCATGATCACATAACTTCACTTAGTCAGTGAATATTGAGCCAAAGGGCTAGCCTTTTCATTCTTGAGTCACTCTTAGGGAATTGAGCACTCAACTTTGTTTATGATGTTACTTTTGGTACATCATCATTCAATATATACCCATCATCATTCAGAATCACAATAGGTTTTGTATTGGTTCATGTACTCAATTATTTGTATTCATTTCTTTCTCTTCCTCCCTCTTTTACCTATATTTTATATGTTTTTACTTTAAACATAATATGTCTATTAAAAATTATTCTACTCTTAATTTTCTTATGTAGATTTACACTTCATGACATGCTCTCTCTATGCACACCCAATATCACACAACTTCATGAGCTTCACCCTTGTAACTAAATTTAAGTATACTTTCTACTTTTCCTTTATCCTAGTATTTTGTTTTGTTTCATCACTAGAATAATGGGGGGACAAATATAGTCATATAAAATATCAAAATTGTTAGCATGAGTGTGGCTTGTGACACCAAACCTATAGGTCCCTCTTGCATGCTCTCATGACCTTATAAACACCTTTTTTCTTATTACCAATCATTTGTAGACTTTTGAAACCTAGTTATAGCTTAGTTAGGCTATGTTTCCCATGCTAATTACATCCCCCCAGGTCTCACACCTTTAGGATAGGACTACCCAACTTAGACTATAGTGTTGAACTCTAGGTTGTCCTATTTCAAAGCTCCTATCCAATTAAATTTTTAGCTTCAATGGTCATTTCCTTCTTATTCATATCCTTCATCCTATCATCTTAGCATGAATTCATTAAAACGATGACCAATAGATATCTATAAAATCCCATTCAAAGTTAATTTAAAAGGGGTTCATAAATAGTACAAAATCAATCAAGAATACAAGCAATACTATAAAAGGTAAATTTCCCTATTCTCTACATATAGCCATCCAACATAGCTACGAGCATATCTAAATCCTCACACCAATCCCTAGACACCTAAATCACACCCATATTATCATTTTTTCATCTATATAACACTATTTCATAAACACATCAAGTGGGAGAACTACATATGGCTTGATGCCTCTTTGGAGTATTGGTATGTAGGTAGCATGTCCACACAAGGGGTGTGGATACACTTTTAGTGCATCTTACACACACTAATCCCCTTTATTTCTTAGGATTAATTAAATAACAATGAAGTCTATGGTTTGAAGACTAAATCAACTCTATAAATAATTTCATAGACTTTTAGTAGTCAAGATTGCATATGAAAGCTCATATAGGGACAATGAACAAAACCCAAAAAACTCAGGTATCTATGAGTAGTTTGGAAAACAACATCAAAAAATAACTATAACATGAGACCCTAGGGTGTCCTACTTTAGTGTTCCTATCCTTTCACAAAATTAAATCTAGATCCTAATTTGTGATACTATCATAGTCTTGTACAACAAATTCCAAACCCTGTCTTAGCTATTTCATCCTACTTTTAGTTAAATATTATTTTATTAATATTTATTAATATTTATAGAAAGGTTAAAAATACAAATAAAATTATAAAAATTAGTAATTAAATTATTGAGATATTATTTACTAATTTACTCAACTCAAACCCTTAACTAAAATAGGAATAAATCACCAATATTCTTAAAACAATTAAATCACTAACCTTCTTTGTGATCTGATCCTAAGGCTCTTCTTATTCATTAGGTTATTACTCTATAACTTATATTTTATCTTCCTCTTTAGGTCCATTAACTTCTCACTATAGATATTGTATTATATCTCTAGTCTCATTCATGACAACATGCATTTAATAAAGTTTTATAGCTTATTCTACTGTTAGATAATTAGGATTAGCTTGAGTGTTCACATTTTGATCCAAAAGTCAATTTTGGGCATTAGAATTTTCCAATATCTCTTGAAACTAGTATACTATGGAAGAGCATTCTCAAAAAATTCCAACACATATTGGAATACATAAAAAAAACATTATATGCTTTAAATACTACTGGTCAGAGTTTAGGTCAAAGGTGGTCAATAGTCAAGTGTAGGTCTATCATGACATGGATGTGTGTATAGTTACCAAGGGGAAAAATCAACATGTGACACATGGTATTGAAAAATATGATAAAAAAATGGTAGAAGGGTGTTTTTGGTTTTGGCCTCTAGTCTTCTAGGTTTGTGGTTTGTGTTTGGACAAATGGGCCCCACTATTTTCTAGTTAGGGGTAGTCATCCAGGATCAACACACTCTTTTTTAGAGGGGTACCTTTACCTCTATTACTTCATTACCATTTCATGTTTATATATATATATGTATATATATATATGTATATATATATATATATATATATGTATATATATATGTATGTATATATATATATATATATATATATATATATATATATATATATATATATATATATATATGCCTCTATGTTATTTTCATATTGCATGTGGGACTAATAATCCTGACATTTTAAATTATTAAACTAATTCCACGTACCAAATGCCATGAAGTCTAATTAATATGAAATAATTTCAAGACAAACTCACTAAATTTTTTGCCATCCACACTTCACAGTTTATTCCTAACATGAATGCCAAACTTCCCACCTATCACCTATATTCCAAAGTTAATGCCATCAAAAGTGGTACAAAGACGATAAACAAATCCAAAGAAAGTTCATTAAAACCACTATCCCATGTCATTTGAATCTATAATCACCCTAAATTGGTTAAGAAAACACACATATTATGTCTTTTCATGGTCTTTTCATAAGAGACTTCAACTAGAGAATATGAGCTTTATTCACATTTATCGAGGTCCTCTTGTCTATCTTATTTTGGTCTTACTACATTCCCTAGACATCTCTTTACCTATTCCTAGTCATTCATAGGTTACTAGATTTGACCCTTTCAGGACTAGAGACCTCTTTTAGACCCTGGCCCATCCCCCTAGGTCTCAAATACCCTAGACAATAGTTTCCAAATATGGACTATAGTGATGAAACCCAGGGTGTCTAGTTTCTAGTGCAATTGTCCAAGCCCAATTTTGATTCTAATGGTCAACTTTTTTCATAGGATAAGTGTTACCCCTATTATTTTCTTTGCTCTTACATTTCCAAATGTTGTCTAAATATTAATAAATCTCCCATATTCAACATAATGAGTCTCCTATATAAAATACTACACAAGACATTCTATATCTAGCACTTACTACTTTGGCACATTAGAAATAATAAAAATCAATCAGTAATATATCTTAGTTTCTCTACATCACACTTAGATTTGCATGCTTGATCAAGGAAGGGCCTAAGCAAAATGCATTCTTACATTAATCATGTGCATTGACTATGCATGTTCCCTAAGGGAGAACTACATCAAATTTGAGACCCTAACTTGAGGGCTAATTTAGGTAGCAATTAAAATAACAAGGGTTTTTTATTGTGTGATCATTCTTCCCCTAACTTGGTTTTCCCATTTTTTATTTTTACCTATTTGTCATTTCCATGTACACAAACAAGTATAGGTACTAAATATGGAAATAAAACTATAATGAGTTTTGGTGACTCCTAAGAGCTAAAACTTGGTATATAGGGTCTCCCAAAATATATGAATAGAACCCAAAAAGATCAGACCCATAGGACTACAACACCAAATCTAGGAATACAATGGTGGACCTCCAAGTGTCCCATTTTTGGTACTCCTATCTAGGCAAAAAATAGACTTTTGGGTCCTATTTTTGATAGTTTGCCTAGCCAGACTAGTAAATATCAACCTCTACATCTTCCATCTCAGTCTAGAACTAGATAAGTTATTCTCTCCCCCCTTGTTTATTACTTTTAGAAATCAATTAAGCATTGCCAGATTCAACAAATTAATAGGTTAATTAAGGCACATTTATTTACTAATTTTCCTCTTAATCTAGACCCCTTTACTATTTAGTAAATTAACCCATATAGTTTCCCAAATTTAGTAAAATATTTGGTGAACCCTCCTTACTTTAAATTTTTGCACAAAACCCTAGAAACCCTAGGGCTAATTATTTCTTATTTTTATAAAAATTGTCCTAATTTTTCTTAAATTTAAAAATTAAAAAACTATAAATTAATTGAGATATTTTTAATAAATTCACTAAACCCCTAGATTTCAAAACTAGTTTATCCAATAATAAGCCTACCTCTTTTCCAATTTTAGATAATTATGTTGGAATTTTTATAAAATAATTACCTTGTCAAAATTTATTTCAAAATTACTAGTTTCTTATGCAAAAATTTAATTTCCAAAATTCTAATTTTTGTATAAATTATTGTGCAAGTATTCCATTTTAAAATATTTTTTATAATTTAAAATTATTACATAATTATCAAAAATTCTAAAACCTAGCTAAAAACCATAGATTCCCAAATAGGTCCTCAAACCTCAAATTACCCTCTCTTACAATTTGTAGAAAAATAATTAGAATTTATTTCAAATTGTTTGGGTTAGCAAAATTAATTTTCAAAATTCAATGTTAGTAGTTCTTTGTGAGTTTATTGTCTTCATAGTACTTTTCAAACTTCTCTTTGGTGATAAAATGGCCACAAAGGCACTTCATCCTTCTCATCCCATAGATAAATTTCTTAATTTTTCTCACAATTATGATAACAAAAGGACCAATTTACAAAATCATACACTAGATAAATATGTGAAAAATAATTTTATATCTAATGAGGATAATTACTATTGTTGAAATGAAGAATATTACCATGCATATGAATGTGATAGTGAGGAATATATAGATACATCATCTCCTCTAAAACCTATCTCTTTTGTTCCTTCTCAAAATAATACTTTTCCTAAATGGGAAAAATACTTCTCACCTCATTCTCCTAGGAAAAATGCACAAAATTCACAAAGTAATCATGGACTTTCAAATAAACATCTCATTGGTGTTGATTTACTTCCATGTGAACCTAATCTCTCTCTACCTTTTGCTACTCCTATGTTTAAAATACAAAAATATAAATGTAAGAGAATAAAACTACAAAAGCATAGTTCAAATGATTCATTATGTGTTCCTAACTCTATCTTTCAAAAGAATGTTCAAATGATAAATATTCTACTCTTACTTCTCATGTTTAAAATGAAGAAAAATTAAATATTCCATCCATGGATAACATCGATACACATGATTTTCCAAATTCCAATGATAACTTATTGAATATTAGAAAGGAATCAAATATTTCTCTTTCACCTCTCCCTAGCAATGATGGAAGTGATTATGAATACAATAGTGAACATGTAAATGAGTATGAAAATGAAAGTGAATATGAAAATGATACTTAAAATGTTTATATTTCAAATGAAAAAAAATAAATATTATGATAATACATGGAATAATGATGACTACTATGCATATAGTAAAGAAGAAAATACATCTCATACTTATAACTATTCTCTCACTCCTCTTAAGTCTCATGCATGCCAAAATGTTGATTATATATCTATGAATGATTTGAATTCCAATTATGCACATTTTAATTTAAATAGCACATCTACTACTAATTTAGAATGTAGTTCACTAAAACATAAAGATACCAATGAATCCCCCAAGCCACCCCTCACTATAGTAGAACCCAATTCTCACCCATCACCTGAAGAGAATGGTAGCCCACATCCCTCTCACAAGGTCCAAGCTACCATTATTCCCAAGGTTCAAGTGAGCACACCACCTCTTTATGATCCAATTACTAAATATAGCATTCTTATGGCTAAAATTGAAAATCAAATTTAATGTTTAAATGAAACACTCTAAGATAATAAAGTACCATCCCAAGAGATCATCTCTTTGATGCATGTAGATGGTGAGTTACAATACCAAGTACATCTCCTTACACTAGAAAATAAAGATTATAAATCTTGGATGGATGCCAATGATATACATGGTAACCTTGTTCCAAAAAACATTCATAAAAGCTTCATTGCATAAGCATCTCCAAACACCATCATTAGCTCACTTTGATGGAACTAGAGATCCATTCTCACACCTTCAGGCCTTTCAAAAATCTTTGCCACCTTATACAAGTCCTTTGATTCTACTCAAGTTGTTGTAACACACATTAGTGGGGGAAGCACATAATTGGTTATTTCATTTACTCCCCATTGGTTCATTACACACATATGATGACCTAAAGGAGGATTTTCTTAGGAACTATAGTATAAACATGGGCCCTCATGTTACTTATGAGAAACTTTCCACACTACATCAAAATTCTTTAGAGCCAGTAAGTGAGTAAATCTTAAGATTTAAGGCTCATTTGTTAAGATTAATATATAAACCAATAGATGAAGAGGTTCAACATATCTTCATCAAGGGCCTTCACCAACCTCTCTTCAAGCATTTACTATATTAGACAAAGCCTTGTTTCATATGTTTATGTTACATAGTTCTAGCTTTGGAAAATAAATTGGGATTTATTAAGGTAGATTTAGTTGATCAGATTACTCTAGATTTCATAGAAGCATCTTCGGATATAACTCATACTACTCAGCATCCGCCATGTCCTAGATAATATTGGAGACCACAAAAAAAGAATAAAATATTCAAAAATAAAGAGCAAGTTTTCATAACACCACCCATAATATGAAATACATAGAATTACTAACCAACACCACTATAATTTGATTCAGATTGGGATAGCCCATCTATCATATTATTATCACTACTCTCTAGGAACTTAATCATATTACCTTATATTCATCGACAAGATCCACATGTTTTACATCGATAGCCATATCGACCCTTTTGTAGATATCATTATATCTATGGACACAATGTGGATACCTATTTTAGACTTCAAGATTGCATTTCTAGATGTGTTGATAATGGTATTATAGCATTCACACAAGAGGCACAAAAATATCCTCCATCATGAAATGCTAGACCTCATTCCTCCATGACAGAGTCATCCCAAGAAATTAATTTATATGAATCATCATTCATTCATCATGTGATTCATGTGGTTCTTAAGATAGACTCTCATAGGAGATCTCCTATTCCAACTATTCAGAAAGTTTAGAACCCAGTTTAGTAAATGCAACTTACATATAACACTATTGTCTAAGGAATACATAGTGAAGTTCCATATAATTATCCTTCACCACCATAGGCATGATAACAAAGTATAGTTTTAGAGAGATATACACTCTTATTAGACTTTCCAGGTCTTATTTCAAGAAATAATCCATTATGTTTGAGATTAAATGAGCATTCTCTACAACATAAAGTTTTAATAACATATCTAGTTAGATTACATTTTCTAGAGTTATCACAACCCACTACAGTTAGTGCATCACATACAACATCAAATTTAGGATATGATCTTACACAACATGAACAATATGGGCACTTTTTCACTTGGTCAATAGGGTTCACATAGTGTTATAACATAGTGTGATATAACATACATTCATTTCAGCATCAGTTTATAAAATTCACTTAGTAGGGTAATGTTGGAGCTGAAGGTCTAGTTAACCTCTGTATTATTGAGCCACTCATGGGAAGGTAATATGCACACAGTGCTATCTTACTTTTCCCTCCTAATAACAACTAACATTCCTAATTCCAAATAGCCATCCCTACCTAGAACAAACCTATCATAGTCCATATCTTACCAAATCAACTAATACAGACCTTTTTTCAAATCTCTAATTAATTCAACTTGTATAAACATGTTACCAATCTCAGAAGCTAGACCTTACTTATATCCTACTTCCAAACCAATTCACTTTACCAAATCAGTTTTACTAATTACAAAAAACCAATAGGATTGTTGCTTGCATATGATTACAAATTAGATAATTACATCCAAACATATCATAAATATCATCTTACCACATATATCAACACAACCAAATCACATATCCTACATACCATTTACCAAGCATATAAAAATTAAACATCAAATATTAAATCAATTATTCCAAACCGCAACATTACAATACCAGTACAATCTAGAATCCATAACACACATACACATGAGTTTCAAAATCAAACCAATATCTATATAACACATAAGTTTTCAAAACATATACATCATGTCAAGGTCAATAAATCATGGATAGGGGTCATGTCTTCACTCTCTATCTCACTCTCTCCTCTAGTACTCATCCCATAATCCTATCTAGCACTTGATGACTCTCCACCTCCTCGATCTCTTGAATGCCTCTTACACTGATTGTCTCACTCCAACAAATGACCATAGGCCTCATGCAAGTATTCATGTCACCACTAAATATTCATATTATCTTCTAAAATATTGGAGCTCACCACTCCATGATCTGAAGGAGGCATCCTTTGCCTATATCACTCAGGCCTAAGATCATCTCTCTCTCCTACTACCTTAACATAAGTAGATATAGTTATAGCAGCTCAATCAAATAAGTGAGCATAAACACCATTTATAACCATATCTCTCTCTATCAAACCCTCCTCCATATCATCATTAGGAACATGTCATTTAATCTCATGTAGTGTAGACTCAATAATAGTCTCTTAGAACACATCATCCCCACCACTAACACCAACACATGCCTTTCCCTACAGACGCACTACCTCACTTGAGTGTAATAATATTACACTTTGTTAGTCATATGTAATCTAAAAATAATAACAAAAACATACATAAATATATAGGCCAAATTATAACTGTTGACCCAATTTTGCCCCTCAGGCAAAATCTCGGTCACCTCCTACACCTACTTTGCATGGCCAGTCATTTCAGGTTGCAAGGTCCACCTTCAGGTTTCAACAGCTCCATTTCAGAGCATTGGTTCATTGGCCTTGTTCATTGATGTTCACGGTAGCAAAAGACAGAGTCTTCAGACGTTCACAAGAGAGGAGAAGAAAAATGGAGCGTTTAGCACTTAGGCAAAAAAGAGGGTAGACAAAATGCAGAGGGCAGAAAAATTGCCGCCCACTACATGGGTGGGTAAAATGAGACCACCTACACACATGCAGAGGGTAGAAAATTTGATGCCCACAGCACAAATGAAAAAAGGAAAGGCCGTCGATATCAGCCAACGTCGGCAAAACTACCGCTGTTAGTAGCTTACATAGGCCGACGTCGATAAAACTGCCACCATCGGTAGCTTATCAGCTGACATCAGTAGAATTCCTACATGAAGTCCATGCAGAGGGCAGCAAATTCGTTACCCATAACAGATGGTGACAAAAATCACCTGCAGTGCACAAGAAAAAACCCACCTAGCCGCCGGAGGAGAAGACCAGCATGCAAAATGAGGCGACAAGCATGGCCTTGGTAGAATTGTGACATCAGCTACAGTGTTTTTTCACTCTTCCCACTTGAATTCTCTTGGCTCTTCTGATATAAATACACAGACTTAGTCATTTATTAGGATCTTCCCCACTTTTGTAAAGAGCACTGCTCTCCAAATTTTCCACTTGAATCAATAAAAGATAGTTTTTTACCTCTATTTGGATAGATCTTTCTGTGTATGCATTGAATGTTAATCTGTGTCTAGTCATTATCCCTTGATGCTCTCACAGGTTCAACACCAGCAAACCTGTGATCTACAAAGTGCCACTGTCTGCTACTGCCAGGAGTAGAGTTTTATTTTGGAGGTATAAAACAGGTGAGGTCAATTACAGTGTGTATTCCTCAGCACCTTGGTGAGTCCCTGTTTCTTGTGCTTTCCATAAGAACCTCCTTGACATCCCAAAGACCTAGTCTTTCCTGCCAGATCTGAGTGTATGTATGTTTTTCCTTGATTCTGAGAGTGGATGTGGAAGGTCAACCTATTTTTGGTGTATCACCTCTTTTAGAGTAGGCTGTTTGTTCATGCTTTTTCTCTCTCTCTTTTCATCCCCCCTTAGTGTATACCTATATACCTATATTTTTGCACTACCTAAAACAAACAAGATACATCAGAGGGAACTAGCCCATACCTAGAGACTCTCCTCTCCTGCTTCACCATCCTACAGGCGAGAGAGGGGTTTCCATGTTGCGGGGAGAGGGCAGGAATCTATTTTCCTACCATAGGGTGCACTTTCCAGCGTCAACAATTTTGGCACGCCCAGTGGGACCTCAAGTTTTTTAATGCAGTAAGGTTTCAGGACTGATGCTGGTCTTGTTACAACAAATCAAGTTTCTTCAACATCTAGCAACTCTGAGTAAATCTGTTGGTTAAGCAGCCTGGTGCCACCAAAAAATCATCCATTTCTTATATGTATTCTTCTTTTGCAAAAAATCATGGATTTTGTTCTCCTTCATATAATTTGGATCAGACTCAAAATATTTATGGAATCCCCTCAAGTAGCTCTCTTAGTTGCCTTGCAACTATAAAGGAGATGGCATTGGATTTTGAGAGGTAGACAATGGAAATCGACAGATTGGAAGAACAACACAAGTATCAGCAGGAGCTGATGTATAAAGAGGAGTGCTTGTTTAGGCAAGCACAAGTCGTACAATACATGAAGGAAGAGGCACCAAAATGGAGAAATCCATCTATCCAAGGTAGCCGGCCTTACGTGCCCCCTCTTACCCTAAAGAAAACCCCCTCTTTTGCACCAAATCCATTTTATCAAATTGCACTTGCTCACTCCAACTCATCAAATACCTCTGCTCCCAATCCCATGCACCTGGCTTTCCAACACCAGAGGGTATCAAAACAACCTCCCATGGAGATCAATCTTTTCAACTCCTTAGATCAGGAATCTTCCACTAAGAATAATACCACCAGCCAGCACATCCCTCTTCTAGAGGCTCCTCCAATGCACCAACAATGTTTTCCTTGCATTCTTCATCCTCCCCAAGTTTTCCAGCATGATGTGCAAATTTCAAGTTGGAGGAAAGAATGCCAAGGACCAGCTCAGAGCTTTGGAGAGGATCATGCTAGCCACCTCCAAGAAAGACTCTTCCAAGAAAACCTAGCTAGAAAAATTGAAGACTTAGAGGCTAGGATGAAGCTACTCCTTGAAAAAGAATTAAATTTTTCAGACCTTGCGAAAGAGCCTCAGGTCCTTGTGGAAAACAAAGTTGCTTCCTGTTCACAGGAGAAAGATTCAAATTTAGGGATCCTGAATTGGGGAAAGACAGTGGAATCATGGGGCAGCAAAGAAAAGGAAGAAAAGCAAGGTTTTTCTCTAAACCTTGAAGAAGCTGAAGCTATGCTTGCCTATGATGATACTGGCAGCCTCCAGGAAAAGCTTTTCTAAGAAGATCTGGGTAAGAGAATAGTAGATTTGGAATTCAAAGAGATTTCCCTCAATCAATGTGTGATGGATGGTTTAGACCAAACAGCATATTCCATGCCTGAACACACCCCACCTACACATTTCCAAGAGAGTTATCAGGCTGTGCCTGATATTGATGAAGTGTTGATCAAGTGGAGGGAGGAGAATCATTTGATTCTAGCTCAAGGGCTGCCCCCTCTCTCACATATTTTCTCCACTTCATCCCCTCTCGAAGAAGAACCTATTTTGCAAGAGGCAGGTGAGGGGCAAAAGATCTAATCTGCAGTCTTTCAGGAGGTTGTCGAGAGCGACAACAAAGAAGAAATTGTCATTGATGCTCCTTGTGAAGACCTTATCAGCAGTGAAAAAGATGTAGGCCTTGCATATATGCAGATGTTCTAGCAATTTGAGGAGGAACAAATGCATGGTAATCTCTCTTCCCCTCAGTTTGATGAGCTTCCTTGCTATATTGATAAGGATGACTACTTTGAAGAACCTGAGAAAGAGGAAGATCAGGGGAATGTTCTTGAAAATCTAGAGAACCTGATCAACAAAGAGAAAAAAGAGAAGTCTGTCTTCATGGAGGAATGCCTTGGAGAACTGAACTTTAAATAGATAAGTGAAGTCTTGTGGGATGAGCAATCATTTTGTGAGCCCCTTTTAGACATCACCACATTCACCCTTCTTCAAGAAGGCCAAGAGGAAATAGAGGACGAGTCTGACAAAGTTTTTAGTGAGGCAGAGGGAAACAAATCAAACCATGATACATTGCAAAAGAATTGTGCAGATCAGAAGGCTTATGGCAATGAGCTAGAAGCCACTGATTTCTTGGTGAGGAGCACCAATATCAAGGACCAACATTTAACAGGCCTCTAAGGACAATTAGAGTACATATATATCAGAGGCATGTTTGAATATCCACTCGGTTCCCATCCAACTTTGGTGACAGGCAAGAAGAGCAAGTCACCATCTCTCTTTTTCTTTCAGCTACTTGCCTGTCATGATAAGTCTCTTCACCAAGAAGGGGACTTGAGAAATTTTCCTTTTGATCCAGGAGGGATGCAAACATTCCTGGTTAGTTGTATATAATAGTTTGCTTTTAATTGTTCTTCTTGTTTTCCCTAAGTGCAGTTTGCACAGTTAGTTGTTTTTAGTCTTGTGTGTTTCCCTTTGCATGTGGGGGTAATCTCTATATTTTTTGATTTTGAAATCTTTTGAGCTATTATGAACTATCTTCAAAGTTACCATCCGACTCCGCACCCAATGGATATACAAGGCAACTGGGTTCTAAGCATAGCAAGCACGCTTCCCCCGTGAGTCACTAATTTGTTGACCCAATTTTGCCCCTCAAGCAAAATCTCAGTCACCTCCTACACCTGCTTTGCATGGCCAGTCATTTTAGGTTACAAGGTCCACCTTTAGGTTTCAACATCTCCATTTTAGAGCATTGGTTCATTGGCCTCATTCGTTGACGTTCACGGTAGTGAAAGACAGAGTCTTCAGACGTTCACAAGAGAAGAGAAGAAAAAATGGAGCGTTTAGTACTTAGGCAAAAAAGAGGGCAGACAAAATGCAAAGGGTGGCAAAATTGCTGCCCACTACATGGGTAGGTAAAATGAGACCACCTACACACATGCAGAGGGTGGCAAATTTGCTGCCCACAGCACAAACAAAAAAAGGAAAGGCTGTCGATATCGGTCGATGTCGGCAAAACTACCGCTGTTGGTAGTTTACATAAGCCGATGTCGGTAAAACTGCCACCATCGATAGCTTATCAGTCGACGTCGGTAGAATTCCTACATGCAGTCTATGCAGAGGGTGGCAAATTTGCCGCCCATAATAGATGGTGGCAAAAATCACCTGCAGTGCACAAGAAAAAACTTGCCCAGCCGCCAGAGGAGAAGACTAACACGTAAAACGAGGTAATAAGCATGGCCTTGGAAGAATTGTGACATTAGCTATAGTGTTTTTTCACTCTTCCCACTTGACTTCTCTTGGCTCTTCTGATATAAATACACAGACTTAGTCATTTATCAGGATCTTCCCCACTTTTGTAAAGAGCGCTGCTCTCCAAATTTTCCACCTGAATCAATAAAAGATAGTTTTTTACCTCTATTTGGATAGATCTTTCTATGTATGCATTGAATGTTAATCTATGTCTATTCATTGTCCCTTGATGCTCTCACAGGTTCAACACCAGCAAACCTGTGATCTACAAAGTGCCATTGTCTGCTGCTGCTAGGAGTAGAGTTCTATTTTGGAGGTATAAAATAGGTGAGGTCACTTACAATGTGTATTCCTCAGCACCTTGGTGAGTCCCTGTTTCTTGTGCTTTCCATAAGAACCTCCCTGACATCCTAGAGACCTAGTCTTTCCTACCAGATCTCAGTGTATGTATGTTTTTCCTTGATTCTGAGAGTGGATGTGGAAGGTCAACCTATTTTTGGTGTATCACCTCTTTTAGAGTAGGCTATTTGTTCATGATTTTTCTCTCTCTCTTTTCATCCCCCCCTTAGTGTATACCTATATACCTATATTTTTGTGCTACCTGAAACAAACAAGATACATCAAAGGGAACTAGCCCATACCTAGAGATTCTCCTCTCCTGCTTTGTCATCCCACAGGCGAGAGAGGGGTTTCCATGTTGCGGGGAGAGGGCAGGAATCTGTTTTCCTGCCACAGGGTGCACTTTCTAGCGTCAACAATAACCACTCACCTCCCATCCTCTAAATTGGCCTAGGTTGCTCATATTTAGGAACATATAACACACCAGTTAGACAGAGTGGAGCCATCAATGCCTCAACCACCACATCATATATTCCTTAATATACCCCACATAATCTATATTAAGAACATATATAATCTCATCTTTCACATCCAATGGCAATGGTGCCAACTCTACCTTAGTCAATCTAGGATGAGCTCCCACTCTTGCTTGTACCCATGCACTCCTCAACCATATCCATGTTGTAGGAGGAACATCCTATCAAAATTTAAACTACCTAGTCATGTAATCATACTAAAGGCACTCATAAAATCTAGACCAAAGATCATGTAACCAACAACTCACTGTCATGTATCATAGTTTCTCTCCATCTGATGTCATTAACCACCAATCTATCTAGTAATCACTTGTAATAATCTATCCAAGGGGATCAAATAGCCAAATTACTAGTCTAATGCTCATAAAATGTTTATGGATGTGCCCAACTCACCCTCAAAAATCTAATCAACCACACAATCACTATATGCTCATAAGCCCAACAATGTAATAAACTGGTTGCACCCACACCACCACTAAAGGACTCCTATGTAAATCTCTATAAATATATATACAAATGAATGAGCATATTCATCCCCCCCCCAAAAAAAAAATGATACCATACATCTCAATAATCTAAACCACTTTGTGCATCTTATAAGCAATAAATACTCCACTACCATCCATGACAATACAAGAAGCCAATAATGCAATGAACCACTTTTGTAGGTGTGAAACACTTGACTACACAATAACTAAAATTAATATATCATAATCATTACCCCTATGGTGTACTCCTCAAGGCATCCTTATAAATTATCTATATTCATAATCAATGGCATCCACACCCATGTCATCCTATAGTGACACTTGTTACCCACTGATTGGCAAATATAAAATCTGATACACATCCTCTAGAGTCATAGTAATCTCCCTTATCAAAAGTGATAATGTACACATATCAGCATTCTACCTCTCACATAAGGTGATGATAAAATATCTATTCCACTACACTATAGCAAGATCATATATATGGCCCAGCCTAGCCCCATCCATAAAAACATGCTTATTAGTAGATAATGATAATAATCTTAGAGTCTTCAAACCTAGCCTCAGTAAAACTCTCTCATCCACACCTCACCCTAAAAACACCAACAAGTAGACTATATGTTAGATAACCATACCAAGGACAAAAAAATAAGAAATACAAAAGAAAGAACAACTTAAAAATTAAAAAATCCATCCACATTAGACAACAACACTGTAGGACACTAGTGATGGATAATAATGATAGAACCTAGACAACAATGTTGCATCCTAGACAACAATGCTGACTCTAGGATGGTAGCACTAGAACTAGTCAAATAATTTTTAAACCTACTTTAAAATGACTCAAAATAACTAAAAGGTGCCAAAATTAGGCCTTAGATATGAATAAAAGACAAAAACTATCATACTAACTAGGAAAACCTCCTCACCAACACGAATCTGTAATACCAACTACTCATAACAAGTCATGGTGGGTGCTTATCTCCTCAACATATTCTCACTCCATATCTCCAATCTCAAACTATTAAATACATAAATGAATCATGATTTAGTTAAATCTTTTGTATATCAAACCACTTTCTCAATACAAGCAAAATTCTACTTGCCCATAACTTGAGCTTTGTAGCTTTGTTTTACAAACCATTTTGTTCCTCAAAATCATGATAATGAAACCTTCAACATAAAGGTGGACTTTATCTCTTTCTACATTATTTTCCTACTATGGAAGACATGTTTATACACCTATCTAGTACCTAGATTGGTCCTCACCAAGCAAACATCCATTCAAAACATTCAAACAACCTAGCATATTTGATCAAATCACTCTTTCATCCCATTCAATATATTTTTACCTCATTTTCCTACTATGGCATGACAAATTATATATATCTACTAAATCTAGATAAGATATTTGATCTTAATCAACCAAAGATGCCTTTCACTCTCGATAATTCAATTTCATCAATTCAATAATGGCCTTTCAATCTATTTGATTCATGCTAACCATGTTTCTATACGTTCTAACACTAGTCCTTACTTTTGGGTCAACCTCCTCTATCATGAATCTCATCGCTTTCCCCAAAATGGGGGCATCATTTATACTATCCCTATTCCCATAGTTTATCCAGCATACCTCTCTAGTACAACATGGTTCTCACACATTTAGCAAAAAAATTATCAAAAATAGCTCAGATTGGTCAATATTTCATAAGTAGTTTAGACTCCAAGGGTCACTTAGCATTACTTAGCTCAAATTGGTCAAGATTTCACAAGTGTTTTAGACTCTAAGGGTCACTTATCATTACTCAACTTACATTGGTCAAGATTACACAAGTGGTTCAAACTCTAGGGGTCACATAGCATTACTCAACTTAGATTGATCAAGATTTCATAAGTGGTTCAACTTTTAGGGGTCACTTAGTATTACTCAGCATAGATTATTTAGATTATATAGTAATTCAAATTATATTAGGATCACTTAGAAGTACTTAGGACATTCAAAGGGATACACCTTTAATTAAAAAATATACAAATTATCTAGATACTAGATTTGAGGGCATGTATAATACTACACATCTTACACATATAGCTTCATATAACATGACACCGTTATAGACCAGATAGTAGATTATAGGAATAGTGTAGAACACATTATTTTGATCTCTAGTTTTGTACATGAGACATGACATGATAGATCATATCACATATGGTTACATAGATTTCTAGATTATCCATAAGCATCACTCACATACCAGATCTGGGGGCATGGTATATATATTCATGTCCTTCATCTTTTAGGATTATATAGATTGAGATTGTATGACATGCCATTTTATTCTTACACATTCACCAACATTTTCAGCTTACACCCAAACATTATTTAGGTTGTCACCAGGATGGATCGTATGGTCATTTATAGTGATTGGTCCATAGTATTTACTTAGACCCAGGAGTTTATATGAGAAAGAGGACAAACATTTGTTTTGGAACTTTGAACACTTCTCAAATCTAGTTTAGATTATTTATATATAGTATAGGGGGAATCCATTATAGTGGTTCCTTCTCTTTCCAATCACTATTTAGATTTAGTACAAGGGGCATCCATTATAGGGATTCCTTATCTTTCCAGACACTTTTCATATTTAGTACAAAGGGCATCCATAATAGGGATTCCTTCTCTTGCTAGACATTATTTAGGTTTAGTACAGGAGGCATCTATTATAGGGTTCTCTTCATTCTCTAATAACTATTTTATTTCTTCAATCCACTTCCCTAGTTAGGAAGTTGGACCCTTTTCAACATACTTATCTTGACACAAGTAAGCCTAGGTACACATTTTATTTTCTTTCTTTTACTCTATTACTTCATTTCATTATATCCCTAGAATAAAAGGGGGAAAATGTAATCACCCTAAATTGGTCAATCAAACACACATATTATATCTTTTCATGGTCTTTTCATAGGAGACTCTGACTTGAGAATATGAAATTTATTCACATTTAGTCAGGTCCTCTTGTCTGTCTTATCTTGGTCTTACTACATTCCCTAGACATCTCTTTACCTATTTCTAGTCATCCATAGCTTACTAGGTTTCACCATTTTAGGCCCAAAGACCTCTTTTAGGCCTTGACCCATCCCCCTAGGTCCGAAACCCCCTAGATAATAGTGCCCAAATATGGACTACAATGTTGAAACCCAAGGTGTCTAATTTTCATTGCTATTATCTAAGCATAGTTTTGGTTCTAACAGTTAGTTTCTTTCATAAGATAAGTCTTACCCCTTATCTTTACTTCATTCCTAAGTTTCCTAATGTTGGCCAAATATGAATAAAGCTCCCAAATTCAAAATAATGAGTCTTTTATATAAAAGACTACATAATACATTTTATATCTAGCACTTACTACTTTGGCACATTAAACATAATAAATATTAGTCAATAATATAGCTCAGTTTCTTTACATCACATTTAGATTTTCATGCTTGATCAAGGAAGGGCCTAGGTGAAATTCATTCTTGCATCAATCATGTGTGTTGACTATGTATGTTCCCTAAGGGAGAACTACATTAGATTTGAGACCCTAATTTGAGGGTTAATTTAGGTAACAATCAGAATAATAGGGGTTCTTGATTGTGCAATCATTCTTCCCCTAACCTAGTTTTTCCCCTTTTTGCTTTTGATCTATTTTTTATTTCTATATGTATACACAAGTGTAGGTACTAAAGATGGAAACAAACCTACAACGTGTTTTATTGAATCTCAAGATCTAAAACTTGGTATGTAGGGTCTCCTAGAATAGATGAACATAACATAGAATGCTTAGACCCATAGGACTACAATGCCAAAACTAGGACTACAATGTTGGACCTCTAGGTGTCCCATTTCTATCCCTCATATCTAGGCATAAAATGGACTTTTGGGTCCTATTTTTAATAGTTTGCCTAGCTAGACCAAGAAATATCAACCTTTGAATCTTCCATCTTAGTCTAAAACTAGCTAAGTATGCTCTTCCCTCTTGTTTGTTATTTTTAGAAATCAATTAAGCACTTTTAGATTCAAAAAATCAGTAGGTTAACTAAGGGACATTTATTTATTGATTTTCCCCTTAATCGAGACCCCTTTATTATTTAGGAAATTAACCCATATAGTTTCCCAAATTTAGTAAAACAACATCCCATGTGGGACTAAAGCACCAAATAAAGCCAAAAGATAAAAGTCTAATATTCCACCATGGGATTTGATCCCATAACTTGTGCTAAAAAGACTTAGCATGTTGAACATTATTCCATTTTATAGAAAACACTATAAATAGGTAATTTTGGTATTTGGAAGGTATCCTTCATGTTATTGTGTATGATTTTAATGCCAAATTGTAAATATTTGCATTTTTGGCCTATCCCTAGGCATTTTCAAGTCTTAGTGTAAACTAGATATTTTTCCATAATTATAATATGCTCCACATGGCATATTTATGATCCTGATTTTATGTCCATTTGATGTCTTTTTAAGAAATTGAAGTGATTATTTGATGTAGAGTACTAGGAAGAGATTTTACAAGTACTTCGAGAAGGTGAAGGATGATTACTGAGAATCACTAGAGTCTTCCAAAGGTCTGTTGGAATGAATTTATAGTTTTTGAGATTCCATTATGGTATTTCAAGTTTTTTCATTTGTTCATTTGTACTTAAAATCAAATTTTAATGGATTGGTTTGAATGAACCCAAAGATGTAGGCAATTGCCAAACTTCATAAACAATTTTGGTGTCATCTTTATTCTGATGTTGCATTCCAATTTTTGATTTATTTTATGCATTTAATTATTCAATTTTAAATTTCAAAAAAGCATATTTTATCAATTTACAATATTTACAAAAAATTGGTATAAGTGAAATCTAGATTGATTGATCAAATGGTTGATTAAATCAAATTTGGTAAATTCTAAAATTAGATTTTGAACAGTTTATATCAATTAAAATTCAAATTTTTGATCATTTTTATATTTCTTTTAATCACAAAAAATGATAAATTAAAAGATCCATTTGTAAACTATTTATTAGTAGGGGGTATGCTATAGTTTATGAATTAAATTTTTGGTATCAGATTGGTTGAATTCAATGGCTTGATTTTGGTTTGCATTTGATACTAGTTTGGTTTTCTAACTTCATTAGATTTACAAACTTTGTGGCTTGATCTCCCATATATAGTGTGTGTTATTTTGGAAGTACATGTTGTTTGCAAATATCTATGGGTAAAGCCTTGAAAAGAGAGAGGATAGAAGATATTTAAAGCATAAATATAAAAATTTAAGATGAGAATGATTTCCTAAGATGCAAGATTATCTCCTTTCAAGAACAACTTGCATGCTTGAAATCAGAACTAAAAACTAAGGATGAGATCTTGATCAGATTATAATGTTATGAATAGAAGAAGGTTTTTCCTTCCATAATAGATGAATGTACTATAATTTTATCACCATCTTGTTCTTCCTCCCATGTAGACTCATATTTAGGTAATGATTTTGGTAATTTTTAATAACATACCAAAGGCATTGGATCTAAATTATTGATTAAAATGGGATTTGATAGAAGAGGCCTTAGTAAGAATGGCCAAGGTATTTCTAACCCAATATATGTACAAGATTTTCCTAATTTTTTAGGTTTGGATTATTCTAGTATGGGAATGGAAATTAGAGAATTCTCCAATAATTCTAAAGGGAAACAAGCTTATGATATCCAAGTGATTAACCCACTAGTCCTTTAAAAAGATTCTTTGTACAAAATTATTTATTCATCATCATAGGATAAAAGGTGTAAGAAATTTCAAATAATAGGTAATTATATTCCACCTCTTCATTATTACACAAATCATAAACATAAAAATAAGGGAAAATTTAAAACTTCTTATGTACTCTTTTAGTATAAATAACATGGTTCTAATATACAGAAAATGATGTCTGCTTTTCAATGTACTTTTTGTGGGTTAAGTAATCATTATGTTTCCTATTGTTGGAAGACAAAGTATTTATTGTAGAAGTAGTTTCTTGATGAGATAAATGTTAAATACCAATCTCATCATTTAGAGGTGATAAATGGCAAATATTTTTCCTCACCCATAAGAAGAATTTTTGCACTTATTTTTGTATGAGTGGACATCGGGTTGAGAAATGTTGTAAACTTCAACCATCATGCCATCCAAAAAATGGTAAGTGTTGTGGCATAGAATTTGACATTTTTGTGAGATTTATTTAGGATCTCCCACTCCTAACCACAATATTGGAGTAACCTCAGCCTATGGGTATCCTATAGTGAGGTTGAACCACCACAGAAGGCTAACTTCCTCTTGGTAGATAACCTAAACTAATACTTCCACTTGTAACAGTGATATCAAAAGGGTATAGGGTAGCTAAGAGAGATAAATGAGGTGATTCACCAAATTAAATGATAACTAACATAATCATGAAACAAAAACTAATGCAATAGAAGATAATCCTTGCTCACACAATCTCATAAACTAGCTAATTTGCATAAGCATTTCATAAACTAATCTCACTAAGTAATGAATGAAATAAAGAGGAATTATAGGATTCACACAAGAATCCATTAATAGTGGGAAGATATAAAGTTTAGACTTGAAAATAACTTAAAACACCTAAAAGTAGGCAATAAATAAGGACAATGGACATGGAAGAACACTTCTTCACAATGTTATCATGCACAAGATTGCTAAACATAATTCAGAGGCAAGAGATAGGCAAAAATTATCTTTATTTCTTTAAGAGATCTTTCATACAAATTTTGACAAGGTTTTTTTTCTGTCAAATGTAATTCTCCTCTAAAAAACGAGAGAGTTACAAATATGGGGAGAAAGTGGAAGATATAGGAGAAAAGGGGAAAAGAGAGAGAAGCAAGAAAAACAAAAATCAATAAATGATATCTAACCACTTTAATGGAGTCTCAAGCACCTTTCTATAGATTAACATTGATTCCTACTTATCAATTTAACCTTTATCATCTACAAATAGTCTTTAAGCCCTCTCATTGGATTAGAAACATACTAGAAGACAAGAACTTGTTGATTATGATGATGTCATGATTTGTTAAAAGGGGAAAGTCTCTAAAGACATTGAAACTTCAATAAATGCTCCCCTTACCTTTCTAAAACTCCAAACTCTCCATCTTCTTAATGAGATTATAGCACTGTGCTTCATCTCAATAAGTTATGCTTGTTATATGTTGTCCCTTCTGACATTCCTTTCATAATCACAACTATGCCCCTACTCCAAACCTTGAACATAGGTCCACTGTAGATGAAAACCAATTCCCTTATTATTTCTCCTATAGTCATAATTTTGATTAAGATCTATAGGAACTAATATTTAATGGAAAACAAGACATAAATTCAAAACCTAAGATAAACCTCATAACCTGACTAAGAAGAATTTTGCATAGAACTAAGCTTTAATGGCATCATATGAATTGATAGTGTCTGATCTAGTAACCCAAATCATATTTTGATCGCGCATTTATAAATGTTCATGATTAGGTGGTGAAATATTTTGATCTGATGTGTCCACCTATATGGCATCTCCTCACTATGTTGTTACTTATTCAATTTTAAAATATATGACCGTGGTGACTCAGACACATGTCCTCATCTTGTGCCCCCTAAAAACTTGATAAAATTTACTCTATTGATCTCCTTAGGAGTCTCCTAGCTTTGAATTTCATTATCACCATTGATATTTTATATTATACCAATATTGTGACATTTTTCAAACCCACACTCCTATGGACACTACTATCAATCTACATCTAGTTAATGCTCTTACACCATGTGGTGGCATTATGTGTAATCTAGGCTCATTAAATTATTAACTTGACTCGCATCATCGATCCTCTTCAGCATGATTGAACACATGCCATTGATCCTTGATATACTTGATCAAACCTACACTATTGATCCACTAATTCACCATGATCATGGCACCTAGCACCATCACATTCATTCTCAGGATCCTCTGACTTTTTGACCTCGTTCTCACCATTGATCTACTATTACATGGTTGAACATGTTTCATAGATTTTTCTTGAATTATTAACTCAATTGATCACCCATGTGTTATTTATCCACTAATATGATTGAGCAAGATTTTAACACTTAGTATCCCTTTGATTAATTCTTACCTTGCCAAATAATTTTAAATCTAAACATTTATTTTTATGGCTTTAGTTTGACATGCCTTGACATATCCCGCACTACTAGATCATGTTTGAAGGTTTATATATTGAGATAGGAAACACATCAAGACACTAAAATTACATGGGATATACATGACACCAAATAAATCATTTTAATTTAATCCTTCAACTTTGGTTTATTTCCCAACTACAGTTATCAAATCCACAACCAAATTAATCTTTTCATTCTTGCATGATGTGCTAAGATAGTCTAGTTCCAAAGGGACTAGTCATGGAAGTAGACAGATAATTTGAGCGTTAAAGAGAGTGTCTTGATCCATCAAGGTAAATTTTTTATATTTAGGCCAATTTTGGCCCATATTTTTGGTGACCTATTATATCATGTCTACTATGCAACAGATTAGTATCCTTGTTTGACCCATTGGGAATATGGGGTCACAAGTCTTTCTTCCAAGCTGATATGAAAATAATACAAGGTTATCCCTTTTTTAAAATTTCCTCTTAAAGTAATAAGGATAAAAATAATAAAACAAACCTTATGACTAAGTCACTTAGGTAAGGGAAACACACAACTAAAAATATATGCACAAGGCACTTAGAGTAAAACGTGAAAAACTATTCTAATATATACAATAGCTACAAAATATTCTAATAGAAAGGATTTAAAATAATTTCATGTAATGAGATGGGTAATACCTCTCCATCTAGCTAGGCAAGATGAAAAGAATTATGTTATTTACATCTATGGATCAAGTAAGGACCACTTCACAAACTATCAAACTTGGTATGGTTACCTGGCTTGGCCTTATTTCAATCCCACTTGAGGACTAGATCCCATTATTTTAAGTCCCTTAATATGGATCTCTTGTCAAATTATTTCTTGACTTTCCTGATGTGACTCTAGTGTCTTCATTACAAGGTCTCTTATTTATTCAAGCTCCATGAACTCTTTCATCCTCACACTCATATGTTCACTCCCCATCAACTCAAGTTAATGAGATAACTCCAAGGTAGGTAACTCAAGAGAGATGGGTAATTTGGCCTCCTTCCCATATATAAATAAAAAGGGTGAGTTACTAATGGTAACTTTAGGAATCACTCTATCAACCCATAAGGCTATCCTTAACTTCATGTACCACACTCTTTGACTCTCTTCCATAGTCCTTTTGATGATCCTTACCATGTTTTTATTTGTTGACTTTACCATTCCATTACCTTAGGGGTAGTAATTTGAAAATGTAATAAAGTAGATGATAGGATGAAGTGCCCACTCACTTGTCTTCATGCCAATAAATGCTAAGGCATTATCTAAAATTATTGTTGTTGGTATACCAAACCTCATTACTATGCTATCATAGAAGTCCAACACTACTATTTCATTGGCTTATTTCAAGCCAATTGATTTCACCCACATGGTTAATTAATTAGTATAAGTGATTACCCATTTTTTACTCTACTAGAAGGTGGATAAAGCATTCCTATGTATTCCAAACCTCACTGCATGAAGGGTTATTTTACCTAGATTGGGTTTAGAGGAAGGGCTGCCAATATTTACTTGCCTATAAATAAAGCACACTTTTGACATTTTATCACCCACGAATAGGCATCCTTGAAGAGGATATGCCAATAATAACTAGCTCTCATCATTTTCACTATTGCATTTCTTAGAGCAAAATGGCCTCCTGTAGGCCCATCATGGAATTGTTTCAATAGCCTTGTCACTTAGTCATCATAAATACACCTAAGAAACATTTTATTGAGGTAATTTTTGATTATAAACTCATCAACCAATGCATAAGGTATGTAATTAAGTCTATAATTCCTTCTCTTTTCTCTATCCATACCTTATGGGCACTCACCTATTATCAAGAAATGTGTCATATCCTAGAGCAAGCTAGTGTGATGTGGAGGTGCATCTATTTATGAGTTATCTTGTATCACCAAGACAACATCTTTATCTTCATGAAGGTCATCCACCATATGATCACATAATCCTTTACTTCTCACTATCTTGGTGGCCTTGATTTACACTTCATACTCCATGACTTTGGTAATCCAACTAGGCCTCTTCTCATTCAAGTCTTTGTTAAGGAGTAAATCCCTCAATCCAAAATGAGACACCATAATATAAATACTATTATTAGAGGGCATTGGTCTAAACTTTTAAAGGCTTCTTACCATTAAAAGGACTTTATTTTATACAAAATTATATATTACTTCATATCATTCAAGCCCTTGACTAAAAAATGTAATTGGATACTTAAGTCCTTCACCATTTTTTTACATTAGCATAGCTGATATATTGTCAATATTGGCAAAGACATACAATATGAAATCCTGAGTGCTTAGGCAATGTCTTGCTTGATAGCATCAAATGTTTTTTTACCTTTATTTGAACAAGTTAACACTTGGTTATTCTTCAACATGGCAATGATATGTTTGACCAAGTTGACAAAACTAGGTATAAACCTTCTCACAAAGTTTATTTTCCCAAGGAAACTCTAGAGTCCCTTCATGTGCTTGGGTAAGGATAATGATAAAATAATAATTATTCTATCGGGATCAATAGCTAATCCCTATTTTGAGATAATATTTCCCAATATTTTTTCCTCATGGATAGCAAACACACATTTCTTGGGATTCAATGAGATCCCATATTCTCTACATCTTTCAAAGATCAATCTTAGGTGATCCAAGTGTTTACTATCCTTCTTTGAGAAAATTGTTATGTCATCCAAGTATACCAACACCATATTATTTAACAAGCCTTGGAAATCAATGTCCATGGCTCTTTTAAGGGTATACCAAGAATTTGACAAGCCAAAAGGCATCTTCTGATAAGCATATTTCCCCCACTTTTTGGTGAAGGCAATATTGTATTGGTCCTTGTCTCTCACTAGCACTTGGTTGTATCTTGAGTACCAATACAAAAGAGATAAGTGTTTCAAACTATCAACCATTTTAAAGTGTTTTTCCATGGATGGTAAGGGGTAGTGATCTTTCAAAGAGACCTTGTTCAAGTATCTGAAGTCAACATATAACCAAATATCCCAATTATTCTTCCTTGTAGGTACTAGGTTAGCTACCCATAAGGAGTGTTTGATGGGAAAGATGATATTGGATTCAATCAATTTAGTCAATTCTTTCCTCATTAGCTCTACAATTTTGAGGTTGATAGGCTTTTGCTTCTGCCTGACAGGCTTAACATTGGCTTCTAATTCTATATGGTGTTGGGCTAGCTTGGGATTCAATCCTCTCAAATAATTGTATTCCCAAGAAAATATGTCTACATATTCCTTACAAATTTTAATGAAATTATGCCTTTTAGCCTTAATGCTTACCTTTCCAAGCTTGAGGAGCTTGTCTTTGAGAATAAGAACTCTTTCATAATTCTCCTCATCAATTGACATTACTACCTTATCTTTCCTCATATGGTCTCCTTCATGGTAAAAAACTTCAAGGGTGACCAACCCTTTAGGAATTTTTTTAGACCTTAGTTGAATAATGTGATCCTCATACTGATGTTGGAATTTACCTTGGTTTATTAAGGAAAAATCTACCTCTTTCTACTATAAATAAGCAATCTTCTTATCATTATCGAAGACCTACAAATGAGCTTCATTATATAGAACTATTGGTCTTAACACCACTTTAACATGTGGCTATACTTTGGACTTCTTCAACTCATTTGGGATGTCAAACTAAGCTCTCAAAATTGCCAAACTATTTGCATGTTGATTTTGGTTCCTTGGCACTATTTGGATGTTCAAGGCCTCAAAGTCCTCAACTATTTCCCACACTCTATGTTTATATGATTTCATCAATGGATTATTTGTGATGTTTTATCCTTTGATGTAATTTACTATCACCTCACTATCTCCATATACTTATAACTACTTGATTCCCCTCTTACTAGCCCACTTAAGGCCATGGATAAGGCTTTCATACTATAGTTGCATTGTAATAGTAACTAAATTTGAGCTTGTATGAATAAAAATAATTATCATTAGAGAGAGATACTAGCATTGCATCTGTACCTACCCCATGTTTGCTCTTTGATCTATTAAAGAACAATTTACACAAACCACTAGTATATTCTTGAGGCCTAGTAAAGGATAGTGAGAATTCCTTCTCTTAATGTAATCAATAGACTCCCATGTCTCTTTCCTCAAGACCTTCTAAAGGGTTAATTATCTAATTTTCCCTCCATAACTCATCAAAGAACATATCAAGTATGCATTCAAGTTGAGTGTCTAGTTCTTGACCAACTAAGTGTTCATCTTCATCAAGAATGGTATAATTAATGTTTGGGCTATCTAGACAATAAGTATCAATGTGAAATTGTGTGGTAGGCTTATATTTCATGGATAACTTAGTCCCATACCTTTTTCTAAAATCCATGTAGGGCCAATCTAATGCTAGATAACCCTCAATTTTGGTTGTGAAGTCTCTAAATAAGCATAGAGAAAAACTAGGAGGCACATCTAGAATCAACACATTTTGAGCCACTAAAACACTAGGACAAGCATGTAGGGTCAATTTTATACATTTGATGATTCCATTTAGTTTGGTGGAAGATCCATCAAGCTATAAAACTCCCTTAGATTGGGGTTCATACTTCAAACTAAGTTGATCTGCTATTGACTTTAGGATCACTAAAGTACTTTTTCCACTGTTTACCATGTAGCTATGTACCAAAGAATAACCAACGATCATAGAAATGTATAAGGGAGGATGTTTGAAAACCTTATTTTATTTCCATTCATTAGGTCTCTTGGTTGTATTATTGAGAACCATTTTTTCCTTGCTTAGTGGCTTCTTAGAAACATTAATCTTTGACAAACCCTCATAAAGGATATGTACCTGACCAAGCATATAAATCATATCCCACATTGGTATGATCATATTGGACCTTTTCATTCATTCAAAAATGTTTATGGGAAAACCACCAACCTTTTCTTGTGTTTTGGGAGCCACAACCATGTTTTAAAATTGTTAGTTTTGGGAAATAAAGGCATTCCTTTAGTTTTGATTCTTTGGAGCTATTAGAATCATTAGATTAGTAGTAAGTTCACTTGGCTTTGATAGTAATAGAGTAATATTAGGAGGATATTTGACTACTTCCTAATTACCATCCATATTCTTTCTTTTGAACCTTATGTTAGCCACCACTAGAATATGTTTTGCTAGGAGAATCTTTGACTACTTTCTAGTTACCACCTAGATTCCTTATTTCGAGCCTTTTATTAGCTACCAATATAATGTATATTTGTCTAGAATTAGCTTGTTTATTTAGTAAATAACACTCTTCATGATCATAGTTAACCATTGTAGAACCCAACTAGTTTGGTCCTTCATTAGGCTCTTAGCCTTATTGAGACCCTTTCAGTTTTGTCATCATAGGTACTTATATGTTATAAGACATAATAGCTTGATTGTATCCATAGCTAACACCCTGATGCCATTGATCATTAAAAGCTTGATTAAACTCAGTACTTGGGAAAATTGATTGACTAAAAGATTGATTATGAGGCATGTTACCCTCACTTTCTTGGGCAATGTTTTTATAAGTAGAGACCAAGGTATTAGAAGTACTTGCAACATTTGGATTGTAATGGTTTTACCTAGCATAGTTAGGTTGGCCTTGTCCTCGGACTTATCCATAGAAATTTCCTTTGTAGGATGGCCTATTTTGTTGATAAGATTGATGTTGAGGTTGATATGTATATTAACTTAGGTTTATTGAAATAATCTTGTTGTCTTTTCACATTCACCAATTCATTTCCAAAGGATTGAAACATGCTCTTAAGCTCTTGGAAATTATCGTTTTCTTGGGAGTCCCTAGATTGACTAGTTGAAGCCTTTTCTTAATTTGGTGTAGGTATAGAATTAAGCATTGGCATAGGTTATATGGAATAAATGGGATGAATGATGATAGGAGGTGGTTTAATCTTAAGAAATAAAGGCATTGTTAGCCTAGGTGTAATCTTGCCATCTTATACTAGACAATTCTCTAGTCTGATTACCACCTCATAAGCATTTGGTACTATGTTTCCTCTCATAGACTGGATCATTACTAAAATATAACTATTGAGGGATTTTAGATAGTAAAGTAAAGCATAATTAGGAGTAGGCCTAATAGATACTAAGATCTTTTCCCATGTCTTTTGAAATTTGGTATTGAAATCTTGCATAACCTCATGAGGGGCCCTCTTGATTATGGTTAACTATTCATCAAGTGATAAGTGGTCACTCTTATCTTGGAATATCCTACACAATGCATCACATAATTGATCCCATGATGTGATGGAGTTATTAGTAAGGTTTTTATACCAGTCTAAGGTTTTACCCTTGAAATAGATGGCCAATAACTTGATGGCCACATTTTCTTCAGTAATATCATGAATATTATAAAATTTGGATATATCTCTAAGGTGGTTAGAAGGGGTTGTAAAATAGTCTCTCATGAAGTAAAGAAAACTTTTAAGATCTATCATTAGGATAGGATCATACTTATAGAGGTCTAAAGGACTCTGACCATTGAAATCCATAAAAGGAAAAGATCTAGGGGATGTTATGGTAGTGAAAGGACCCAAAAAATATCTTATATTATAGTTAGACTTAGAAATTGGCTTAGGATTAAATTTTCCTTTGTATGGATGAGTATTAGAAAATCTTAACATCCTTACTAAGTTTAAAGGTAATTCAACAAATTCAAAAGGAAAATATCTAGAAGTTGATTTTTTATTTAGCTTTGGAATGAAATATAGCTACTACTCTACCACTAAGATGTTGAGTGTTCTTCAGAGTCACCAAATACTAAAATTTGAAAGCTATAACCACTATAAATTAATTTAAACAACACCAAACTTGACAAAATTTCTTTGAAAGTGGTCCCATAGGGCATGCCAAAAACTATTGATGTGTAGAATTACACCCTTATAAGATAGTTCTTTAGGCTTTCCCACTCCCAGCCAAAACGTTGGAGCAAACTCAAGCTATGGGTATCTTGTTTTGAGGTTGAACCTCTAGAGAAGGTAGACTTCCTCTTGGTAAATCACCTAAACTAATACTTCTACTTGGAAAAGGGATAGAAAGAGGGTATAGGGTAACTAAGATAACTAAATGAGGTGATTTACCAAATTAAATGAGAACTCACATAAGCATGAAAAAACATTGATGCAACATAAGAAAATCCTTGATCATACAATCTCACAAACTATCTAATTTGCATAAGTATTTCATAAACTGGGCTCACTAAGCAATGTATGAAACAAAGAGGAATTCTAAGATTCACATAAAACTTCTGTTAATAGTGGGAATAGCTCCAATTTATACCTACAAATAACTTGAAAACACATAAAAATATTCAAGAAAGAAGGACAATGGACATGGAAGAACACTTCTTCACAATGCCATCATGCACAAGCTTGTTAAACATAATTCAAAGGAAAGAGATAGGTAAAAAGTATATTTATTGCATCAATAGGTCTTTCATATAAATTTTGACAGGGTTTTTTTTGTCAAATGAGAGTCTCCTCCAAAAAAATGAGAGAGATTTACAAATATGGGAAGAAAATGGGAGATATAGTAGAAAAGGGGAAAAGAGAGAGAGAAGTGAGTAAAATAATAATCAATAAATGAGATCCAATAAATTTCATAGAGTCTCATCCACTTTTTGATTGATTAACATTGATCCTTGCATATAAAATTAACCTTTATCAACTTCAAATATTTTTCATTCCCTCTCATTGGCTTAAAAACACACTAAAAGGGAAGAACTTGTTAAAGATGATGATAGCATGATCTACTGAAAGGGGAGAGTATCCAAAGACCTTGAAATTCATTAAATGCTCTACTTGCCTTTTTCAACCCCCAAACTCTCCATATTTTTAATGAGCTTACAAACTGTGCTTCATCTTTATATGTTATTTATGTTATCTAATGTCCCTTATGACACTCCTTTCATAATCACAACTCTTACCCTACTCCAAACCCTAAACATAGGTCCACTATAGATGAAAACCAATTATCTTATTGGTTTTCCTATAGTCATAATTTCAATAAAGATCCATAGGCAATGGGATTTAATGGAAAATAAGACATAAATTTAAACCTAGGATAAACCTCATAACTTGACTAAATAGACCTTTACATAGACTGAGCTTTAATGGTGTATATGAATTGGTAGTGTCTACTCTAGTAACCTAGATCATATTTTGATGTCACATTTATACAATTTCATGCTTAGGTGGTGAAATATTTTGATTTGACATGTCTACCTATGTGGCATCTCCTCACCATGCTGCTACTTATTCAATTTGAAAATATATGATTGTGGTGACTTAAACACATGTCCTCATCTCATGACCCCTGGAAACTCAATCAAATTTGATTTGTTGATTTCCTCAAGAGTTTACTAGACTTGAATTTCAGCATCACCATTGATCTTTGATATGCTTCTAAGATTGTGACACTTGGTAGCCCCATATGCCTTATGTGGACCCTACTATCAGTCTCCATATGGTTAATGCTCTTACACCATGTTGTATCCTTGCATGCAATCTAGGTTCATTAACTTATTGACTTTACTCACACCATTTATCTTCTTCTGCATGATTGAATACATGTCATTGATCCTTGATCTACTTGATCAAACATGTGTTATTGATATAATAATTAACCATGATTGTAACACTTGGAACCATCATGTTCATTCTCAATATCCTCTAAACTTTTGACCTCATTCTCTCTATTGATTTACTACTATGTGATTGAACACATGTCGTAGATCCTTCTTGACTTATTGACTCGATTGATAACCCACATGTCATTGATCCACTGATTTGATTAAGTGAGGTTTTGATACTTGGCATTCCTTTGATCAATTTTTACATTGACAAATATTTTTTAATCCAAATGGTTATTTCTTATGGATTTAATTTGGCATCCCCTAGCATGTCTTACACTGCTAGATTTTATTTGAAGGCTTATATATTGAGATACAAAACACATCAAAATACCAAACCTGTAGGGGATATTCATGGTACCAAATACATCTTTTTCATGTAATATTTCAACTTTGGTTAATCTCCCAAGTATAGTTATTAAATACACAACCAAATTGATCTATTTATTCCTACATGACATGCTACAATAGTTTGGTTCCAAATGGACTAGTCATGGGGGTAGAAGGCTACTAAAAGGGTTCAACAAAGTGGTCTAATCCATATAAGCAAAAGTTTTATATGTAAGCCAATTTTTTATAATATTAATTAAAAACATGGTTTATACACTTATAAAAAATGAAGTAATTAATGAAGTTTTTTCACCAATAATTACTAGGGAAATAAAACCAATTGAAATGGAAAATCCATTAAAATGGGTTGGTAAACAATTTTTTAATTATATGTTTCATAGTTGATGATTGTTGAATGGCATGAAAATAATTAAGAGCATTTGATTATATAAGATTCATGTTGTATGTGAAAGGAAATATTTTTCCCATGTTTTTTTAGCTTTGATTTTGGAGTTCATAAATATGAGAGGAAATGAGATATAGGTTTATCATGCTCAGTGATCTTCTTATATTTGAAAATTTGAGAAAACTCCATTTGAATATCTTATTTAGCATTTTGATTTCCTAATATAGTTTGGGAATCAAACTCATATTTTTAGATTTGGATAATTTTGACAATAGTTTATGTAGGTTGATCAACACATTGGTAGTGTTTATTTTTTCATACTTACATTTTAGTGTAACCTTTATTTTGGAAATGCATCTATTTTTGGCATGTATATATTGGATGAATTTTAAGACCCATATTTTGGGTAGTGTTTTTAATTTTAATCACAATGTATAATTTGGATTATTACCATACTTATAAATCACATGTTGTGTAAGACCCATGTGGGAAATAAATGTGATTTATAAATATGGTTACAACATTAGATTACATTCTAATTACACTGAAAAACATATTTGCAATTGTAACATGTGATATTTTGAAGTGATGATAGTTTCATCATTTTGGATTGTGACATTTAGTAAACATAATTATTCACATGTAGTTTTAGGGATTAAGTCTAACTCTTGGCCTTATTGTAGGCATTTTATAGTTTGATTTCTAAATCATTTCCATGATATTTTGTAGAGTATCTTGTCATATTTGTAGGGTTAGTGGAAACTCACCTATGTTTGGAATTTAGATATCTATTTCATACTAAAATACTTTTTTAGTTGCAATATTGGTCAATTCACATGGTTTAAGTTAGACATTGCCTTTTTGGAAAGCACTTTATGTCTAGTTACATTAATCCATTTACTATGATATTTTTGACATTTCAATACATTTGGAAACTTAACCACTATGCTATATTTTGGTTTTTTTTACTTTGGTGTGATGTTGAGATCCATTAGTAGATTTAGTGGGTTATTCTCATTTTGGATACCAAAAGGGTCTTATTAGGGAGGTGTGATCTGAAGGTCATTTTTGGGCATCAAATTTTCTAAAGATATCCCAAAACTAGTATAGTATAGAAGATCATTCTGAGATATTTCCAAAGCATATTAGAATGCATAAAATGGACATCATATGCTCTAGATACTAATGGTCAAAGTTTTCATCAAAGGTGGTTGACAGTCAAGTGCAGGTCTATGGTGATGTGGATGTGTGTATGGATACTAAGTGGATAAATCAACATGTGACATGTGGTAGTGAAAAAAATGATTAAAAAATGGTAGAATGGTGTTTTTGGTTTTGGCCTCTGATCTTGGAGGCTCTTGGTTTGTGTTCATAAAAATGGGCCTCATTATTTTCTGGCTAGGGGCCCTCAACTAGTGTCGACACACTCTTTTTGTAGAGGGGTTACTTTGCATCCATTACTTCATATTACCATTGTCACATTTTAGTATATACATACCTCTATGTTATTTTCATAGTTCATGTGGGACTAATAATCCTAACATTTTCAATTATTAAACTAATTCCACATACAAAATACCACCAAGTCTAATTACCATGCAATACTCCCAAGACAAACTCATGAAATCCCATGGCATCCACACTTGGTGGTTGATTCCTAACATGAATTCCAAACTTCCCACTTATCACCCATATGCCAAAGTTAACACCCATATGCCAAAGTTAATCCTATCAAAAGTGGCATTAAGCTAATAATCTAAGCCAAAGATAGTTTATTAAAACCACCATCCCATGTCTTTTACATTCCATATGGGACTAAAGCACTAAATAAAGATAAAATAGAAAAGTGTAAGCACCCACCATGGTATTTGATCCCATAACTTATGTTAAAAAGAATGATCATATTAACCATTATGCCAGTATGTGACAAACACTATAAAGAGGACGTTTTAATATTTCAAAGGTATCCTTCATATGACTATGTATGATTTTAATGGTAGATTATAAATATTTTCATTTTAGGCCTATCTTGGGGCATTTTAAGGTCTTGGTGTAAACTGGATATGTGTTCAAAATTATGAAATGATTTACATGGTGTTTTTGTGGTCCTGATTTGGTCTATATTTGACATAGTTTTGAGTTATTTAAGTGACATTTTGATGTAGAACATTGGGAAGAGATTTTACAAGTGATTTAGGAAGGTGGAGGGTGATTACTGAGCACTTTTAGAGTCTTTTGAAGGTCTAATGGCATTAATTTAAGGGTTTTTATATTCTATTATGCTATTTTAAGTTTTTTCATTTATAATTGTGGTCGAGTTTTAATGGATCATTTCAAATGAACCTAGAGACCTAGACAATTACCAAACTCCATAAACAATTCTGGTGTCATCTTTTTTTTTATTTTACATTCTAATTTCTGATTTATTTTCCACATTTAATCAATCAAGTTTAATTTTTATAAAATTATATTTTATTAGTTTATAAAATTTACAAAAAATTGGTATAAGTGAAATCTAGATCGATTGATCAAATTGTTTATTGAATTGAATTTTTTGAATTCTAAAATTAGATTTTGATCAATTTATGTCAATTAAAATTCAGATTTTTTATCAGTTTTAGATTCATTTTAATCACAAAAATTGATAAATTAAAAGATTCCTTTGTAAAATATTTATTAGTAGGGGGTCTACTATAGTTTATGGATAACATTTGAACTCCCCTCACCACTCGATTTATCTCATGCCATTATCTTAATTGAAAAATTAGGAGAATATATTTATGTTAGTGGACACATTAGGTCCAAACATTAAACCTTTTCTCTGATACCATAATTTTAGGACCCTATCATGTTACTCAAAGTTCCACTTTAAAAAAAAGTCCAATTGATTACTTATAAAATCATCTATACCTATTTATAAGATCATTTTTTTAATTGATAAATGCATATAAAGTAATAAATTTTGAATAATATCAACCCATTAGTTAAATAAATGATCCATTTAGTTTTAAAATAACCAATATTAATTAAAAAATTAATATTTATTATAAAATAAATAGTGAAAGTGAAGTACATCAAATCACTGATACAATACACAAATATACCTTTAAATAAGCATACAACCACTATTGTCATAATATTCATAATTAATTACAAATATCATATCCATTGTTATGATGAATATCTATCAAATAATAATGTATTATATAATATATTTTAGTATAAATTTAAAATATATAATACAATATGTATAATAGTACAAATGAACTTCAGAAACAACTCAATGATCCATAAATATATCCATGAGTATGATCCTAAATAGTTAAACAACTTAACAAAGGGATAACATCATTTGAGTGTTTTACCTCTAACCATAGACCATCATTCTCCCACACACCTCCCCATTAGGAGTGGTCTTGACCTTCACAAAGGGATAAATAGGAATAATTTAGATATAAATAAATCAACTAAAACCCATGTGTGTATAATCACTAATACATGCAAAAGTCACATAAACCATTGCAACCAATTCTTTATCTAATATGACATAAAGCTACACATGTAAAATATAAATTATAATGGAATGACAATGTATCAACTATAATATTATTGTTATGGTCTTAATTTGTACCCATATAGGGAGCTATTTAGGCTCTCTCCAAATAAGCCATAAAATGAGAACAACCCCAAGCTATGGGTATCAAATAGTGGAGTTGAACCTTTGAAGAAGGTTGACTTCCTCTTGATGGATCACCTAAACTACTACTTCTGATTGGAAAAGGGATAGAGAGGGGGTAAAGGGTTACTAAGATAGCTACAAATGTGATGAACCAATGTTTTGAACACTTATAATTACACAAGACACACACTATCAAACACTTTCAAACCTATAAATATCACTTCACTCATTATTTGATCAGCTTCCACATAAGTATTTCATAGAAAGACACTAATTATCTATTAATATAGCATAAAAGGGAAGTTATCTACTTCCAAACCAATAAATAGAATATCTATGACACTTAGAATGACCTATGAGAGCCAAAAACCAATTCATGAAGGTGAGAAAATCTAGACAGAGGTAAAGGAAAATGTGCATTCACTTAACCACATCAGTGAATTCATAGGACACACTTCAATTCAGCTTATGGAGTAATTCAGTCTTTCATTACATCAAATAGGTATTAAAATACAAATCTTGGCATAGCCTAGGAAAGCCAAAAGCATAAGAGTCTTTTTTTGGGGAATTGAAATGGGAGATATATAATAAAAGGGGAAGAGGGAGAGGGAATCAAGTAAACATAAATCAATAAATAAGGCCCAACCACTTTTTAATTGATTATCATTAATCCCACCTCCACAAATTAACTTTCATTATCTATAGATAGATTTTAAGTCCTCCCATTGGCTTAGAAATACACTAGAAGATAAGAGCCATGTTGAGGATGATGAGTCATGATCCATTAAAAAGGGAATAGTCTCTAAAGACTTTCAAAATCTCATTGAATGCTTTTCTATCTTTCTCAACATCCAGACTTTCCATCTTCTTAATGAGATTGCAGTACCATGCTTTATCTTGCTATGTTATTTACACTATTAAACTTGAAATCATTCACTAGTGTCCCTACTAAAATTACTTTCATATTAACCATTATGCCATTACTCTAAACCCTAAACATAGGTTCATTATAGATGAAAACATATCTCCCTATTGGTTTCCATATAGCTATATTAGTGAAGATCCATAAACTAGGGTTTTTTTTATCATGAACAAGATGTAATACTTACATTTGAAATATTTTTCAAGGTTCAAATGAGATTTAATGAAATTATATGATCTATAGGGTTTGATTTTGATAACCCATATCACATTTTGATCATGCATTTATATATCTACCTATTTCGGTGGAAAAATCTTTTGTTCTAACATGTTTGCCTATGTGGAATTTCCTTGAGCTGCCCAATTCATTTTAAAACTTGACTATTGTCACCTTTAAAACATGTATTCATCATGTGATTCCATAAAACTTGATCAAATTGAGATAATCAGGGCTTTGACCCATTGATATTCTTGAGAGTCTCCTGGCTTTAACCTTCATCATTTGTCATTGATTTATATTCTTCTTACTGTAATTGAGACACTTGACACCCTCATATTTATCCTCAGGATCTTTTGATCTTTTAACCTTGATCTCACCATTAAACTTTGATTTCATGATTAAACATGCACCATTGATCTTTAATTGACTTATTGACCCAGTTGATTGCCTGCATACCATTGACCTACTCTGAACTTCTAAGATCATGCCACTTGGCATTCCTGCATTTAATTTGAAACTTGTTAAGGATTTTTTAAATCCAAATGGATATTTTTTTGGGCCTATAGTTGAAATTTTTGGGCACATCCCACACTACTAAATCACTTTTAAATTCTTATATCTTGAAATATAAAACACATCAAGACCCCAAACTTGTAGGGGATGCTCTTGGCATAAAATACATCAATTTTAATGCAATCCTTTAACTTTGATCAACCTCTCAAGCAAACTTATTAAATTCAAAACAAAACTATCCTTCTCATCCTTACATGATGTGCTAAGATAGTTTGGCTCCCAATAATCACATTAAGTAATTCCCAAGATCAATTCACTGATTCATGAGATAAACTTGCATGATATGAAAAGTTTTGAATGGTAGGGGTCAAAATTTGACATGTGACGTGAAAATTGTCAACATTTTGGCAACTCAAATAAAAAGCATGCCTGTTATGATTGATAACCAAACCATTTACATGACTTTTAGACTTATAAATAAGGACAATTTTGATCCATGTCTACAATAAACCTTTTGACTTGAAATAGGACAACTATTCCACCAAGACAAGGAAAGAAACACACAAAATAGGGAAGCTAATCTAAACAAAGAAAATGTGTAAACAAAGTACTTATTTGGGATAAACAACAAGAAAACTAATATGATATAATAACACTTGGAGGAAAACCAAATAAATTATTATGTATAAATAAGCTAGCCCTTTAATAACAATGTGTGAGATGTATCTCATTGATTGGGATAGGAAGCTCATCACCACCCATCTTTTCAAGTTAGAAGGAATTGTGGGATTTGAAACTAGATACTATGTATGGACCAATCCAAAGAGAGTCAAACTTTGTATGCCTTCTTGGCTTAGCTCTATACTTATCCAACTTGAAGACTAACTCTCTTTTGAAACTTCATGAAGAAGTTCTCTTGTCAAAGGCTCTCTTCACTTGTGCTTGGTGAATTTCCATGGATAACATGGACTGATTTCAAACCTACTATATATCCATAAGCTCAACATATCTGACCTTTATTGGTTCATTTTCCAATAACTCAAGTTGATGAATTAGTTTTAAAGTAAGAAACTCAAGAGAAATAGGTAATCTTGTTTCCTTACCATAAACCAACTTGTATGGAGATTTAGTTATTGATATTTTATAAGTAACACTATTATCCCATAGAGATGATTTCAACTTGAGATACCATGACCTATGATTATCTTCAATAGTCTTTCTTATTATCTTTAATAGGCTCTTATTTGTAGACTCAGTAAGGCCATTGCCTTATGGATAATAAGTTGATGAAGAGCTGAGATATACACCCTATTGAATATACCATTGGCTTATCCTAGTTCCCACAAAGGCCATAGCATTATTAGAAATAATGGTTGAAGGAACTCCAAATCTAGTAAGCAAACCTTCATAGAAATCTAGAACATTAGATTTGTTTACTTCTTTCAACGCTACTACTTTTGTCCATCTAATGAAGTAATTTATAGTAGTTAGTATCCATTTATGTCCTAAAATTGAAATGGGGTTAATGAGACCAATAAATTCCAATCCCCATTGTAAAAATGGTTGGTCCACTACAATTGGTTAAAGAGATAAGACTATAAGTTTTACTTTTCCCACAAACATATCACATTGTTTGCACTTCCTAACCCATGCATGGAATTCACCAAATATGATAGGACAATAATAGAAACCTCTCATGATCTTAAAGGTTCTGGTACTTTTATAATAGTGACCTCCACCATCTCCATCATGGAACTTCTCAAGTAATCTCTATGTTTGGCTTAGCTCTAGAGATCTTAACAACATGCCATTGATATCTTTCTTGAATAAAATATTATCATAAATAATAATAGGAATTTATTAAAATATGAAATGTCTTATTTTTGAATAATTTATATGGGAGGTATAAATACCATCTTGGATATATCCTACCAAGTCATGAAACTAGCTAGAAGGTGAGCTATGATCAACTGTAACTTCATTATTTGACATCAAAACCACTTCGTTAGCATCTTGAACATCTTGGGATAGATTATCAAAAATTACTTCACCTCTAATAAAATTTATGACCTTTATTTCCACATTATACACCATTATATTTTTTATCTAACCAACTATTTTCTCATTTATGTTTTTTTTCAATAGAAACTCTTTGACACTTGGATTGGCAACCATTAGGTGTATCTTATTGTTAGAAAATAAGTATGAAAAATTATTGAGAGACCTTATAAATAAAATCACATGTTTTTAAACAAAATATTACCTTATCTCATACTCTTCCAATACTTTATTGAATAATGATATTGGCTGCTCCAAAGCCTCATGATTTTGTTGCATAAGAATGCCTAAAATGGTGTCTAGGTTAGCATAAGTGTACAAAATGAAATCCTTTGTGAAATATAGGTTTATAAGTGTAGGAAAACTAGATATGGCCTTCTTTATCTCTTAAAAACTCTTTAATCCTTCCTTACCTAAAACTCTAATTCTTCTTTAACATGGATGTAAGTGGCTTAGCTAAAGTGGCAAAATCTGCAATATATCTTATAAAATTGATATCACCTAATAAAATTTGCAAAGCCTTGTTGTGATTGGGATAAAAAATTTAAAGAATTGAATATATCCTTTCAAAATCTATACTAAAACCATAATTTTAAATCACATGCCCAAGGAAATACCTTCATGAACTGAGAAGGCACATTTTTAGGGATTTAGAGACACCCCAAATTGCCTACACCTTTCAAACACTTGCTTGAGGTGAACCATGTGCTCACTTTCACTCTTTGAAAAAAATATTATGTCATACAAATAAAAAAGTATAAACCTATTAAGAAGGCCTTGGAATGCCATATCCATGGCTCTTTGAAAGGTTACTCCAAAATTGGATAAACTAAAAGGCATCTTTCTATATGAAAATGTCCCCCACTTTATAGTGAATGTTGTTTAAAATTGGTCTTATTCTTTGGACAAAATTTTATTGTAACCACTATATCCATCTAAAAAAAAATCTCTCTAAAAATACAACCATATGTAAAATTTGATCCATAGATGGCAATGGATAGTGATCTTTAAAGAAATCCTTGTTCAAATCACTAAAGTCAACACATAGTCTAATCTCACCATTATTATCCTATACTTGAACAAGGTTTTCAACCCAATTTTAGTTATTTATTTTAAATATGATATCCAACTTTATGAGCTTATGAAGCTCAGATCTCATCAAAGGCTCAATCTTTGTATTGAAAGGCCTTTGTCTTTGTCTCACTAGTTTAGTTTCAACCTCTAACTCAAGGGCATGTTAAGATAGACCTAGATAAATTCTCTTGAGATAAATATATTGTCATGAAAACACATCAAAAAAACTTGTGCATAATTCAATGAAAGATTTCTTTTTTAAAGGAGTGCATACCTTACCCAACTTCAAGTTCTTACCACCTACAATCTCCATATTGGCATAGTGTTCCTTTTTTATTGACAAAGAGGAATTTTAATTTCCCAACTCATCATCACCACTAAATATTTTCTCAAGTGTGACCCATCCCTTGTAAAACATAATTATTTTTAATTGCACAATTTGATCATCATACTGTTGTAAGAACTTTGGTTGATTTCTTGAGGAAAACTCAGCCTCTTCTTGCAAGAACTTGACAATTTGATTGTCATATTCAAAAAATTACCAATTCTCATGGTTATAAAAAATAGAAGACCTTATAACCACCTTAATGTGTGACTAATTTTTTTCACTTTTTATATCAGTTGGGATATTAAATTGTGCCATAATGGCAACCAACCTATCTGCATGTTTATTCTCATCTCTTGGTATTGTTTGAATGTTGAAATACTTAAAATAATAATATCTAAGTAATAAATTTTTACATACATTAAGACCTCTTACTTGATGAACTATAAGTTCACTATCACAAAAAACATGCAAGGTGTTGACTTTCATCTTCCTAGCCCACTACAAACCATGAACTAGTGCATCATACTCTAAAAAATTATTTAAAAAACCAAACTAAAATTTAATATAAGAGAAATAAATTTTATTTTATATATAAATCAAAATCATTCCAACCCCATTATTTTTCGTATTCCTTGATCCATCAAAGTATAATTTCTATAGACCATCACTAGACTCATCATCCTTCATCATGGATAGAATTAGTGCATCACTCTCACGGAGGAAATAAAAACCATTTTATTTAATTATATTAAAAGGATCATGTTCATGTAAATTATAGTCCTAATCAACAAGGAAAAAATCTATAATTCCATCTAAAGGTGATTCAGTTTTTACTCCACTAGTTTTAAGTAACTCATCCAAGATGACATAATTAGTGTTTAAAACACTTGGCATATACTACTCCAAATGAAAATGTACAATAGGTTTAGAATGTATTTTTACCTTGGTACCATACCTAGTTATAAACATAAAATATGTCTAATTAGATAATTATTATCCTTTAGTATTTGAGGTGAAGTCCCTCAATAGATACATAGCAAAGTAGGGAGGCCAATCCATAACAAATACATCCTACTAAATGGTAACATTTGGACAAGAATGTAGTGTAAAATTAATATTTATGATGATTCCCACTATATTTTTTGGTGGTCTATTTATCTGAAATAATATTTTAATATTTGGTTCATAAATAATACCATACTTATCTACAATTTTCTTAGGCATAACAATGATATGGCCTCCACTATCCACCATATAATTATGAACCAAAGTGTCACCAACCATCAAAGAGAGGTAGAATGGAGGGGTATTATTTTATTTTACCTCAGATTTGTACACATTTACCATATTATGTACTTCTTATTGTTGTTGCTTAGTTGGATGGTCTAAATTAGCTAGGACAACACCTTCTTTCCCAACTAGTTTTGGAGACAATCTGAGAGCTAAAAGCTCTAGAATGAGAATATGTTTTTGTCATAGAATAAAGAGGGAATCCCGCTTGTTAATTATAATTTTATACTTCTTAATTTTATCCAATATAATAAAATAATCTCCACTAACCTTTGGCTGCACTTTTTGAGCCACTGGTTGCTCACGAACAAGAGGTATTTGTTAAACCTTTCCAACCTCTATAATCTAATTTTTATGCATTATAGGGGAAAAAATTTGAACATTGTTAATATTATAAATAAAATTAGGATTACTTGTATCATTACTCACCTCTTTATCTATATCCATGTCTCTTCTTTTACCTCTAGTTAGAGCTACAACCTGGCCACTTGTATTTCTAGTCTCACCACCCTAATTGAATGTAACATGATCATCCATTTTATAGTTTAAATTAATGGCAAAAAGTTACCATTGAAATTTTTGATTCTCTCCTTGTGATTCCAAACTTTTATCTTGATATTCACCTCCTTGAAGATAAAAATCTTCTTTTGTCATTTATGGCATATTAATGTTTTGTGACACCAATGATTAACTTTGAGCATCATTGAGATTAGGGAGCCTCCAACCTGAATCTTGCATCAAGTTATTTTGACATGGTGTGGGAATAATATTTATTGAAGTGGAAGGTACATTAGGATCAAAATCTATATATGTTTTAGCTTGAGTTATCACCCCTTGTGGTTGGTAGGATGGTGTGTTTTCTCTGAACCCTTGGTAAGGAGTCCTTTGATCTCTAAAAGGGATGATACATGGTCTTTTTTTGTTATTTAAAAGACCTATTAACCTGATATTTATATCTTTTAAGATTCACTATTTCCTTCCCAAAAGATTTAACAAACTTTTCAACTCTCCAAGCTCACTAGCTTGACTAGAAGACATTGCAAGTTAATCTTTAGGGTATGGAATAAGAGATAAATAAAGAATTTTTGGAACTTGAAGGACTATTATAAAATTAAATTCTAATAATATAAGCATTAGAGGCCTTAGAGAGAGTTTACTAGTTTGTATCAATCCATTCTCTGCTCTTATTGTAACCTCATAAACATCTGACAAGGTAATACCACCCATTGACTATATCATTACACTAATATCAGAGTTGGGGGATTTAAAATAGTATAAGAAGGATATTCTAGGGATGGTATAATAAATTTAAGTATCCTAGTTCATATCTTCAAAAATATTACATTGAAATTAGACATAAACTCATGAGGATCACCCTTTATGGTATTTAACTATTCAACCAAGGATATGTGATCAGATTTGTCCTCAAATTTTCTAAATAAGGCAACACATAATTCATTCCAAGTGGTAATGGAATTTAGTGGGAATTTTTTATACCACTGCAATGATTTTCCTTTGAAGGAAGGAGAAAGAAAGTTTAATAGCTACACTATCTTGAACAACATTGTAAATTAAACAAAGGTTGGAAATATCCTAGATGTGCTCAATAGGATTTGTTTAATCTTATCCTAAGAAAAATGGGATACTCTTAAGAGTAGATACATGAATTCCATCAAAATGGGATAAATTTAGTGGACTACCTCTATTGAACGGAACAAATACTTGGTTTTTGATGGCCATTTGGATAGTGGGGATTATACTACTTAGGACTATAACATTACTAGGAGATGAATATTGCCTTTGAGGATAAGGTTTTATCCTACCAAACCTTTTATCTTTTATATGAAGTATAAGGCAACTCAATGAATTCAAGAGGAATACCTTTACTAGCAAGAATTGTAGTAACCTTTTGCATGAGAGTATTGCCTACATGATGTTATGAACTCAAAAACTTGAATATAGGAGGATCCTCATGTAAAAATTAATAAAAATTCATGAAATAGTATGAATTAGAAACATAAATTGATATATTTATATAATTATCATAATAATTGAAAAGATTAAATTGATCGCATAACACTTCAAGGGAGAAACCTCCTTTGAGCAGGCTCAATAAAATAAATTTATGGATGCCTTTAATGGACTCAACACTTAATTATCTATGAATTCTAATCTGAGTAACTACTACTTCCCATGAATTTGGGATAAAAAATTCTCACGAGATGACTCACAAATCATATGAATCCATATAAACCATTATATTAACAAAGTAAAGAGAAGAGATATCATGGGTTCATAACATCCCCTCCCTCTTAAAAAATGCTTTGTCCCAAAAGTTTTAGATGTGGGAATTAGGGTTGAATCTAAAATAGTGGTTTCTATGTTTCATATTTTGGTTGCATTTCATGCCTTTGAATTAAAATCTTGATGATGGAGTGGGAGTGGATTTGGAATGTGCACCTATTTAGGATTGCCTATGACTCAAGAAGAATGGATCCTTCATTATCAAGTTTTGGTAAAATTGTCTCCACTCTGATATTTATGCCAATAAATTTCTTTAGACAAAAGACATGAAATATTGGGTGAAATCAGGAAGAAGGTGGAAGATCCAACTTATAATCAACCAACCCAATCTTTTGAAGAACCTTATAGGGCCCATAAAACTTAGGAGTTATCTTATGATGCCTTTTGAGTTTTAGGGAGGATTTATTATAAGGTTATAGGTGAAGAAAAACCATATCACCTAATTGAAAAGTGAACTCATAATGATGTTTATCTACCTATTGTTTCATTCAATTTTATTCCATATGAGGATTTTCCTATAGGTTATTGAAGATCTGATCTTAGGTTCAGAGAATCATGTAAATTGATTGAATTGATGAACTATTGGGGGTGTACAAAAATAGTACTAGTGGTGCTTGACCATTAACTACTTTATATGGAGTCATTTTCATCAAATTGTGGTAGGAGTTATTGTACCATTATTTGGTGAGAGGGATCCACTTTTCCCACTAATGTTGTTATTCTAAGGTGAAACAATAAAGGAAAGTTTCCAAGAATTTGTTAACAATTTTAGTTTGGCCATCTATTTGTGGATGATACCCAAAACTCATCTTTAGTTGGGTGATGGTGTGTTGAAATAGTTCTACCCAAAAATGGCTAGTGAAGTTTGAATCACTATTAATACAATGGATGAAGGAATGACATAAACATCAAAAATATGGTCTAGGATAATTTGTACAACTATAGAGGTAGTATAGGGATGGCCGAGGGCATAAAAATGACTATATTTGGAAAGGAAATCAACCACAACCAAGATCACTATTTTCCCTCCTAATTCAAGGAACCCTTTAATGAAATCTATAGAAATATCTATAGAAATCTTGGTAGGGATGGGAAAGGGTTCGAGAACACCAAGAATGAGTGTTGTTTCACCCTTGTTACATTGGTAGGTATCACATTTATCCACCATCTATTAAATTTCCTTTTTCATTCCCTTCCAAAATAATTTTTATTGTGATCACTTATTTTTGAGAAACCCTGAGTTCTTTATGAATAGACAAGCATGAATTTCATAGAATACAACCTACTAAAGATCTGTGTTCTAAGGAAGCACCAAATGGCCCTTGTATTATAGAGAAACACCATCCTAAAAATAATGTGGTACAACTAAGGGATTAGTGGAAAAATATTGAATGATTTGAGATAACGAGGATTCATTGACATAACCCTACTATAAAACATCCAATTAATTTGGAATAGGCATGGAAACAGCTAAAAAGGAAGCTTGGTCCACAAATGTACTAGATAGAGCATCAACCACAATATTGTCCTTACCCTTCTTATAACTAATCTGATAGTCATAACCCATGCATTTCTTGACCCATTTCTATTGTGATGGGGTGGAGACTCATTATTACCATAACAAATTCAAACTCTCATGATTAATTTTGATGCAAAAATGATTTCCTAATAGGTATGGCCACCACTTTTATACATCATGAAAAATGGCCATCATTTATTTCTCATAAGTAGAGAGTACTAAATTATTTCTAGAAAGGGATTTTTTTGTTAATGAAATAGGGAATCCTTCTTGGTGGAGAAAAAAACCAAGTCAATTGATACAAGAATCACTCTTGATAGTGAAGGTCTTAGAAAAAAATGGCATAGCTAGAATAGGTGTAATACACATAGCTTGTTTCAATTCTTCAAATGCATACTCAATAGTTTGTGTCCAAGTAAAAGCATCCCTTTTCAACATATTTATGAATGGAGCTACAATAATCTTGTAATCTTTGAAAAAAATTTGATAGTATCTAGTCAGCCCAAAAAAACCATGAAGTCTCTTGAGTGTCTAAGGATGCAACCAATTTGTCATGGTAGCTATTTTTTCAAGATCTACCCAAACCCCTTGGGATACAACAATATGCCTAAGATAATCCACTTTGTCTTGGACAAAAGTAAATTTGGACTATTTTGCACAAAGATGATGGTCAAAGAGAAGTTGTAATGTGAGCTCCATATGTTCAAAATGTTCATACCATGTTTTACTATAGATGAGGATATCATCGAAGAAGACCAAAATGAATTTTCATAGGTAGGGATAGAATAGTTTATTCATTAATGCCTAAAATGTTGAAGGAGACTTAGTGAGGCCAAAGAACATGATCAAAAACTCATAGTGGACATCATGCATGAAAAAATCTATCTTTGGGATATCATCCTCATGCTATATCTGGTGATATCTAGAGTGGAGATCTAACTTAGAGGAAAAATGAGCACCATGAAGCTCATGAAGAATAGGGATTGAGAACTTATCCTTGATTATGAGGTGATTAAGTACACATAAATAAATGTAGAGGTAATATGACCCATATTTTTTTGGATAAGGATAACTGGGGAAGAATATGGGTTGGTACTAGGGAAAATAATGTCTTACTTCATCAAGTCTCAAATGAGCATCTCGATCTTGTTATTTTTCTAAAATGGGTAGTGATAAGGCCTTATGTTGGGAGGAACACTTTTAGGAAGGAGATAAATATGGTGGTCCTCTAATCATGAAGTTTTTAATCCTACAAGTTTGGCAAAGACACATACATATCTATATAGAATGGTTTGTAGATTAGAAGGAGTAGTAGAGACTTTTGATGGTTAAATTTGAATGGAATGGAGCTGGGTAGTAACAAATTCTTCTTTAGAAGCTTTTCCATGAAATGTGAACTTATGATGCTAAGAGATCTTGGTTGTAAGCCTTTCAATTTGTGTTTTCCCATTATCTAAAAATTGTATCCAAAGTTTAACAAAATATCATAAGATGGGTCCAAGTGTGCATAGCCATTGGGCTCCCAAAATAGCATCACATCCACCTAAGGGTAAGGTAAACATGTTGGAGTGCAAGTTATAATATCTAATAGAGATACTCACATTATGACACTTCTATTTACAAGGTAATATGCCCCCATTGGCAATCATGACTTAAAATTTGGAGCAAGGATGGATAAATAATAAACCTATTTGGAGATCCAAGGGTCAATAAAGTTATGACTATTACCTAAATCAATGAATATTATGAGAGGGATATTATTGAAGTAACTCCTAACCCACATGGTTTATGGAGTAGTGACTCCTACTAAGGTATGGATAAAAATATTTGGTTGGTTTTCTTAAAAATGAGGTTCCATAATTGACTGAGCTTATTTCAAATCATCTATTGTATCTTGAACATCTTCCTAATATTCAATTTTGAGTGGAGAGTCCATATCTAATAGGTAGAGCTTTTGCTCGACACATCAATATTTCTGAGTGAATTTATCATCATAGTTATAACATAGTCATTTTCTCTATGGGATTGAATCTCTACTTCAATCAAATGTTTGATAAGAGTGGTTTTGGTGGCTAGCATTTTTTGCGATCATTATGGATCTATATTTTTGAATGGAGTGAAATTGGATTTGAATCACTGTTGAGCTATGATATTTTCCTTTGTCGACATATCCAACCCTAAAGCTTCTATTATCATGTTGGGATGGATAATTTTGACCTTAGATCAAATTACATCCTTTAGTCCACTGACAAAATAACTCCTAAATAATTCATCAGATAATCGCTCTATGTGATTAGCAAGTTTTTCAAATTCTATTTGATATTACTTCATGGTTCTTGATTAAAAAAGTTTAGTGAATGTTACAGTGAAGTATTCAAAAGTAGTAGGGCCAAATCATTACAAAATTAGGGTACAAAAATTGATCCATATGGGTTCATCATGAGCCTTGGTATACCAATGATACCATTGAAAGGCTTCAAGTTTGAATTGAAAGTATGCAAGTGGGACCTTCTTGGCATCAAAAGTATTATGTAGACTAAAATTTTGTTCTGCTTGATAGATCCATCTAGTTGGATATGTACCATTAAATCAAGGAAAATTAAGCTTTAGCCCATGATAATTACTAAAATAAGAAAATCCAGTGTCTAAAGAAGACTCTGGATGTCATATGTTGTTCATGGTGGTATGTTAAAGACTAAGGTCAATAAATTTTTCATCAGGATCTTTGATGTGGGTCTTAAGGGTAGAAATTTAATCCTCCGTGTTTTTCTCTCTTATTTAGGTTACTACCATGACATGAATAATATATTTTTTTATTAATTTTTTATTTCTATTTTTTTGTCTACTTTAAGTCCTCTCATAGTTTACTCATACTCTACAAATGGTTTGTGGATTCTAGTTCCTATCAAATGTCTGTCTACACATCCTTTGATAGTTTATGAATACTTTGTTGATAGATTTTTTGTGTCTACTTGAAATATTATAAAATTTATATAAATAGGCTCCAAGTTCAATCGATGCCTAAGGGTTTTAAAAATATCACTCTGACCACCAATGCCATCTAAGTGAGTACCACTCTTTATAAAATTTTTGGCCATGGATTTAACTTTTAGTGACAACTCTTGGTTTTCCTCACAGATGGGAACTACTTAATCAAGAAGGGGTCATTACCCATTTCATTGGTAGGTCCTCTCAATGGCATAAGTACTTTGGGTGTTTTATGGTACTCTTCATGATGCATTTTAGGGATTTCACCCAAGTACTTCTCATAGTTATACAGTCAAGTTTTTACCTTGATCTAAAATAGATTATAGAAAATTACTTAATTGAGTTATGCAGTAGAATAGAGAAGTATGCAAAAAAATAGAGTTAAGAATTTTTGAAAAACATTGTGGCCCTAAAAAGTGTTATGATACTAGATGAGAGGATCCTCCTAAAATAATTAAAAAAAATGCATGAAATAATAGGAATTAGTAGCACAAATTAATATATTTAGATAATTAGTATAACACTTGAAAATATTGGATTTATCGTAAGTCACTTCAAGGGGGAAACCTCATTTGAGCAGGCTTAATACAATAAATTCATGGATGCCTTTAATGGCCTCAACACTTATATACAAATTCTAATCTAAACAAATACTACTTCTCATGAATGTGGGATAAAATAAAATGCTCATGAGATGACTTACAAAGCATATGCATCCATATCAACTACTATAGTAACAAAATAAATAGAAGATATATCATGGGTTTATAACAAAAGAATATTTAGCTTCTAATGATGATGGATGTCTTCCTCTACTAAAAATACTTCTCCTTAGCTCAAAAATTTAGTTATGCCAAGGAGAATTCATCCCACTGATGACTATTGTGGTCTTAATTTATACCCATGGAGGGAGTTCTTCAAACTCTCTCTAACTAAGCCACAAAATGGGAACAACCCTAGGTTGTGGGTATCTTATAATGGGGTTTAACCTCTATATAATTTCAGCTTCCTCTTGATGGATCACCTAAACTACTTCTTCATGGAAAATGGATAGAGAGGGGATAAATGATTACTAAAATATCTACAAAGGTGATGCATCAATGTTTTTAACACTTATAATTACACAAGACACACACTATAAAACACTTTCCAACCTACAAATATCACTTCACTCATTCTTTGATCAGCTTGCACATAAGTATTTCAAAAAAGGCATTGATTAGCTATCTACTAGCATGGAAGGGTAGTTTTCCACTTCCAAACCAATCAATAAATTATCTATGACACTTATAATTATCGGTGAGAGCCACAAAACACATCATGAAGGTGAAAAAGCTCAGATAGAGGCAAAGGGAAATATGCATACACTTAACCACATCAATGAATTCATAAGACACACTTTAATTCAGCTTATGAATGGAGGAATTTAGTCTTTTATTACATCAAATAGGTATTATAGTACAAATCTTGGCATAGCCTGGGCAAGCTAAAAGCATGAGTCTCTTTTTGGGGGGTTTAAATGGGAGATATATAATAAAATGGGAAGAGGGAGAGGGAAGTGAGTAAATTAAAATCAATAAATGAGGCCCAACCACTTTTTGATCAATTAACATTAATACTTCCTCCATAAATTAGCTTTTATTAGCATCAGATAGCTTTCAAGTCCTCCCATTAGCTTAGAAAAACACTAAAAGATAATATCCATGTTAAAGATGATGAGTCATGATCCATTCAAAAGGGAACAGTCTCCAAAGACTTTTGAAATTTTATTAAATACTCTACTATCTTTCTCAACCTCCAAACTTTCCATCTTCTTAATGAGATTACAACACCATGATTTATCTTGTTATGTTATTTATGATATTAGAATTGAAATCATTCACTGGTGTCCCTTCCAACATTCCTTTCTTAATCACCATCATGCCATTACTCCAAACCCTAAACATAGGTTCATTATAAATGAAAAACAATTCCCCTATTAGTTTTCATATAGATATGATTTTGTGAAGATCCACAAGATAGGATTTATTGATCATGAACAAGATGTAAATATTATGTCTAAAATATTTTAAGAGATTCAACTAAACTTTAATGGCATTTTATGATCTATAGGGTTTACTTTCAGTAACCCATATCACATTTTGATCCTATATTTATACATCTACCTCTAGGTGGAAAAATATTTTATTTTTATGTGTCTACCCATGTGGTATTTCCTTAGGATACCTATTTCATTTTAAAACTTGACTATTATTTCCTTAGACACATGTTTTCATCCTGTGCTTCCCTAAAACTTGATCAAATTTTCTCTATTGATCTTCTTAGGAGTCTCTTGGCTTTGAAATTAATCATTGATGTTGATCTACATTTGATTACCATGATTGAGACACTTGGTAACCTTGTGTTTATCCTAAAGATATTCTAACCTTTTAAAATTGATATTGATATTGATCTTCGATTACATAATTCAAAATTCACTATAGATATTTAATTGACTTATTGACCTAGTTGATCGCCTGCATGTCATTGATCTTTTTTGAGCTTCTAAGATTACGCTATTTGGAAGTCCTATATTCAGCTATAAACTTGTTAAGAATTTTTTAAATCCAAACAACTATTTTCTATGGCCTATATTTGATGTTTATAGGCATGTCCCACACTTCTATAATACTTTTAAAGGCTTATATCTTGAGATATAAATGACATCAAGACACCAAACTTGTAGGGGATGATCTTGGCACAAAATACATCATTTTTTATGCAATCTTTTAGATTTGATTGACCTCCAAAGTATACTTATTAAATTCACAACCAAACTAAACTAATCAACCCTACATGACATGCTAATATATTTTGGTTCCCAATAATCACATTAAGGAATTCCCAAGATCAACTTATTAAATCATGAGACAACTGGCATGATATGTAAAGCTTTGAATGGTAGGGGTGATAATCTAACCTATGAAGTCAAAACTATCAACAATTACTTTGGCCAAATTTTATATTATATAACTATGATATCACATGGATTTGAGTTAATTCCACTCACATAAACTCTTTACTAAACCTCCCGAGAAAATAAATAAGGTTCAGGTTTAATATCTTAATAATAATTAACTGTACATTTGCATGCATAAATGAATGTAATCATCAATACATTGTTTTATGCATACCAATGAAATAGTTTCCATAGACTCATTATTATCCATTGTAAATATTTGTAGACACCAAAATTATGTCACACACACATGTAACTCCCTATGTCAAAATACCCCTAAGCCCATTTTAATAATAACAATTAATCTCCCTAACCCATACTTTTACCCCTCACACATTTAATTAATTTAAAATAATTAATTAAGTTAATTACAAACTCCTATTTCCACCTTACTTTTCCACCTCACCCTATGACTAATTTTCCCCTAATGAGTCACCTCAAGACCTGGTCCCCTCATCCTAACTACCCAAGACTTATTCCCACTCACAAACTAAATTCCTAAACAACTACTTCCTTCTTAACCTCTTATTTTTACCATTTTATAATGGGTGTCACACTTGGCATGCACAAAAATAAAAAATAAGCCAAGAATAGAAAGGTTTACCTATTGTAGGGCCACTGATATTAGTCAACCCATGGCTAACATTGGTGGGATACCTATTGACATTGGTGGGATCATCGACATCTGCAATATAAACCAAACTCTAACCTATAGTTAAGGTCAACAAAAATTAAAAAAATCAATTCTTACTCTTGTTTAGGCTCTCAGCATTCTATTTTTTGACATCCAAGCTTACAATCATTCTATGTAAGTCAATTACCATCAGCAATTGAGCTCTTGAGGACCAACAACATCCACTTGTTCTCTCTATTTAGGTATTCAAGTTTGGACTCCTAGACAAAAACCATCAACTTGGAATGTATCATTCAATGACCACCATAACTAAGTATATTAATGATACTATAGGTCATTTAAATATTTATTCTACCATTTTTTTATATCTACCATGCACTACTTTATGCACTTCTGACCGTATGCCTATGAGGGAGTTACAAAGCTTCCTTGCTTGTTTCCACTTACATACATACCAAACCTCTAACTAGACTTAACCAAGCCATAAACTCCCTCTCCTAACTCTCTCAATCTCTCTAACCTGATCTAAACCATTTCCTAGACCCAAAAAATCCTTCTGCAAACTCTTAGATAATTATTGTTTGTACTAACATTGACATCCTAATCAACATTGATCACCTCACTACCGACCTTAATAGCCTAACTAATATCGGTCACACTCCTACCTACCTTGATGATTTTCAATTCCCTAACCTCTTCATAACCTACCCAGACAACTTCTAAAATACCAACAAAGCACCTCACCTACACCTTGTCACTCTTTGAAGCATATAAGTTGTTAAAAATGGCAATTTTATCTCTTTTACTCTTTATTTACCTCTCTTTTAGTTATTTATTATTTGTTTGCCTCTCAAAAGTGGACTATCATCTATATGGAAGTTTCACACTTCCTAGAATAGGCACATAGCTTAGTATCCCAATCATTTATCTGCTAACAAACATCTTGTGGTAGTTCTTTATTATTTGCAAGTAGTCCTCCCCAGCCAAAGAGGAGTGCTCAAAATGTATGGATATGGAACACAAACCAAATTTGGGTTCATTCTAATCACTTATCCCCATCCAAAAATCTTTTGCTATATTTTATCTATTTTAAGTCTAAAGAAAAACATAAAGAAGGATAGAGATAAGTGATTAGAATGAAAACTCCAGGGTCCCACCGATGGTGTGAGAAATGTTTCACTAAATTTTGTCTATTTTAAACATTTCTTTATTTTTAAGAAAAAATAAAAGAATGAAGAAGTGAAAGAAATTAAATTTCACTATAATGCACCTATATGAATGTCTAAAACAAGAAATGAACCCAAGGAAAACTCTAGGGTCCCACCGAGTGTGCGAGAAATGTTTCACTAAAGTTTTCCTTGGGTTCATTTCTTGTTTTAAACATTCATATAGGTGCATTATAGTGAAACTTCATTTCTTTCACTTCTTCATTCTTCTATTTTTTCTTTATATATATATATATATATATATATATATATATATAAGGCATTAAAACTGAAATCTTATTTCTTTTCTCCTTGCCTCTAAAAACAATTTGTCATTTTCTTTTACAAAAAAAAAAAATGAGAATCCCTTCTTTAATTCCTCTTGCATGCATATTAGGTTAGTGAAATCCATACTCTATTCCTATTTCCTCTATATTTTTATTTGAGTCTAAACATTTCAAGATTTGGGTTTAAAACTTATTGCATTTCATAGTTTGTTTGTTGCATATTAACTCACCTAGTTAATTATAAGCATTTTGAACAAATCATAGTACACATATGTTACACAACCAAATCACATTCACATAAACAAGCATCAAAAATCACTTTAGAAAATGTCCATCAAGAATTCATCACCTAGTGGATCACCTTATCCTACCTGACTATCTTATTTAGATTTCACCACCAAGGGGAGAACCCACTCTAGTCTCTGGTGGAGTATAATCTCTAGACAGAAGGTATATTTTGGCTAAGTGGCCTAGATCAGCTCTTGGTTCATGAAGTTTGGAGAGAAAACTCATATAAGAAGCCACCTACTTGGTCTAATATATATTCCCTCTTGAGCACCAAAACAAATCTAAAACTATATCTAGATTGCTTTCTAGTACCTTCGATAACCAAATTCTCTTCTCACTGTCTGATTAAGGCATAAGACAACACAAGACTAAAATTAATATCTAGCACTTAATAGTTGTTGGATACATGTGATTTTTCTCCTTTTCAATTGCCTTTTGTGTTTTTGAGTTGGTAAGGATTCTTTTCTATTGATTCACAAAATCAATACTCTTTTTAAAGCTTAGTTTGTATAACCTATTATTTTAGGTTTTCTAAGTTTTATTCCTTCTTACATAGACCTTTTACATCCACTATTTTACCAATTTTCAGCCTTTGACTTATTAAAACATCATATTTTCCATTTCCAAGATTGCATAGTGACCAACATTAGTTAATCCTACTAGTATCAACAAACTTTACCTACTAACATTAGTTATTCCACTGACATCGGTGAACTTTTCCTATTGATATCGGTCATCCCTATCGACATCAATGACTGTGTAGTTTCATCTACTCAAAATAGCAAGCTAAAATAACCCATTTTCCTCTACCCAAACCTATTTTTTCTTTATTCTATTTCAAATACAGGGTAGTAAGACTATTTAAACCACCTCTTATATGGTATTAACATGAGCTCAAGCCAAATTATTGCCAATTATGCAAGCCAACAACCACTTCCACCTTCACCTCTTACTTATAATTATATCATGGAACATACTTTAGATATAGAGGATACTCCTAACCCTAACCAAATTCCCATTGTGCTAGAGAGAGATCAAGATTTTTCTAACTTTCTTGATCACAATGTGGTAGCCCTTCAGCATTACCTTGCTATGAGCCAAACTAGTAATTCTATGGGTAACCCAATCTATGGTATGCCAACCTATTTGATGGAGACAACCTTAGTTTCAATTACATCCACTATTTTTCCCATGGTTACCCAAACCACCACTTCAACAAGTAACCCAACTATAAACAATGTCCAAAATGAGGCATCTATAATCACCCAATCCCACCTAAACATTGGTGTAACTTCCCTATTTTCACAACCATAATTGGTTCAGCTATGTCATACTCCATTCTAGAATTTAGTGGTACCTATTCCATCCACCCTCATGCCTATAATTACATTATTTATGACTCACCCTTCATCTAGTCTAACCATGCCAATAATTCAACCTGTAGTAACAATAACCAACCAAGGCATAGTCTCCAACCCAATGGGATAAGTCCCTTTTCTTTCCACACCTTAGCCTATGACTCATTATCCTTATATTTCATCACCACAACCTCATTAAGCTATGTCATACACTCCCTATGCTTCTTATCATCTTCCCTATAACTTAGGAGGAATCCCCCAAACTAATCCCCCTCCAGACCTCATTAAGATGCTAATAGACAAGATGTCTAATTTAGAAACATTTGTTTCTAGTTCAAAGAATGCATTATCTTATGATCAGATATGTAATGAACCAATCCACCCTTTTGTGCCTATTCTCCCTTATCCAAGACAATGGAAACTCCCTAAATTTACTCATTTTTAGAGTAAAGAGGACCCACAATAGCACTTTTAAGAATTTATACATGTTTGTTATTTAATAAGACATGATGATGTGTTACTAATTTTCCCTTTCCTTATGTCTCTTTTAGGTGATGCCTTGGATTGGTATAGCTCTAAAACAACACTCTCTTTTCTCATTTACCCAACTTGCACAAATATTCCTAGACCATTTCTCTATTAACATTTCTAAGAAGGTTTCTATAATAGACCTTTATTTTATCAGATAATTTGATGACAAGTCTATTCCTAATTTCATCACTCATTGGAGAAGCTTGATAATAAACTCTCCTTTTCCTTACCCCAATCAGACCTTATTGAGATTTTCTCAAGGGCATGTGTTAAACACATCTCATCCACACTCTAGGTACAAACTTTCCACACATTTTATGAAGCTTTTACAATGGCACAAAAACTTGAGGTTCATGTTATTGATGAAGGAAAAGTCAAATTATGTAGTAAGAACCCCAATACTAATACAAATGACTCCTCATCTAAAATATCTCCCTCGAACTAAAATTTTAAAGGCTCTACTAATGCGTTGGTTGTTAAGTCAACCTCTTCCACAACCACAAACCAATCGAATACTTTGACTTCTCAAAATTTAACCAAGTAATTCCAACAATAGTAGGAACAAAGATAATATACTCCCATTGGGGAATCATATACATCCATTTTAAAGAAACTATTACAATAGGGTGTCATAACCCTTACTTAGATTAGACCTATTATACAATTCAACCTTCCCATCATATCTCAACCTGGTACAAGGAAGATGAGTTTTGAAGTTACCATCGAGTTAAAGGTCACAACTCTAATAATTTTAAGATGCTTAATAACATTGTTCAAGATATGATTGATAGAGGTGAGCTTGTCTTGGATAATCCTAATGCACCTCCAAATCGAAGTATAGATGTGTTTAAATACCCTTTTCCTAACCATTCACCAAATCAAAATATTGTCCAATCCATAACTAACTCAAGTGATCATAACATCCATATGGTTAATATGGCCTTTAATTTATCTTTAATTTAATCTACCCATCAATAGGAGACACCTAATTCATCGACTCCTCCCCCACATTATATGGCATCTATTTTTCCCATTCCTCCTTATTAGATAGAAGAGCCTATTTCACCCATTCCACTCCCTTGAGAGGAAGATCCTCCTTTGCCACTCCTTTTTCCATCTGAGGAGCCCATAATCCCAATTCCATTTGCACTAATATTACCTATCCTCTTACCAGTTGAAGACCACACTCTACATATCCCTCAACCACATATTTAAGGGAACATATATCTTAAATTATACCTTCTTAAGGAACCTTCTTCACATACTTCTCATCCACTTCACCTTTGCACCTAGAAGAGTCCATATCATCTACTTCCATAAAAGATGAGAGACCTATTTTTCCTACTCCAATTACACCACTCTTACCTCTTCTTTTACCTATGAAGGATCATACTTTACCCATGCCTCACCCATATGTTTAGGGAGCCATAATACCTATGATTTATGCTCTTGAGGAACCTACTTCACATATCTCCCCTCCACCTATGGTAGATCAAGTCTCTTCTCCCATCTTTATTGAAGAAGACCCCCTTTCATTTATTTCTCATCTTTGGCTTAAAGTAGTAGAGACCAATAATTTCCCTTTTTCCCAAACACCATAGCTTTCTAAAAACACAACTGTAAGGCCTATGTTAACTTCATCAAAACCCTTCTCATGTTTGTTTAAAAGTCTAAAATTTCTTTACTCTATGAATCTTGACCATGCCACATTTTGGGACCAACTTAAGACTCCATATCCAACAAAATGAATGTTGACCTTTACCACCAATCCCCTTACTACCATTTACCCTAAGGTCTTTGAAAAATCTAGAGATTCTTCACCAAAATCAATTAAAGTTTATAAATCTATGTTAGAACCCTCATCCTCATAGGAATCTGTTACATTAAAGTAGATCAAGACCTTGGGTGTACACCCCATTTATAATTTAATTCATCCATAGGTGAAATCAGATTTCAATCCTCAACCATAAATTGGAGTTTCTCACCCTATAATATAGAATAATGTTAAGCCACTTAGACCTTATTGATCCCTTCTTCATGTTAGGTTATGGAGCTAAAAGCTTCACCAGGATGCAAACAAGAGATGTTACGAAGGTTACAGAGAGTTGCAGAATGCATTGCAGGGCAACTGGCATCAATCTGATCAATTGATGCCTGTCAAACAGCAGTGAAGAACTAACCGATGTCAGTTACCATTCAGCCGACATCGGTCATGGAGGTGCCGATGTCAGCAGCCTGTGCGTGAACATGTAGATTACATGTTGTTTCCGAAGAGTCTATTTTTGGACTATTAGTTTGCATGTTAAAGGCTAGTCTTAGTCTTGAGTTGCGTGTCTAATTATTGTAATTAAGATAGTCTAATTATTTTAAGCATGAGATCTATATATGGACTCATGGGTTGTATTGTAAACTTAGTAGCTAGAGAGTAAGAGAGCAAATAAGCTCCTTCTAAGAGAGGAGAGCAATAGTGTGTTCCTCCTAGTGCCACAGTACCAAGGTGGGTGCTGGTTTGGAGAATCAGAAGGGTTCTTCATATTTGTATGATCTTAGTCAGCAGGTGGGCATGGCTTCTTTTGGAGATCTACAATGGTGAGTAAGGTCTAGTGATTTGCAGGTAGCAGCAGAGAGTAAGAGATCTACTTGGAGTATGGTTGTGTACTTAACGTACTGGCAGCGTGTTACTGACTGGTTGGAGAGGTGAACATCAATTCTGTATTGGAGTTGATTGTTGGGACTGAGAGAGAGAGGGAAGAAGGTCTTGAGGTGTGGCGAGCCTTTGAGGTGGAAGAAGAAGTGGCATCTTCTTTATTGTATATTCTTCTGAGTGATTATTAATATAATTGTGTATTGTCTCTCATATTCCTGTGTTGTTTCATATTTCTAGTTACTTATTGATTCTGGTTAAATTCTATGTTTAGTTGCTAATACAAGAAGTAATCATATGTGCTCTATTGGTGGAGCAAGACCCTGACAAGTGGTATCAGAGCTTGGTTGTAGGTTTAAGAGCTGATACCATCAAGTGCTATCAGAGCTTTTGGTTGGGTTGACTAACAGGTGGTTTTAGATTTGGTAGTGTTTTTGATTACAGGTCACTCTCAGGGGTTTCAGATTGAGTGGGAGTATAACAATGGTAGAAGAAAGTAAGCTATGAATGGAAAAACTAAATAGCACAAATGGTCTGATTGATGGAAAGAAAGAGCAGGTAAAGGGAGATTGTTGGTTGGTAAAAGATTAGCATGTAGAAGCAGATGTTGCAGGTGATGTTACACAAGTTGCTCTGGATAAAGTAGAGTCTTTGTTTATAGATTATTTTGCCTCTTTCCATGCAACCTGAAATAGAGCATCTTTTCATGGGTATGTCTTTGGAGACTTTGGAGAGATTTATTTAGGGGTTGGAGAGCCTTGTCATATGATTGATGAAGAGGAAGTGAAGCTGAAATTGCAGATGGATAACATGTAGGTGTTGAAGGAGGTCATGCAGGTACTAGTCTTGGAGATGAGTCTAATTTCTTCAAGAAATTTGGGTGATGGGAGATGCACTATAACTCTCACAATGGATACACTTGAATTAGATGGTGGTAAGAAAGTAGGTATCCTTTATCTATCTACTTATATTACTGATTCACCTTCTGTTACAGAGATGTGGCTTTGTAGGCTTGGTCACATATGTAGGAGGGGAATGCATGTTCTTAAGTGGAAGACAGATGTTTTTGACAAGCTAAAGAATTGGAAAGCCTTGGTGTTCATGGAAGAGATGACAGACAGAGATCAGGTGAGGGAACTAAATTATTCTGAGTAGGGCTGTGTTGATTTGAATAGGATTTTGATCCATGGAGAGCTCGCAAGTAAAAATTTATCACTCACAGGGAAACATAGGTACCGATGCCAGTCAGACAGTAATCGACATCGGCAATAGGAAGACTAACGTTGGTCATGAAGGAACCAATGTCAGTAGGAGGGATACCAGCATCAGCTAGGGAAATAATGTCGGTTGTTAGGTTCAGTGCAAGGAACTGACATTAGTTGGGAGTAGACTGGGAGATGGCCGAAATTGGTCACTAGAACGAATATTGGGTAGACATCAAGCTGTCAACAAGTCTCAAACACCCATATGGAGGTCAAAAATGTTAAGTGAACCTCATATTTGTTGTTCACCTTCTTTATATTGCTTATTGATGGTCAAGAACCAGGAAGATGTGAAGAGGCAATGCAGGGGGAATCTAGATATAGTGGGAGCTTGGCATGGATGAGGAGTGTGAGTCCTTGGAGAAGAACCAAACAGGTATTTGTTGGTGGAGTTGTCAATTGGAAGTAAGCACTAAGAGATGGAATGGATTTTGAAGTTAAAGAAGAGAGTGGATGGATACGTGAGATAGAAGGCCAAGGTATATGGTCTTGAGGAAGTTGTAAGATAGTGGTACAAGTTTTATAGGTGGATGACTAAGCATGGCTTCAGTCAATGTCAGTGTAACTATTGTGGTTTTATCTTACTAGGTGGATAATGATTACAACATTATTTAGTTACTGTATGTGGGTGATTTGTTAGCAGGTTTGTACATACAGGGATTTGTTGAGCTAAAGGTAAGGTTAGTTTAGAGGTGTGTCATGAAGAATTTGGAGCAGAAAAATTCTTTGGCATAAGAGACATGGAGATTTTGTCTCTAGTGGGAGCTAATGTGAAGATGGTGTTGGTGGGGTTCATGATGCAGGATGTAGAATCAGAAAGCACACCAAGGGTTGAACAGTTCAAGCTTAGCTTAGAAAAGGGTTCGAAATCACATGAGGTCTAGTGTAGACCTGAGTTTTCCCAAGCAGTGGGAGTTGTCAAAAAGTATGGAGCCAATTCAGGGAAGGAGTACTGGAGGGTAGTTTAGTGGGACTAGCAGCAGGTTAACATGTTATGTAGGGTCAAGGTCTTCACTACATGGAGTTGTAGGTTTGGATGTGGCAAATTACTTGGATGACAGGTGTAGCATCACAAGATATGTGGTGGTTAGTCTTCATGATTGATCTTGAAGAGGGATACAAGCCAGGGAATAATTTAGATGGTGTACAGGTATAAGTACAGGTGTAGCTGTTTATCTCCAAGTAGGAGATTGTTAGGTTATGGAGCTAAAAGCTTCACCAGGATGTAAACAAGAGAATTTACAGAGGTTACGAAGGTTGCAGAGAGTTGTAGAATGTGTTGCAGGGCAACCGATGTCAGTCTAATCAACCAACATCAGTCAGATAGTAGTGAAGAACCAACCAGCGTCAGTTACCAGTCGGCCGACATCAGTCATGGAGGTGCTGATGTCGGCAGCCTATGCATGAACATGCAAATTGCATGTTGTTTTTGGAGAGTCTATTTTTGGACTGTCAGTTTGCATGTTGAAGGCTAGTCTTAATCTTGAGTTGCATGTCTAATTATTGTAATTAAGATAGTCTAATTATTGTAAGCATGAGATCTATATATGGATTCATGGGCTATATTATAAACTTAGTAGCTAGAGAGTAAGAGAGCAAATAAGCTCCTTCTGAGAGAGGAGAGCAATGGTGTGTTCCTCCTAGTGCCACAGTACCAAGGTGGGTGCTGGTTTGGAGAATCAGAATGGTTCTTCATATTTGTATGACCTTAGTCAGCAAGTGGGCATGGCTTCTTTTGGAGATCTACAATGGTGAGTGAGGTCTAGTGATTTGCAGGTAGTAGCAGAGAGCAGGGGATCTACTTGGAGTATGGTTGTGTACTTGACATACTGGCAGCATGTTACTGACTAGTTGGAGAGGTGAACATAAATTCTATATTGGAGTTGATTGTTGGGACCGAGAGAGAGAGGGAAGAAGGTCTTGAGGTGTGGTGAGCCTTTGAGGTGGAAGAAGAAGTGGCATCTTCTTTATTATATATTTTTCTGAGTGATTATTAATACAATTGTGTATTGTCTCTCATATTCCTGTGTTGTTTCATATTTCTAGTTACTTATTGATTTTGGTTAAATTTCGTGTTTAGTTACTAATACAAGAAGTAATCATATGTGCTCTATTAGTGGAGCAAGACCCTGACACTTCAACCCTCAACTTTATCATCCATTTTAGGACCGTAACCTTCTACTTTAGTTGGAATATCATCTAACTAAGTCAAATAGAAGGTTAAGCTACCTCCACTCTTACCTTTTCCATCTAGTAGACCTCTCACATCCAACATTAAGAAAGTGATAGAAAAACATATAACTCTACCATCTCTAAATAATACACCACATAAAATTACCTTTCCAACATTGAAACAAAAGAAGGTTTCCACTCCTATTAGTACAAAAATCACGAGCCCACTTTTAGGCTCCCAAATATTTTTCTTACATAAGTTATTACAAGATTTGATAATAAATATTCATCCTATTAAGCCTTATAGTCCTCTTAGATTGAAGCCATCTTGGTTTGATGATACAAAATTTTGTTTATATCATCATTCACTTGGACATGATACTGAGAATTATAAAGCCTTCATAGTAGTTATTCAACAACACTTCGATGTTGACACCTTTTTCAATGACACTACTATTAACCTTCTTATTATTCCAACTTTGGAATCTATAGTGCCTCCTACTATTCCACCAAAATTCAAACCCAAATATGTCATCGTAACCCCATTACCACCTCCTTTGCCAAATTTTTAAATCAACACAGTTAATGTGGCCACAAAGTCACAAAACAAAAAAGATAAAGCTAAGGAAAAGGTCACTACACCTTGGACCCATTCCTTCACCAAAGAAACTCCCCCTACTAATCTTAAAATTTCCATCTTTGGTGTTCCTAAAACAATATCTATAGATGTTATTCAAAGCTCAATGGTTAAATAACTTCACCAAACTCATGTTCAAATGTCTTTTTATGAGTTAATCCAAAGCTCATCCCAATACCATCAAGCTTTGACTTGTGATTTTCAAGTGATTGAGGTACAATCAGATGATCCCTAACCTCTTGTAGCTTTGGTCAGCTCCCTTAACTCTATCTCCTTGATTTCTTTTAGTAATTTAGATATTCCACTTCAACACCTTAAAGATCAAGATTCTACCCTTTTTATTACCGCATATATTGATCAAACTCATATCAAGAGAGTTTTTATCGATGGGGGAGATAGTATTAATATTATCTCCACCCATGCCTATAAATAACTAGCCCTTCTCAACAATTACATGTCTCAAACTGATGTGGTACTTTGTTCCTTTAGGAACACTATAACTACTATGGTGGGCACTATTATCTTACATATTCATGTAGGTCCTCACACAATTCCTAAGCTCTTTTATGTTATATAAGGAGATTTCTAATATAACATACTACTTAGATGACCTTGGATATGTGCTATGGCATGTGTACCCTTGACTTTGCACCATTGTGTCGAGTTTGAGCATGATGGTCAAGTACATGTTATACCTATTGACCCACCTCCATTTAAAACATGTAATATGACATAAAGTCCCAATGATGTTCTTATCCCATTGAAAACATCATCTTCCTCACATGATGCCTCTAAAATTTCCATAAGATCCACTCCTATGGTTACATAGACACTGACAACACAAATTCCTGAAAAATATCCCATGGAAGAAACCTCTCAACATTTATCACTTGGTAAATATCATTTATTGACACTCAACATGTTCTATACTCCACAAGAGTATGGAAGGCTTCACATGCACCCAAATTATGATCCCCATATTGGGATGCTCATCCCTTATGTCCCCCCAACCTTTGAACCAATTTCACATATGGGGGAATTGATCAAACTCTTGCTATCAGTAATACATTTTCTTCACCACAACCATTTACATGTGACTTATCTTTCTTTAGTAACCCTAGATTTGTTCACACCTATCTCTATATGTGTGCCTAGAAAGGATTTAGTTTAGGTCATTATGAACAAGTTATCCATATACCTATTTAATATCCTATTAGCAACACCATTGAAAATTCTGAAAAGAGACATGGGGTGGGATATGATGAACCAAATAATCTCACTAAAACCTCCCATAAACCAATTGTCAAAGAACTAGTCTCTCCTTCACCATCACCTATAGAATCAAAGGTATCTATACCTCTTGATTTTTTTTCAATAAATGCCATCTATTTGGGGCCTCTCACCTATCATCAGGGTAAGGAAATAAGGACCCTTCCTCTCTTTCATCCTAAAATAATTGATGAAGATTCTCCCACTATTAAAACTATCCAATATCAGGATGATGATATAATTATCACCTACATGGGTGTGGATGATTCTTATATCCAATGATATCTCCCACCTAACACCCAATCTATGTTAAAGGAATCAACCATTGACATCAACTTGCCCTCCCATGATAGCCCTTACATCCTTAAGATTGGCCAATCTTTAGATTCCTCCAAGCAAGATGATTATGCCACATTTCTTAATGACCATAGAAAATCCTTCACTTGGTCTTACAATGACATGCCTAGTATTGACCCCTCTATCATCACCCATAACATTGTCACTAATCAAGAGGTTAAACCTATTAAGCAGAAGCTTCAAAAAATGCATCCATGTATCACTTTCTTTGTCAAAGAAGAGCCACAATGCCTCCTTTCTATTAAATTTATCCAACCCATCAACTAACCATAATGGATTTATAATATTGTTCCTATCACAAAAGTGATTGGGGGAATCCATATTTATATTGACTATCATGACTTAAACCTCACTTGTCTAAAAGATGATTTTCCATTGCTTAGTATTGATGAACTTGTTGATCTAATAGTTGGCTATGAGATACTATCACTTATGGATGGATTCTTTAGATATAATCAAGTCTTGGTGGCTCTTGAGGATCAATACAAGACTTTCTATTATTAGGTCATTCCCTTTGGCTTGAAAAATGCTGGTGCAACTTACCAACATGCCATGACCTACATTTTCCATGATCTCCTACACAAAATTATGGAAGATTACATGGATGACTTACTCTTCAAGTCTAAACTTCATCAAGAACACTTGACAATTCTCAAAACCATATTCACTCATCTTCTCCAATATAACATTTGACTAAACCCAAAAAAATGTGTCTTTGGTGTTCTTTCTAATAAACTCTTAGGTTTTATCATTTCTCTCCATGGTATCGAGGTAGATCTTGCTAAGGTTAGAGTAATCCTAGAGATGCCTCCTATTAATATCAAACAACTCCATAGCCTATAAGGAAAACTTCAGTGAATTTGATGCTTCATTTCCTAGTTATCAGATTATTACCAACCCATTCACCATTTCCTCAAAAAAGATGTTTCCTTTTAATGGAATATAGACTACCAAGAAGCTTTTGATGCACTTAAAAAATACCTCCTTTCCTCACTATTTCTTATTCCACCTAAGGAAAATTATCCTTTTTACTTATACATCTCTACAATAGACCATTCCCTAGGTGCTATGATTACACATTGAGATGACCAACATCAAGAGCAGACAGTTTATTACATAAGCTACACACTTATCCATTATGAGACCCAATATACCAACACTAGAAAAATTTACCTTGCATTGGTCTTTTCCACCTCTAAACTTGACCATTATCTCCTAAATCACAAAGCTATGTGGTCATCCATATTGATCCTCTCAAATATATGTATTCCAAACCTTATCAAAACTAACATGTATCTCTATGGCTCATGCTTCTTGATAAATTTGATTTAGAGTTTGTTCAACAAAAATCTATCAAAGGGCAAACAATCACTGACTAGTTAGCTGCTACCCCTTTACCTGACAATCAACCTTCAAACCTTGAATTTTATAATGAATCTATCGTAACACTCTCCACTGATGACATCTCCTATCAAATGATGATGTTCTTTCATGAATCTAAATGACAACATGGTGGGGGTACAAGGGTCATACTTATTCCTCTAGATGGTGACCATATGCCTTTGTCATTTAAACTAGATTTTGAATGCACTAACAATATGGCCAAATATGAGGCTTTGATTCTAGGACTTCAAGCAACTCTCTTCTTGGGTATCAAATCCATAGCAATTTTTTGGTGATTCTCATCTAGTGGTTAACCAAGTTAATCGTTCTTACCTATGCAAAAAACAAAATTCTACAGTGGTATAAACATCATATAGATACACTCTTGGGATTATTTGACTCCTATCTATTGCAAAATATTCCTTGATCCACAAACAAGTTTGCTAACATGATGGCTTCCCTTGCTTCACACATACTCTCTTCATTCTCCTCTTCAAGAATATATGTCACTGTGCATTGCTTAACATTACCCTCCTATGTCTCAACTAACATCCTCTTTGTTAGAAATATAACAACTAACCCACAAGACTTATGGTACAAACAACTCACATATTATCTTTCCTTCTCTATTACCCCTCCTGATCTTTCTAATAATGGGAAATGGGCCTTCATAAAATATGCCACTCATTACACTATAGGGGGAATTCTCTACAAGTGAAGTTTTGATGGTCTTCTCCTTAGATGCCTAACTAGTACTGAGATTCCCTTTGCTATTAAGTAAGTCCATGATGGGATAGTCACATAGTTGTTAAACATATTCTTCAACTTGGTTATTATTGGCCTACACTTCATCAAGATTGTGTTGACTATGTCTGGCATTGCATCAAGTGTCAACAACATGCTAACCTCCTTCACATTCCAAGTCATGCATTGCAAGTTGTCAAAGACTTTTGGTCCTTCTCCTAATGGGGCTTAGATATAATCGAAGATAATAACCCTCATTCATCACTTCATCATTGCTCTATCATTACTACCACTAAATACTTCACCAAGTGGGTTAAGGTCATCCCTCTCATCTCCACTAAAGATGATAAAATTATTGACTTCATTAACCATCACATCATCTACCATTTTAGTGTACCTCACAATATTATAACCAATAATGGCAAATCTTTTAAAAATAAGATTGTTAAAGGTCTTTGTGATGCATTTGGAATCAAATTAAGATTCTCATCACCATACTATCTCCAAGCTAATGGGCAAGTAGAAGCTTTTAACAAAACTTTGACCAAGATTCTCATGAAGGTATTTAATGATATAGGCAAGGATTGGCACACACATATTCCTTTTGCTTTATGGGCTTACTACACTAGCATTCAAAATCCTATGGATGCTATGCCTTTTTCACTGGTATATGGGATGGAGGCTATTTTTCCTCTTGAGGTCCAAATTCCTTCTTTTCACATTTCTCTACATGACATACTTACTAATGATGAATGTCACCAAGAATGTTTGTCCCAGCTTAAATTTCTTGATGAGCGTCATCTCATAGCCCTTAACCACCTCCAAATCTATCAAGAGCATATAAAATGTGCTTATAACAAAAACCTCAAAGAGCAAGATTTCAATATAGGAGATATTGTCTTAAAATAAAAATCAACATGTGATGAACATGGAGAAAAGAAAATGGGGTAAATTTACTCCTAATTGGCTTAGACCTTATATCATAACTCATAAGTATGGTTCAGGAGCTTATCGCTTGTCTTCTCTTGAAGGAAGGCTAGAAATCGAGCATTTAAATACCTTACATCCATGACCATTATTTTATTAAATCAGTTTCACTTTAATTCATGTTTATCTTGAGATCATCCCTTAAGCATCCTTATTACATTCATTTCCCTTCCTCTTCACCCTTAATCCTATACACTTAGATAACTTACATAGTGGTATGGTTTTATCCTCACAGTGGAAAACTCCTAAGCCTCTATAGTCTTGTCCATGACTAAAAGTAAAAAAAATGGGATATTTGAAAAGGTTATAAAATCTTAGGTCATATTTTTCAATGTAGACTGCTCCTTTGAAGGATAGTTGTGTAACTTCCCTCTACTACTATCAATATATTTCTCCTTTGAAGGACAACTATTTAAAATTAAAAAAAAAATCTTAGACCACTCCCTTGAAGTATGGCTAAGCTATGATTTGTTCTCAAAGCAAAAAATAAATGCAAAAGGCTCCTCATCTTTTTACATGATCTTAACCTATATAAAATCCCATTGTAGGCTTATCACAATAATCAACTTACACAACAAAAAATAAATAAATGCTTTAACTCATGGACTTGCCTATATTAGCTCTTGAGTGACCCACAAAAGGGACATATCATTTCTACTTGGTAGGTTATTCTATCTAAAAAATTTCCCTCATCCTCCCCTCTTTTCCCCTCATACTCTTTTAAGGTACTATGAATCTCACTTAATATGATGTAAACTCGATGCTTCTCTAACAAACAAAATGGTTCAAAGATATAAGGCATGAAAGAGGCTCATTTTCTTGAGCCTATTTATATTCTAAATTATGGTCTTTGCCAATGCATGAGCATCCTAACTTTTTATTTTTCCATCCACATCACATTTAGATATCTCTATTTCATATGTAGAAACAATGTCATACCAACATTAACCTAATCAACCTATTTATTTTATGCATACACCATCACACATATGGAAAAATGTTGAAATAAATTAACCCACTGAATCTACTTATTTTAAGCATACACCATCACAAATATGGAAAAATACTAAGATGAAGCTAACTAATCAACTATGTATATACCATCACATAAATGGGAAAGGCTAGTCTAACATCAAATAACATGATCAACATTAACATCTAAATTAACATAGCAATAAACAAATAGCATCTATATAAGCATTATAATCATAAGCAATGCATCTCAAATAAACACATGGTAGTGAATAAACATATCATATATTAATATGTGATCAAATACATGTTTATCATCTACATCATTAAAACATCATAAGTCTCTCTCAAAATGTGCATATTGCATCTTCAGTTCATAGGTTGGTATACATATAGCATATATAAATAAAAAACTAGAAAAATTTTGATACTCAGGGTCCTCAAGGCTCTCCCTAAGGTCATGAGAATGCAATATCATCAACACTCTTTATCCATCTCATCGATGTGAACTAGAATTTGTCACATGTGACATCTACCTCTCTTACTCTCTAAAATTTGAATAACTCTATAGATATGAGAACTCTCTAATCACCCTCTCATAGTAAGGAATGTCATCTAGGGTAGTTAAATACCTCACCATTGATACGGTCTATGGAGGACCCATGACACCTGAAGATGGCCCAACCTATACTAGTCCCTATGGTGGTGGTGGAGGAAGAGTGGCCTTGCTTAACCCTACTCTCATATTGTCTCTCTCTACTATCACTACAGTTACTTAAACCTATAAAATGACCACCTAACCTTTTAGTGTTATAACCTAACCTTGTAGAGCCCCAATCTGACCCTACAATATTAGCACCTACACCTGTAAGGTTAAAACTTCTACTTAGGCTATCTCTCAATCCTGCACTGCTATATATCAATCTTATACTACTATATCTCATGCTTTTCTTACTATATCACTCTCCTTAACTAACCCCTATAAGTCTATTGGTGGCTTCCTAACCTCCACCACTAGATGTAACCCTAGCCACCAAGTTGTATAGGTAGTTGTACACCCTGGGTCTCTAATACATAGCCCTACTAGTAGCTCCTCAAAATCTATCCCATCAGTCTCTTAGGGAAATGATAAAGGTTCCTCTATGTCATCCCTCCTATACTAAGGGAAGGTAGGTAAAATATCCTATAATAGCCCAAACTATCTCCTAACCCATGTCATAGGTATTATTTCTAGCTCACTAGCCTGTATCCCCCTAACCCATAATGAGCTCTACAACCCAATAAGCTACTCTACCTACCCTATAAAAATTTGATATGTCAGATATAGTCTCCCCATGATATCTATAGGGATCAGGCCCTCAATCATGCATCTATAGTATGTGATGTCTTACATGATGCCATCCACTTAGGTCTATGCCATCACATCTCTCCACCATCTAAATCCAACCCTAAAGTTGGCTAAGATAATGGTAGGTAGCCCCAGTGATCATATCACCATGATGTGCTTATATGCCTAATAATGTAGGAGATGGTTGACACATAAACTATGACCTATTCCAAATCTAGACCTATATTCTTAACTCTTGACACTATGACCTAAATTTTAAGACCTAGACCTCTTAACTATCTTATTTTACCTTTTTTCCCTACAACAAACCTTTTTAGATATTTTTCCTAGGTTCTAGGAGAATTACATTAGCCTGAGGCCCTACACTAGGATATGTAAGTAGCACTCAGATGATAAGGGGTCTTCTAAGGCTAGTTTAGCCATTAGGCTAGTTGACTACTTCCATTAGAGATCAAAACCTCACCCTTTCTCTTATTTGCTACTTTTCCATAATAGTCGATGTTGGCATTAATGCTGATGTCAATGATTTATCAGCCTATATAATGACTGATGTCGATAAGACATTACTGACCTTGATGTCATGTCAGCCAACATCAGTCAAACTCAGTGACATGTTGGTGAATGTTGGTTGATCCCACTGACATCAGTGACTAGTTCAGCCCTAGGGCTGAACAACCAAACCTAACCTACCCATTTCCCTTAAAACACTACCCCCAAATCCCCCTAACTTATTCTACACCTACCCTAACCTATTTTCTATCCCCCTAATCTTATTTTCTACAAATCCACCTCTCATTTAACCTAAAAATTGCAAAAACAAAATCAAAGTAATTTGGGCTCTTACCTCATCTCATCGTCTCCTCCTAGCTAGCACTGTTAGCTCCTATAATCATGCACCTCCTATTAGGTCCCCTCTTTATGTTACCATCTTAAATTTATCTCAAATACCTATTTATTCTCTCTAATCACAAAGTTGAAAATGAGTTTAGTCAGATGCCAAAATCCTTTTTGTCAGGGTTGGTCAACCATCAACACCAGTATTCTTGAGCTAACCTACCAATGTTGGTACTTACCCTACTGACATCAATAATGTTTCCCTATTTATACTAATTTTGGCACTTTATATTATTAATATCTACATCTATACCTAATGTTATCATCATTCCAATATTATTTTCCAATATAAAACCCTCAACTTTGCATAACCTTACCCATGCATTGGGGCAACTGGAGATCACATATCTCCCCTAACCATGACAAAATGACATTGAAGATCACTTATATCTTTACCCTCGATGACTATGATTATAGATCACATGTATTTCCTCACTCATTGACCCTTTTACAATATGAGTATATTATTTATCCTGACTGCTTAGCTTATTCCATTGTAGGTAGATATTAAGCATACACATGTATTTTAGGTGTTGTGGATGGTAACCAAGCTCATCGTATCATCTTCAACCCTTTTATGTTTCTTAGGGGCACTTCCTACCTCAAATACCTAGGAAACATTAACCATTAAAGCTATAAATTTGATTGAGTTGACTTATCAGCTATCATTTACAAGCTGTGCTTTAGTTACTTCTATTTGAGTCCTCCTTAACCTTTTCTATTCTTAACATTGTCAACTATAGCTCATTATATGAAGTGATACTCAATTCTCTACTAGTCACCCAATAACCTTTCTATGAAACTAGTACCTAATTATGGTTTCTCCTCTATAAATTCCTATTTTGAGGGGGGATACCTCATCCAATACTTGGAGCATCTAACTCATGTTTTTTTCTTGCAACATGTTAGTAAAAATTACAAGACAAAAAGGGGTAACTATAGACACCAAAATTACATCACACATACATGCATAAATCCTTGTGTTGAAATCCCCCTAAGCCCATTTTAATAATAAAAATTAATCTCCTTAACCCATACTTTTACCCCTCACACATTTAATTAATTTAAAATACTTAATTAAGTTAATTTAAAACTCCTAATGCCACCTTACCTAGCCACCTCACCCTATGACTGATTCTCCCCTGATGAGTCACCTCAAGATTTGGTCTCCTCATCCTAACTACCTAGGACTTATTCCCACTCC